>RJWH01000300.1:0-211525 GCA_004363575.1 Solenodon paradoxus
AGAGAGAGAGAGAGAGAGAGAGAGAGAGAAGGGGAGGTACAGGCAGGAATGAAGGCCAGCATGCAAGCAGGTAGACAGGAAGTGAGAGGAGGAAGAAGCACTTAACTTTTTTTAAGTGATTGATATTGAATCTTTTGTTCACAACAGTACATTCACTTTTGAGTATTGACATTGTATCTCAATCTTTATTTCATCCCACACACTCCACCAGAGTTCCAGGGTCCTTTGCCACCACCTTTTCCCCTCTTTCCTTCCCTCCCCTCTTCCAACCCTCTGTAGTCCTCATCTTGTGTTCTGAGAGTTTTTGCTGGGGTTTATCTATTTATTTGTCTCCTTTTATTACATTCCACATCTGAGTGAAATCATTCTATATTTCTTTTTCTTTCTGACTTATTTCATGTAACATGATCCCTTCCAATTCCATCTGGCTTGCGAGCACATTATTTTTGATTTAGTTGTTCATTGAGGTTATCCCCACCAGCCCCAGCATATGAACTCAGGTCTTTGGAATGTATGTGGACTGTGTCCGACCAGAGATAGTAGACTTAACTGTTACTCCACCAGGGTGTGCCAGGATCTATATTTCTACCTAGGCAGTCATGTGCAAAGATGAAGGCTATATTAATTTAGGGTGAAGGGGAGGAGACTGACTATCAAGAGGACAAGCAGTTTTCTACATACCATCTCAATTATAAGGCTTTAAACTAAAATATTTTCCCACAAGTGTGTGAAAAACAGTACTGGGTGAGGTATTTGAGAAAGAGGGTGAGTCTCCCAAGAAAACTGTTTTAAAATACTATATTCTAACATACCATATTTTTACCCATAAAAATGCAAGACAGTGAAACAGCAGAATCTCTTTATGCTAGTGACAGAGTACCTGAGGCTCATGGTCTCCAGTCTTACTCACCTGTATGGCACCTGGCATTCGAAGGAGCGGTGACTTGCTGGGCACATAGTTTCCTATGGCATGACCAGGGCTAAGGTTCATGCTTTCTGTCTCTATGCTTTTCACTTTACCCTAAAATATTCAGGAACATGAGTTTTTCCCTCTTATGCCCCCAAAATAAAAATCACAAAGGACAAAGTGAACAAATATGACAGGTGTAATTATGCATGCGTCTCTATCTTTATTATTGAACATATCATCATCTGGTAATTATGAGTGCTTCCTCTGGAGTCCCTGGGTTTTAGGGACGGTGAAGGTAGCAGTGATCCACAATATTTCGAATCTTTGCCTGTATGGAGCTTACTTTCCACTGAGAAGAGACAAAAAAAATCAATGTAGTAAGAAATGTCTCATGATAGATGGCACAGTGACCAGTATTGAGAAACGGAGCATATAAAGGGACAGAAATATCTTCAGAGAAGGTGAATCTTCCAGTTGTCTTGGAAGTCCTCATTGACAAGAAGACATGTGAGTAATTGCTTGCAGGGTTGGGAAGCGTGGCCTGCAGTTCTGCAGGAGAATGGTCCGGGAGAGAAACGCAAAATGCAGGTGTGCTGGTCTGCAAGAGGGTCCAAGCTTGCTGAAGAGCAGCACGGAGGCCTGCATGGCCTGAGCTGAGCAAAGAAGGGGAGGAAATGACTTCAGAGAGAGAGGGGAGGAAAGGGAAGTCGTGGCCGCTGGCAGAACTCTGGCTTTTACTCTCTGTGAAATGGGGTACACTTAGGATGTTTGAGTAAAGGAATGATATGGTCTGATTTTCATCTTAGCAGATTAGCACTACTGATGTTAATGGAGACTCGGTGTATTGAGAACTCTATTTTTGACATTATAACCAGTGCTTGATGTACATCATGTCACTTAATTCTCAGTGCAGCGCAGAATAGCTACTATTATCGCATGTTTGCATATCAGGAAACTGAGTCTCACAAAGGTTGAGTGAATTTTTCTGCTGAAAAATGGCATTCTTATTATCCAATCACGGGTATGCCTGCTGGCCGAATCTGTTATTACCTTGCTTTATTTCTATCACTACTCTGACAGCTCACTTGAAAGGTTTATGTGTGCTTATCTCCCCATAAAAGTATTTCTCATTATACTCTGTCTGCTGATATTATAAATAGATGTGATAAAGCAGTCTTCTACTTTGTCATTATGAAAGAGTAGCATTACTTAGGATTGCAATTATGACTCATTAGCATTTGATGAAAACGAGCCCTGTGCCATGGCGCTCCTAATCTACACAGTGCATCATAAAGAACAAGCCCTTGCAATTGGAGGAGAGCTTCTGAAGGGTGTTCCTTTTTAATCCCAGTAACGAGGCGTTTCCTTTTTTCTCTCATTTCCATGGTTAGATGCACTGTTCTCCTCTCCTCTCTCCCTGACTTCCAAATCTCTTCTCTCTTGACACCTTCATTCATGGAAGTTGACTTTCCCAACTCGCCTCCCTTCCTATTTATGTGGCATCTGCACATACACAGCAGCCGCTGCTCACAGGAGTGGCTGTCATCGTGGGATATTGTGAACGTTGTAACTTTTTGCTGCCATCACCTCTCTCGCTAAAACCAAACACTAATTTTTATGGAACCCCCAAGCAAGAGTAGAAATGGAAGCTTTGTGCTTTTCATCTTTAGAAGTTATAGATGCAGATGATTTTATTCTCCCCCTCAACCCTGCAGTGGAGTAGAATTCCTTAGAGTATACAAACCGCTTCATTTATCACGTCTTCTGTTGATGGGCATTGAGGATGCTTCCGTGTCTTGGCTATTGTGAATTGTGTTGCTATGAACAGAGGGGTGCAGATATCTTTTCAAATTAGTGTTTTCACTTTCCTTGGATAAATACTGATAAGTATAATTGCATCCTATGGTAGCTCTATTTTAATTGTTTGAGGAATTTACACACTGCTTTCCAATTTACCCCCATCAGCAATATTAGCAGTTCCTTTTTCCTCACACCCTCATGAACACTTGTTTTAAATATTTTTTAAAAATATTAATAATTGATTTTATTGAAGGACCATTGTATTATAGAAGTAACTACATTTAAGGTATACTTAACAGCAAATATACATCTGTAGACAATACGGTAAGTTCATCCCTATTTCCTTCACTGGATAATTTACCAGTTTACCCCTCATACCTCCTACCTACTGATTTGCTTTCTTCTTTTATTTTGGCTAAAATTCTATTTAATTTACATCATTTTTTAAAGTCTATATTTAATTTAGTTAATTTGTTTGCTTGCTTTCTGTACACCAGACATGAGTAATAATCATGCAATGACCATCTTTGTTCTCCTGGTTTATCTTGCTAAGCATAATTCCCTCCAAGTTCATTCATGTGACAATGAGTGGTAGGATTTCACCTTCTGATAACTGCATAGTATTCCACTGTGTAGCTATGCCACATCTTCTATATTCATTCATCTGTTGATGGGCATCTAGGTTGTTTCTAACTCTTGGATATTGTGAATAATGGTGCAATGAACATGAGGGTGCATTTACCTCTGCAAATGGGTGTTGTGCTTTTAGGGTAATTACCCAGTAGAGGAATAACTAGCTCATAGGGAATTTCCATTCTCAATTTCTTGAGGAATCTCCATACTGCTCTCCATAATAGTTGTACCATTTTATACCCGCCACCAACAGTTTTTAAGAATCTCGTTTTCCCTACATCCTCTCCAGCACTTGTTTCCATTCTTCTGGAGCATAACCATTCTCATAGGTGATTTTCATTATTTTGATTTGCATTTCCCTAATGATTAGAGAAGTGGAACATCTTTTCATGTGCCTATTGACCATTTGTATGTCCTTTTGATAATAGCCATCCTCACAGGTGTGAGATGGTATCTCATTGTGGTTGTGATTTGGATTTCTCTAATAAGTGATGTTGAATGTGTATGTTTTCACCTGCCTTTGGTCTTCTGTAGTCTTCTTTGGAGAAGTGTATATTTGGTCTTCTGATCATTTTTTATGTTATCTGGTGTTTGGTGAGTGTTCTAGACACATTAATGAAGGTATGAATCTATTCTTTGAAATTTAGTCTTGTAAACAAATAGGACAGCAATAAAATAAGTTCGAGATGAATCTAAAAACTGTTTAATAAAACATGTTTACTGTGTTTGTCTTGACAATAGTAATCTTTAGTACCATCAAAAATTATTTTGAGTCTCTTTTGTTTCTTTTTAAGTTTAAGCATGATCCCAAATCATATTAGAATGAAAAAATGAAATATCAAAAGTATAACAAAGTAATATATTTTATTAAAAGGTAAGATAAAATAAATATTGAAAGGTATAGATTAAAATTGTTTTATACAGTTTCTGAAAAGTTATTTAAATTGTCAATATATTAAAAGTGAAAGGTAAAATATAAGTTATATAATTACAGATATAGTTTATATATTATAACAAACAGTGGTATAGTTAATCAAGCAAATTAAGTTAAATGTTCTTAAATCAACTCATTCAATATTTTAGAAAACTAAAAATACTAACTTTCCCACATCTAGTGTTCATCTAGTTGCACATATAAATACAGGTGATCCACACTATTTGTTGATTACACAAATTCAGATAAACATACTAATTCATTTGTAACTCCCAAAAGGATACCACTGGCTTTTTTAAGTCATTCCTGGACATGCATATAACACAGAATAGTGAATATTCGAGCCACCTTAGCTGCAAATTCTCAACTGATATCTAATAAGGTAAAACTCTAATTTCCTGTTTCAACCCCGATCTTTCAAACAAGTATCCTTTTTGCAGTTTATTTAGGGCCATTTTTTTCTCAGTTTTGTGCTTTTAGTTTGTCATTTATGCTCCCCCTGGTATGACTGCTATGCTGCTGAAGTTTTGTCTGTGTTTCTAAACCCAACACCCTATCAGGAAAAAATAGGCTTTACAGATGAGTTTTGTTTAGGCATGAATAATAGTACTTTTGGCCCTGAGTTCAATGTTCATGATCAAGAATATATATTAAGTAAGGTATCTTTAATAGAAACACAAATAAAACAAGGTTACATATTGACTGACAAAATGTTTCAACCAGAGGCTTATGAGCACCTACCCCTATATTTCAACTACCAGCAGTGAGTCACTATTGACTAATTCAGTGTTTAAGGCAACTTTACATAGAACATAACTGCTGCAGAAGAATTTTCAAATGTTCTGTTTTATTCAGCAAAAAGTTCAGGTGGGTGTTCATATGTTAAAGCAAATGTTGGATGATCATACATCATGGCTTTTGTAGAACTGATTTTTATATTGTATAAAAATTTATATTAGAAGAACTCTAACTCCCTTCTATTTAATTATAGATAGCAGAGTAAAGATTCTGGAAAAAGATAGAAAAATGAAAGTTAATCATTCTATGATAAAATGTTAAAAAAAATAACAGCAAAATGATTTATTAGTTACTATGAAAGAGGAAAAGGAATTCAGCATCTTACAAATGCAAAACTGGTGGCCATTTTTGGAAAGAAATGCAAGATTCTGACCAGTTTCTTAATCCTAATGCCATAGTCCTAGAAAGTACAGCTGACCCTTAAACAACAAGGGTTTAAATGCACTTATACATGAATTTTCAAATGAGAAGAGACATTACCTTCACTTCCTGGCCACACCCTCAGCTCCAGGCAACCACTAATCTGCTATACTTCTCTGTCCAAGACACATTTTTCAATGGTTTTCTCAGAGTCACAATGTATACTGAGATTAAGGACATCATTCTGGTCTGTTTAGGAGGGACTGCTCCATGAAGGGACATAAGATTTTTTGCAGTTCGTGTAGATGTTGACAAAAGAGAAATGTTTTCTGGGGTTGCTATCTTTTTTTTTTGTAGTTGTTGTTAGCTTTACAACTACTTACAACACCAGAATCTTCCATGAAATAATGTTATTTTGCCCATAAAAGTGGCTAGGTAATTTTCTTTGAACTTATGGTATACTAAGTTGAAATCTTAGGGAAAAAAATATAAATCCCATAATACAACTGCATTTGTTTTCATTGCTTCTCATAAATAAAATAATAAAATGGATACCCTTCAAATCCAATGTCTTAAATTTCTTCTGTCTACCTAAGGAAGAGTAAGCAGTCTTTGAAACCCAAGGCAAATCCTCTATCTTCTTGGAACTAGCATAGGTTATGCTAACTCTAAATCAAACTTCTCTTCTGACTTTGAGAAGATAAAAATATTCAAGAAACTATAATTGACCTTGAATTTTAAGGACCTAGATATTCAAAATAACATGATAAGTAAATTGAACTAAACTATACAAAGACAAGAACTGAGTAACACAGGAAAGCACGGAAGAAATATCACAGGAGAAAACTTGATAATGCTCTAATAGGGGATACATGGTACAAGTTATTTGTGTTTTCTTTATTTGTTTTAATCAACTACATTACTAGGTTTTGTTGGGATGGCCCTCCCTGTGGTGTGCCTTGAAAAATTCCAGGCAGTAGGTTGGGACAATCATGGGACTTACCTCTTTATATCCCTTCTGTTGCTTTCTAAAAACACTTTCATGTGTTTTGCTTAGTGTTCTAATTTGTGAGTGAGAAGTGGAAATTTATTTCCTTACCCTATATAGCTGGTAGAGAAATTTAAATGGTATTTCTAATTATAGAATGAAACTTGATGCTCTCTAGAAAATGAATTTCAGGCCTCAGTGGGCAGATGAGGGAAGTTATGCTTGTTTTGTGGTAGTTTTCTTTTCCCCATTTGGGTTTTTCTAATTACATACAAATGGCAGCTACTCTGTTTTTCTACAAAGCCAGCCTTCTCATCACGTGTTTCTTTTCCCTACAGTTACTGATCATACTAGTGGATCATGGATCATGCTAGTTTGTGGTAATCTTCTGAAAATCAATTGACTCATCATTTTGCCATTGAATAAGAGAGACCTAAATGCTATCATTTGGATGTCTTGTCTTTGGGCGCTAGCTATTCATTGATAAGCTTCCAAGGTGCATAAAAGAATCACTTGGCAAACATTGTAAAAAGTAAACGTGCCCTCATTCTATTTCAGAAGGACAGAAAAAGCAAATGTTTCTAAAAGTGATTCCAATGCTATCCACAGTTGGGTACCATTTGTTTTATTGGCTATCTGTTCGACATCCCATTGATCAGTGGTCCATTTTTTTAGAACTGTCTTTGAAATCTCTATAACATCAAAGAAATCTTTATAATATCATAGATGCTAATATCAGTGATAGCATAATCATGTAATGTCTTCTTAGAGATCAAAACATCATCATTTTAAATAATTTTTACATTAAATCCTTTCTTATTATTTTTTAAATTAGCAAGTCTATTGAAGAATATCTACTAATTCCTCTATTATCTGAATACTGGGGGATTAACTTTTATCAAATAGGATTACAGAGTTTCTTTATAAGTATCTAGATTGCCAAGCAAGTAAATTGCATTTCTTTACTTAGAAATATAGAGCAGTTTCCTTTGCTTGATGACATCTCACGCTTCATGATTGAGTTACAGATTCACTTATTCATATACAATATTATAGAGATAGAATTTGATATTGCAGATATACACATGTCTGAGACCTAATCCTTTCTAGACGACAGCTACCAAGTCAAGCAAGATCAGAGGGTGGCTAATAGAAACTGATGAAATTAAAGATAGCCCTGGTTTTAAAAAAAATACAATGTATTAATTTAAAAAATACATGTAAAGTCTTCTCTAAGTCAATGAACTGTAGAGATAACTTCTGTGTCATTTAGCACATTTAGAATCAAAAATAAAATTTGGAGAATGTCTAACTATAGCAATGGCACTGGTGGCACCATAGATGTTAACTGAGAACTATTGCATATGTTTAAAGTAAGGGACTCCAGCCCGGGTGAAAGAGAGGTGTTGTAATTGCAAAGCATTTTTCTTCCAATTATTAAGTCTGAGTTGTTCACCTCTGTAGCAGGTATTTTTATAGATAATTTGAAAGATACAGGGAGATGCCCTCTTAAGAATTTAAAACTCAAATTGCATCCAGCTAAGTAATAGTGAGAAAAGGTAAAGATAAGACAAAAATAACTTAGAGACAAGAATTCACAGGCCAGAGAATTCTCAATAGACTAATAATTTAGCCTTCACATTTGTCAGCAGAAAAGGAGGCTGGAATGTCTCAAAGGAAGTAACAAACAAAGTTCTCAATGCCCACCCTAAATCTAACCAGGAGACAATGAAACTCTAGCCAGCAAACTTTACAAGTTAGACTTTTTCAGTGAGATGACTCTATTAAACTATTAATCAACTTACTAATTTCTTCTACTGTGATTCTCTTTAAGCAGTATTCTGATGACAATTTAGTTTTATATCTACTATGTGTCTACAGTGAAATACTGTATGAATTATTTGGACCAAGATATTTTGACCCTTTGACTGCATTTTTTCATTATAAATGAACACATTTGATGTCTCCTTAGATATGTTTTATGAGCTCAGTTGGTATAAGTCTTTGAGATATTGGTCTACTTTTCATGAGAAGGCTAAATTAAGTTTCTGAGTCAAAAAGATGGAGAACCAAACTGGTAAATTCACCTAAATAGATAACACACACCTTTCAGCATGTTTAACAGTAACCACCTTTGTACTTCCTTGAAAATCAGGTAGAAATGGTTAATGATAATGTTTTTATTAAATCATACTTACAGATCCCTTTTTTGTTTAGTCTTACAAAAGGGTCAAATAGTCTGCTTGCCAGCTGCTCATTAAAACAAGGGATGCATCTAGGCTTTTATTATGTGTTACTTAAATGTTAATGTAGTGCCACAACATGAATGAAACCTATAAGCAATATGCTAAGAGAAATAAACTAGATACAAAAGGTCACATACTGCACATTTCACTTATGTGAAATGTCCAGAGCAGGCAAACCCAAAGAGACAGGGTAGAACAGTGTTTGATAGAGTCTGGGGAAGAGGATTGGGAGAAGACTAATGAGTACAGAATTTTGTGGGGGGGTAATGAAAAATGCTGGAACTATATAGTGGTGAGAGTTGTACATCCTATGAATATGCTAAAAATCCCTGAATTGCACTCTTTAAGTCAAGTGAGTTTTTTGTTATGTGCATTCTCTCAGTTCATAATGTTAGTGGAGGTCATATGAAGGTCACTGGAGTGTAGGTGCTTTTTATTTTTACATTTCTATATAAATTATTTTTTTAATGAACAAAATCAGAATAAATGATAAGTCACTTTGTTAGCAGGTGAGGGAAGATAGCTAACCCAGGCCACTTAGAAATTCTGATATGTATTATCTAATAGCAACCTGAAAAAGTACAGTGGGTCTTCAAACAATGTTTCTTTCAACCTCATTTTGTTACAATGTTGATGAGGAAAAAACATTGAGGGCCCCTGTTGTGTGGAGTTTGTACATTCTCCCCAGTCTGTGTAGGGTTTCTCAGAATTCACCAGTTTCCTCCCACATCTCAAAGTTGTGCAAGTTAGAGACAATGATGTGTCTCATTTGTCCCAATGTGAGTGAGTGAGCTTGTGAGCAGGCATGCACCCTGAGATGAAAGGGCACCCTATCTAGGGTGGGTTCCTTCCCTGACTACCAGCATAGTTTCCAAACACCTGTAGCCCAAATTAGAGAAAAGGTTGGAAAATGAACAAATGAATGAATGCTAATGATAGTTTAATACTAGAATTGTCTTGGGTCTTTATTTAGAAGTTTGGTGCTATTATGACCAGAAACAGCCGTGGAAACTTAACTCTTATGTGTACATATCATTTAGCCTATTATAAATCAGTTTCATTATGTATCCTTTCACTTAAAATTTCAGTTTCAAAGAAACTATTGATAATAGTAAGTGATATAAAAACTTTAAAACTCCAGTTCTCTCAGTCAGCATTGGTTCTTATCAATAACAAGTACAAAGTTGTATAAATCCTTGGACAGCCCCCATATGGAACAGTATGCTGATAGAGACATTCATATTGGTTACTAAAACTTTTTCAATAAATATTTCTCGAGCGGCTACTATTAACAGGAATTATGTGAAGTACAGACAAAAAATGTAAGAACACACTAGGTTCTCCCCAAAAATATTCCTTTACAAGAGTCAAAGAGAAAGTCATAGATTGGAATATCTATAAACCTGACCTGAATTAGCTTTTGATAAACATTTTCATTATTAATGCAAAAGCTAAGGAAATTAAAGATTTCTAAGGAAAATTAAGAGTTTATTTTGCTCTTCTTCCCAACATCTCCCAGCTTACATAGACACGGGAAGTGGATAAGTAAAAGAAACCCACTGGTAAATATTAACTTATATATAATGAGAAAAACATCTTCATAGGTGAGTTTGCATCTTCTGTGGTATTAATTACAGGAATCAAGACACTGATGGTGCTCAGGAGTTAATTAACCATTTTTCTGAACTGCACACAGGTTGTCCCACACAGTTGGAAATGCATCCATAATTCTAAGTATCAATGTTTCTTACCCATGTTGAGATTTGCAGAACTTCTTTGAAAATCTGGATGTATTTCCTCCTTCCTTTCTAAAAAACTAATAGAGGCACATATACTTTTTTAAATGCCTAAAATTTGAGTTGAAGAATATCTTATTAATAATACATTTTAAGTTAATTAGTTAAGTAAATTATTTTATACAAAACACTTAGAATAGTGTTGGGCTCACCATATCACAGTAAGCATTCAGTGAGTGTGAAGAAATTTTCTTTTTATGATAGTTATATTACAGAGTTCTCAGATAAGAACTTTCTCAAATGCTAGGCTAATAATAGCAAATATTTTTGTGTTCATTAATAGGTCAGACATATTTAATTTGATACTTCTAATTACCCTTTGCAGTATGTATTTTAATACTTACTGCTGCACAGATGAAGAAAATGAATGTGTGGAAGTGCTTTTCCCCAGTGCAATTTTGTACTAAGATCCAGTATTTCACTACCACTGTTCATTACTTCCCTTTAGTACCAGTAGTGAAATGGTAGTGTTTATACTCAAATCTAGTACTTTGGAATCCAGAACCAGGTCTTTCATTCCCTGTGATATGCCACCTTTGGCTGGTTTCACACAGACTATTCCAAAATTATCAAGGATAACTCCTTAGGTCACCAAGATGAGCACACATATCTTACAGGAAAATTGTAATTGGTATCAACTCCAATGAAAACTAAAATCAAAGATAAACTCCCTACTTGAAAGAAATGTCATAAATTTGCATTGGCCCTGTACTCTAAGTGCTACTTTTTCATAAAGTCAAGAAATATATAAATTATCATAAATTTCCTTTGTCAAATGAACTCTTCCCCCTACTCACCTCACTAGAAAAGGCTGAATATTTCAGTCCCTATAATTTTAATATTAAGGATTCTAGGGCATCTTTAGAAGGTTATATAGTTTGAAAACGAACGAGGCATGGTTCCTTACTTTTGCCTTATGGAGTAAATCAAAGATATTACAGTCTAATATAGTATTAGTTAAATCTCAGAGTTAGGCATTTAAAATCTAAGAAAGATGATCAACACTCTTGCTTTCCTTAAGAGTCAAGACAGGTTTTCTAAACGTGCCTAAGATGTTCTGGTTTCAAATATTTCTTAGATGAAAAAGTACCTGAACTTTTAAATGTTCATGCACGTGTGTATGCATACATACATATATACATTATCTCTCTCTATGTATATATACACATATGTATATGTGTGCATGTATTGACAAACACACAGACAGACAGATGGACCGACCAGCCTAGTTTGGGGGAGCTGATATCTATTTGCATTTGAATCTTTAGGAAGGCAGAAAAATTTATAGAAGTGTGGTCTTTAATCAGATTGTTTCAGATCCAGTGATGAAGCTAAAGTACCAGTTGAAGGATAACCTGACTTATCAGTCATAATTCATTGAGTCCTGAGGGATCTGAAAAGTTAGGACTTAGAATTTAAAATGTTGGGCAAGAATGATAAGGAAGGCTCTGTGTTTAGCAGAATTCTATTTTTGGAAGTTCAAGCATCCCTCTCCCTTACAATTAAAGCAAAGACCATCAGTGGAACTCCCTTTCCCTTATTCACTTCTACTCTCCAAAGCACATTTATAACCCAGCTGCCCAAACAATGCAAGTTTTATCTTCCATATTCTATCATACATTTTCGATTGTCACTGGAATAAGTTTTGAATACTTGAAAGTTAAAAAAAAAAAAACTGGTTAAAAATGATAAGCATTCTAGGGAAACCCCTGTGTTTAAAAGTATCTGGGCTGGAGGCAGGTAAGGTTCAGGAAGGAAACGCCTCCTGCCAAGGCTTTGTCATCCTTTTTGCCAAGTCCACTCCATTGGCCACTGAAAGGAGCCGGCCCCTGGCAGGGTGGCAGCGCAGCATGTGCCCAGAGCATCACATTTCCAGGCTTCCTTTCTCCATGTTCTGCCCTCAGTTATGTCTTGGGCAGAGTCTGAGGGGAACTAGAAAGGGGTGGGCATGGCTGCTGTAGCTACTTTTCTGGACTATGTCAGAGGTTAATGGGTGTTTATGTAGATGAGGTCTCCTATGAAGACATTCTTCTTGTCAGAGGCCTTATTTAAAAAATAAAAGTAAGACAGGGTTGGAAATAACGCTTTTGAGTGGCCAAGAGGCAAATATACCCTACTCTGCACCCATCTTCCCATGCAGTGAGCCATGGAACACTGACATGAGCCAAATGGGCCAGAATATGCCCAGATACAGCTTTATACTTTGGTCACAGCTCTAGGCAATGCCTATGAATTGCACTAATAGTATGTTCCAATGACTTAATATATATTTTTCAGCCCCCAGAGCAGCTTGCTAAGTATTTATTCTCATTTTATAGATGAGGAAACAGAGGTTCATACATATAAAGTAACAAGCTGAAGGCCATATAGTTAGTGATACACTTTTTATAGGACTCAACTAAAACTGATTCTTTGAATCTTATGTTTGTCTTCAAGAATCTGAGCTTCACAGACTATGAAGGTAATATTATAGTAATACTTAAATCCTGGGTGTGCCCTGGTGGAGTAGTGGTTAGGTCCATCACCTTCCAACAAGTGTAGTCCACAAACATCCCAAAAACCTGGGTTCTGTTCTTGGGCAGGGGATGGGGGGACCAAGATGAACAACTAAACAGAAATAAATGAAGAAAAATGCTTCCGAAAAATACTTAAAGTCTAGCATGTATATCCATGGTACTTATACTTGGAAGATTTTTCCTTGTGAATAATTCTAAGAATAAAGTGTTTCCTGTAAACAGATCCAATTAGACAGTTCCCGACTATTCAGGTGGTAGGAATAAGGACACTCCTTGCTCCCCAACTAACTTCTCATCCAAGTCAGTAAAAGCAAACTTGGAAATTTACACTGGAGGATTATCTATTCTGAAATCTAGGGACAGGTCTTCTTTTCAGGTCTTTACAGGTCTTCTCTCTGAATCATTCCTTTCATCCATTCTGAATTTTATTATAGGATACTGCCTCTGGACCCCAAAAGAAAGGGGCAATTCAGGAATACATAGCCCTTGAGATAAATTCTCTATCACAGAAAAGAAAAATTATCCCAGCAAGAAATATTCCAAAGGCATTACCTTATTTTATCCAGGTGCTAAATGTATGGCAAAGCTAGATTTTATCCACCTACTTCCTTAAAATTAGAATTGAGTAGTAGTCGAGGTGGTTGTCAAGGAGATGCATATGAACACATTTAGAATCAGTCAGAAAATAACTTATTCACCTGAATGGTTGTCCAGTGAGATCTGTTTAATCCCCTTTTAAGTTATGGATATTTTTCTATAAATTGAATGAGGGAAATGTATAGTTCAAAGTTTTGGAAAAAATGTATTTAGCAAATATAAACTATATGCTGGGAACAGGACAGTTTGCCATTATAGAGAGTTTTAAGTAAGCTAAACATCATGGTGTTACTGCGTCACATCCATATTTTTTGACCATATGGCCCTGGGGGACTTCCGTCCCTGTACATGCCTTATATAACAGCCTGCAGTTACGCAAATAAATGCTATTTTCAGATACGACTTCTCTCATAGTCCTTGTGATAAATATTCTCCACCTCCCAGGAAATTCTGTGTGGCCCTTAGATAAGACCCTTATGGAGATTATCAAAATCTCATTGTTTTCAGCTTTTTTAATTGACCAATCTGGTCTTAGTCTTGGAAATCCAAAGCACTTCACCCATGGACCTAATAAAGTTCTGTGTCCCAGTCCTGCCTCTCTCTGTCTCTATCCTGTTGACACCCCTTAGGTCTCTCTAGGCATGTACTGCCTCCAGATGCGTGAGTAATAAACTTCTCTACTTCAGTTCCCATGGTCTTTTGTTGAGCCTTTGTTTACCATCCAATATCCTGAAACTCTGCTTAACAAATATTAATTTAATAAAGTCACAACACACATAAAAGTATATATCGACTTAAATGTGTGAAGGGATAAGTTATTTTAAGTAATATGTTATGAGCTATAGAAGTGAAAAGAAGTAGACAACTTGCCTAGACCAGCTCTGAAGCTGCATCATGATCTGAGAGCCACCACTTACACCTTTTCAGAAAAGAGTGGGGTTATCATCTTGCAATGGTTACAGCAGCTAAAGAAAACTTAGCTGCTTAGCCTCAAGGACTCACTGGCTATTTTAAAGACAATTTGTGGGGTAAGGGGATTAAACTTTTCCCAAATAGTTTAGGAGATACAGCCAGAACCAATAGGTTAATTACTTTCAAGAAAGCAGAATATAAGGATTTTGGCTTAATATGAAGTACAACTCTCCAACTATGAGAGAGGTATCATAATGTCGTGGATTTCCAATTCTGAACCTGTTTGAGCATAGAATGGAGACACCCTCCGCAGGAGTAGTAGGGTAAGGTAGGTCACCTCTTGCTGCCAGGCATCAGAAAATAGAGCAAGTACTGTGACTCACTGGTTGTTGAACTTGGTCTGAAACCCTGAAGAAGGAAAGTAAATCAAACCTTTCTCAGCAGTGGTCACTTTTCTGTCCTTTCTGATGATGCATCATTGAGAATCTGTGACATCAGTTTTCTTTATTATGTGACAATGCCTATAGGCAAATGAATTCAGTATTTATGAGGTCCCTGGAGATACCCCAAAGCAGAGAATCTTGGGATTCAATTACTTTTCCACTGCAAAGGAGTCTCATAATAGTTTCCTATCTGGTAGCATAATTTCTCAACAACTTTTTTTCCTCTGTTCAAAGAGTTTCCAAGTTCAGTTCTGTCCTGTTTGAGGTATGTGTGTTAGGTTTTACACTTAAAAAAAAAAAAATCACAGCTGCCATCTTGACAAGATGGTTGGACTCTGGTTAGACTTTAAATAGACTCTCTGTTGGCTGCCATTCCTGGCTGTCGCCTTTGAAATTGTTGCTTCAACTGGGTCTCACTTTCCCCTTCATTTTCAGAGCCTGTTTCTAACTCCTTTGTTGTTTTATTCTCATAGAAGTTATTCCATATGATTTTTATAAAAATCAAGAGAAAAAGTAGAAAGGATGAGAAAGACACTGAAATGCTACCTTCCAGTTTTAAAAGGGTTTTTATATTGAAAGCCTTAAGTCTTCAGTGTGTGTCCTTCGATGATGCTGTGACTCCATTCATTTTCTGAAAAGAGACACTCCTGTTTTCTGTTGATATAAATAGGTCTCTTATTTCACATCCATTGCTTACTGACTGGCTTAACTGAATGCTTATCTGAGATTTAAGTGCCACAGAACTGTGAAAGCTGATCAGTATATGTATTCAATCAACATTTTTTTAGTTGATGAACCATTGGGTTATAATAATGTTTCAGGAGATTTGATTCACATTTCAGTATATCACAATGCACCCACCACAGATTTTTGGGAACTGGTGCCACTGTCCCTCTATCTGCTGTCCCCTCTTTCCTTCCCTCTCCTCCCTCTGGATAGCACTGTATTGGTTTTAGAATCTGAGTATTTTTGATTTTTACTAGTTTGCTTGCTTTGTTTCTTTATATTCCCATGTAAATTAAACCAGTGGGTAATTTTATTTTGTCTGACTTATTTTGCTTAAGAGAATCACCTCAATTTCCATCCATGTTGCCACAAGACACATTTCTATCCTTTTTATAGCTGAGTAGTATTCCATTGAGTATATATACCATATGTTCTTTATCTACACTTTTGCTGATGGACATTTAGACTGGGTCCATGTCTTCACTATTGTGTATTGTGCTGCTATGAACATAGGGATGCCTATTTCCTTTTTAAATTAATGTTTTACATTCTTTTGTAAATGCTTAGAAGTGGAGTTGCTGAATAATATGATAATTCCATTTTTTTATTTTTAGGAATCTCCACATCCTTTTCCATAGAAGTTGTATAAATATCTTCTCCGAATCAGTGGATTATCTTTTCCTTTTTGCATTGGTTTCTTTAACTGTACACAGCTTTTAAGTTTGATGTTATCCCATATGTTTATTTTGTATTTTCAGAAAATAAATATTTATTGAGATCCCTGTAGCAGTACTTTTTTATATGCTATGGACATGAAGTGACCAGGATCTCTTTTGTAATAGACCTTATTTTCTATTGTGGGTACTAAATGAAATGTGTCATACATGAAATCAGTCTGGAAGCTGACAAAGGAAGATATAATGTATGTAATTTCTGGTTGTTTCAAGTTATATATATCCAGTTACAGGTAAAGGCAAACTACTCACCTACTTTATGTCTATATTTTATGCTCATTTGCTTTCATCTTATGGAGAGAAAGTACACCGTAGTTGGAATAAAAAGAAAACTGGAATTAGATTATTCAACAGCACTTGTTAACTATCAATCCATTTTCCTTTTCTTTTAAGTGGCAATAATGTGTTTCACAGTAATGAAGTTTTAATGAGACAGAATATGAAAATTAGTGTGCCTAGGCCTTCTCTGTTGTAAACCCAATGTATAGAATAGCGTACCTATGTTCAAATACAATCATGCATCACTTAAAGACCGGGACTCTGGCAATGTCGTCATTGCGCAAATGCCGTAGAGCAGTCACACAGCCTGAATGGTACAACCAGTACACATTGAGGCTACACAGACGGGGCCACCCTCCTATCGGTGATTCATCGTCGCTGGACCGTTGCTGAAGAATTCATGACTGTGGTTTCTTTAAATATTTCTTTCAACCTTTTTTTCTCAGTTTGATTTAAAGTTGTGGGTTTTGTTTTTGTCTTTGTTTTTAAGTCAGAAAGGCTTTAATTTTAACTAAATGCTTATATCTGCACAATTATTAGCACCGCAAAATACTGGTCCCTAGGGAAGACAAGGTGGGAACTGTTAGCTTTTGATTATTAGGAACATTTCTGTAACAAGCTATGCCGGGGGCACTGTGTAACAGTGGGCCTCCTGCTCTGAGCTCAAGCCACCTGACTGTAGGCAGCAGGGCTCTAATAACTGGTGAACGTGAAGGCACAAAGGACTTGCTCCCTTGATCAAAACTAACAAAATCTGGGGACCATTCTGGGTGGATCTGGCTGAGGCCACAATGTGATCGCATCAGACCCGACTTCTCTCTGTCATCTGCATCCTTCCCCTCTACCATAGGCGTTCAGAGAACACACTCAATAAACTCCCTGTATGTATGCTGGAAGATGAATGGGCAGTGATAGCGTCCTATTTTCTGCCCCACTTATTCACATCAATGTCCTCCTCAGATTCAGAATGTGGTGTAAATTCCATAACTGAAGATCACAGGGCAGTATATTCAGACAATGGAAGACTGCATACCCATCAGAACAAATAAATGATGACTCTCTTCAGTAACTTGGCTGAATCATATGAACCTTTCACTGAGACACCAAAGCTAGAAAAAACATTTTTTTTCAAAGTAAAAATTATATCTTTTAGATAAAGTTTGAAAAAGAAGACAAAACTAAATTATTAGACTAGTGATTATAGTTGGAAGAAGAAATAATGATTAGAAGTGAGCATGAGAGGAATTTTAGGATACTGATGTTTTGTTTCTTGACCTGGGTGCTGGTTACATATGTGTATTCAGTTTGTGAATAGACATCAGTATGTACACTTAGGCTTCACACAGATTTCAGCATATAGATTATATGCTAATAAAAACAAACAGCACATGTGCACTTAATCACAATCTGTAGAGAAATAAAGTGACTCAAATCCAGTAAGATAAGAAATATGAAGAATTAAGAAGCTCAGAAATAGAATATTCATGCTGCTTATCCTAAGTCAGGCAACAGTCAAACAAAATACAAATAATAGTTATGCCTTTGGGGTGGGCGCTTTTGTGCATGGGCAAAAGAATTTAAGCGTTTCCGACAAAAATGTTTTCTCTTTCTTCATGATGATGAATTATCGTGGCCTGGCAGGTGATCACTGCTGAAATGTTAGCAGGCACTGAAGATGGAGAAAAATCCAACAAACACCATTTGAAATCTTTTTAAAGAAAATTTCTCTCTGAAGAGCAGAAAAGTAGAGGGCAATGGATGACCATTTATGGCTGGACAAGGTCAATTAACTTGTTATAGCTTGTTTTGAAAATGAATGGGTTGAAGATGATAACACACTCCTATCTGTTCAGCATGGCAAGAAGTAATCATAATGCAGTGGCTCTGCAAGAATGAAAGTTTGAAAGTGATCACTGAAAGTGGAATTCATGGAGATGTTTATTGGAGGTAAAAAGAACCCCCTATAAAGTAGTTAAATAAAACAAAATTTAATACACTGGTGTACTTGGTTATACCCTTATTTCTTTTACACTAAATTTGACCCAATATTTAGATCATTATATCAAATATCCATTACATTATATTACTAACACACGACAGCATGATTTTACAATATAGAACATAAAGTTAAAAAATAAAACTTGAAAAAGGAATTTGTCTCAATAAAAGAGTTGAAATACTTCAGGATTTTGTTCAGTACAATTCCCAAGTCAACATACTGAAGTTGAGCCCCAGGGAGAGAGAGGTATAATTCTTACTTTTTTTTTTTTTCGCAAATTTGTGTTTGTTTACTTTTATTTTTTTTCTATAGACTGGAAAATAGCTCTTGGTTGATTTTATCTTAAAGGAAATAAATGTAACATCTAATCTGCTCGTATCCAAACCTGAATGCACAAAGTCCTTTATAAAAAGATGTGCTAAATTATTCAAGGAGCAGATTATTATTACAATGAAATAAATGGACGTGGTATATCTCTAATACCCTCGAGTAAAGTCCGTTTTAATTCTATAATCCCAACTGGATGCAGCATCCTTAAATGAGCACTATTAACTTGTATTTTTTCTATTCTGTTTAGAAACAACAGTTGAGAGACATTTATTAAGAAAACATCAACCCTATTTGCACATTTTTAAAGAGAATATTAGAAAAACTGAATTTTAATTTGCATGTGTATAATTTGTTAATATAATTAGAATGGAAGACAATTAGATACTTCTGGTTCTTTCAGTGTTAATTAAAAAACTAATAACTTGAATGGTTATAAATACTGAATTAGTGGGACTAATTCTCTAGGCAGTTAATCCTTTATTTGTCATTTGCTAAAGATCACTTAACTGGGATGCCATCTTCTTGTCGGGACCCTGTATCACTGGAACTTCACAAATTATAAAATCCCCAAGTCTTAGATGATAAAACTCTGAACTACTTGCCAATACACTGCACCCCACTCTGGGGATTGTCTAGTAGCTAGCAACCACTGCCTTTGGCCCAGACCATTAAGGAATTTTACTATTAGCAATTTTCCTGCCTCTCTAAAACCCTCATAGTGATTTCTAGGTTTTAGAGAACAGGAAAGTAGCTCCATTAGAAAAATAAAAGTAAAGGGCTCCAGTCTAATGGTTTGGAATCCTCTCAATGTTGCATTTAAATAGTAATAACATTTTAAGTTTAGACAATCTGATCATCAAAGGAATTAATATCAGAAATTAGTTGAAATATTTCAGATAATGTCTATAGTGATGAATTCATAGATATGTAATACTTAAAAAATTTCACTAGTCACTTTGGAGGATGGTTGAAAACCACCTCATATGGTTAAAATTAGCAAATAAAGTGAATGAATAAAAACACTATCCTAACTTTTCTTTAATAAACCCTCTCAGTCTGCCTTCTCAAACACTCTTCTAGGAATAAAATACCAATAAGGAATGATAGGTTTAGAATATCACTACTTTGTAAATCATAATAAAAGATTTAAACAATTAACAGCTGCCCAAATCATTAAGTTAAAAGAGTGGGAAATAATCTGATTAATACCTCATTTCATTAATCAGTATAATGTCTGCATCACTGAAGTTTTGTTACAATAATGTTTTTCAAAAATAACCAGAACTCAGAACTCAGTAGCACATACAAAACATTTCTTAGTTCAGGATATTTAGGATTGGGGGGTCAACTGATGTAAATAGAGCTTAACTATAAATCGTGAAATAATTTCAGTTCTAGTTTTTCTGTCTTCATTATCTGAAACAACATAAAAGAAGCTTCCTGTCTTTGGAATGCATGATTCTCATGACAAAGGCAGGAGTTCCTTATGGGTGTGTGAATAGCATGCAGATGTATTTGAAGACTTGGCATAGATGTTATATCCATTGATATTTCTGAGACAAAAGTAAACCAGATGACTAATCCAGATGACTCATCACCAATGGAGTGGAGAAGTATACTCATGTTATGAGGGATGTGAGAAGGAAGCTTTAGAAGGACAAATTATTTGGTGAACACTAATAGGATCTAACACAGGGACACAAAAAGAAATGCCAGACATTATAGTATGCCCTGATGTGATCAAATATAGATCTATTTTTTGAGGAGCCTACGTAGTGCTTTCCAAAACGGTTGCACCAAATATATTCCCACTGTTCCCATATATTCCACTATGGTTCATTTTTCTTCACATCCTTGACAACACTTATTAGTCTGTTTGACAAAAGCCATTCTCACAAGTATGAGATGATATCTCATTGTGATTTTGATTTG
This sequence comes from Solenodon paradoxus, assembly GCA_004363575.1. Classification (NCBI taxonomy): domain Eukaryota; kingdom Metazoa; phylum Chordata; class Mammalia; order Eulipotyphla; family Solenodontidae; genus Solenodon; species Solenodon paradoxus. The sequence goes on from RJWH01000300.1 coordinate 20,934, forward strand.
CATTTTCATAACAAATGATAAGTGTTTTTTCATGTTGGTCATCTATATATCATTTTTGGAGAAGTATCTATTCAGAGCTTCTGCCTAAATTTTAATTGAGTTTTATTGTTGTTGAGTTCTGTGGATTCTTATATACTTTGAATATTAAGCCTTACCCAATGTATGATGTAAAAATATCTTCTCCCATTCAGTAGAATGTTTTTTTATTTCTACTGATATTTCTTGTCATTGTCCTTAAACTTCTTAGTATGATATAATCCCATTTGTTCTTGTTTTTGAGTCTCTGTTTCCGTTGCTGTTGGGATCAAGTCCCCAAAGACATCTTTATGACTGATGTCGTGAAACTTATTGCCTCACTTTATTCAACGTTCATTGAGTATAGACATGCAAAATATTTTCATATATCAATTTTATAGCCTGCTACTTTATGTATACATGTAATTTCTACTAGTTTTTTTTTTTTTTAATACTCTTGGTTTTCTATACACATTATCATGTCATCTGCATGATAGTTTCACTTCTTCAGTTTGGATTCCTTTGACTTCTTATCTAATTGTTCTGGCTAAGACCTCTAATACTAAATTAAATGCAAATGGTGAGAGAGGCTAACCAGGTCTTGTTTGTGATCATAATGGAAAATTTTTCAAATTTTCACCGTTGATCATGGTATTAACTGTGTTTTTCTGGTATATGATAATTATTGCATTAGTTATGGTCCTTCTAATGGCATTTTATTGAGTTTTTCGTAACTGGGTGCTGAAATTTGTCAACTACTTTCCCTGAATCTGTTGATATAATAGTATGATTTTTGTCCATTTATTGATGTGTTTTAAATTAATTTTCAGATGTTGAAACATCCTTGTATCCCTGGAATAATTTCTCCTGGTCATAGTGTATAATTCTTAGTAGATTGTTGAACTTGTTTTATTAGAATTTTGTTGAGAATTTTTACACCTATGTTCATCAGCAGTATTGTTTATAGTTTTCTTTTTTCTATGATGTCTTTGTCTGGTTTCGGTATTAGGGTATTGTTGACCTCATAAAATGTGATTTGAAATATTTCCTCTTCAATTTTTTGGAAGATTTTGAGAGGAATTAGTGTTAGTTCTTTGAAATTTTGGTAAAAATCACTAGTAAAAACTTTGGTCCCAGGTCTTTGTTTTTTGGAAGATTACCATTTCAATTTCCATGCATCTAATAAGGCTGTTCAGGTTTTCTAATTCTTACTGATTCAATTTTGGCAGACTTTATAGTTCTAAAAAATTATTTTTTCCAGATTATGCAACATTGGCAGATATTTGTTCATAATAATCTTTTATGATTCTTTGTGTTTCTGTGGTATCTGTTGTAACTTTCTTCATTTCTAATTCTTTTAAGAGTTTTCTCTCTTCTTGGTGAGCCTAAAGGTTTGTCAATCTTATCTTTTCAAAGAACCAACTCTTGGTTTTATTGACTTTTTATTGCATTTTTGAATTCTATTTCATTTACTTCCACTGATTTTTAAAAATTGCTTTCTCTTACTTTTAGTCTCATTTCTTCTTCCTTCTCAAAATCCTTTAGGTATTGGTTAAATTGTTTGAGATTTTTCTTGCTTCTTGATGTAAATCTGTATTGCTGTTAACTTTTTTTAATACAACTTTTGCTGCATCAAATAGTTTGATAGTGTGAGCCTTCATTTTCCTTTGTTTCCAATTATGTTTTTAGTTCTTTAATTTTTTTCATTTACTTGGTGGTTATTTGAAGCGTATCACTCAGTTTCCATATGTTTGGGTATTTTCCAGGGTTTTTTTGTGCTTGATTTCTAGTTTTAAAGTGCTGTGATTGGAGAAGATACTTAATATGATGTCAGTCTTCATATATTTACTAGCAGTTATTTTATGTCCCAATTTATGATTTATCCTTGAAAATGTGCCGTTTGCATTTAAAAAAAAAAGTTAACTCTACTCTTCATGAATGGAATGTTTTATAAATGACTATTAATCCTGTCTTCCCATTTGGTCTGACTGATCACTTAAGGCTATTATTTCCTTATTTATTATCTCTCTGGTTGATCTGTCCCATGTTGTATGTGGGTGTAAAGTCCCCGGCTAGAATTATGTTACTATCAATATATCTTTTTAGTTCTCTTAATAATTACTCCATGTATTTTAGTGCTTATTCAGTACACATATATTAATAACTATTATATGTTATTTCAGTACTAATCTGTTAATCATTAGATAAGTTCATTCTAGTCTCTTGTTACTTTTTCTAACTGGAGTCTGTTTTATCTGATATAAATATATCTGTACCAGCAGTTTTGGGGTTATTTGTTTGAAGATTATCTTCTGGGCTTTTGCTTTGAGTCTACGTTTGTCTTCAAAATTGAGTTTCCAGTAAGCAATATAAAGTTGTATCTTGTTATTTAATTTGTTCAACCACTCTGACACTTTTAATTTTTGAATTCAAACTATTATCATGGAGGGTATTATGAAGATGTAAGTACTTAGTGCCTTTTTTTTATTTGCTTTTGGATGTATTTGTGGTTTGTCTCGGATCCTTTGTTTTTTTTTTTATACTTTGATAAATTCTTTTATGTTATATTTGAATTCCTTTTCAGTTTCTTCATTAGATATTTGTTCTGAGGTTAGCATGATGTTTACATACCAGATTCTGTGCTGATAACCTATTCAGTGAATTTGTCTTGAGTTTATTCTAATAGCCAATAGTTTTACACTCTCCCAAACTATTACCATTGTCTATTTCTAGAGTCTTGCAACTTCTAAGTGGGATTTCTTTTCACTTTATAGAAATCCCTTAATATTTCTTGCAAGGTTGGTTTAGTGGTGATTAATTCCTTTAATTTTTGTTTCTCTGTAAAACTTTATCACTCCTTAAATTTCAGTGATAGTCTATGGGGTAGAGTATTGGTTACAAAACCCTTTCTGTCAATAGCTTAAATATATCATGCTATTTTATCCTGGGCTGTAAAGTTTCTAATGAGAAATCTATAAATAGTATTTTTGAGTTTCCTTAATATATGTTTCATTTTTCTCTATCTTGTTTTAGAATATCTCTCTAGCCTTAATTTTTGCCATTTTAATATAATGTGTTTTGGCATGTGTCTGAGTTTGTTTTATTTGAAAGTTTTTCTTTTTTTTTTTAACAGGATGGAAGGCAGGCAGAGGTGAATGAAGGGAGGCGGGAAGGGTGAGGAATAAGAAGCATTTTCATTTATTTATTAATTTTTGTGTGTCTCTTGGTCCCAGATCATGAAACTGGGCCCCTGGGCTTTATGTGGTCTATACCCCAGCAGCTGACTTCATGTCTGAGCCACCAGGGTGCTCCTATTTGGAACTTTTTTAATTTCCTGAGTCTGGGAAGCTGTTTCCTACCCAGGGTAGGGAAATCCTCTTACTATTTCTTCAAATTTTATTTGTATCCTTTATTCTCTTTTCCTTTTAGAATCCCTATAAGATAAATGTTGTTCCTTTCAATGTTATCTCATAGGACTTTTATGCTATTTTTTATTTCTTAATTGCATTTTCCTTTTGCTGATCTATTTTAGCAATTTTCCACTTCTTTGCCTTCCAGTTTACTGACTTTGTTTGCTGCTGTTCCTTCTCTATTATTGAGACTTTCTATTGTATGTTTAAGTTCAGCTGTTCTTTAGCTCTGGTTGGTGTCTGATACCAAAACAGGTTAGAAGCTGGGGCCCTAGACAAAAAGGAGAGGTGCCATGTGAGCATAAGCTTCCAAAGGGACTTTGGGTGCCCAAGCTGAGGAGGAGAGATCTGCCACTATCCTCTCAATGTCCAGGAATAGAGTCAAGACCAGCATACTTCCAACACCTCCAGAAACAGTGCCTTTGAACTCGCAAGTCCCATCTGCCAGGGCCTGGGGCATCAAGCTCAGACCGGAGGTAGGGAATGTTGTAGGTGAATACAATTCCAGTAACAGTTCAACACAGGAGTGGGGCTGGTAAATCATGTTACATAAAAGCCAGCTGTACAGAGGAGCCTCTCCAGTGAATCCTATGGTTTGGTGGGTAGGGGGTTCATTGTGTTATTTTTTTTTCCAATAAGTTCCATCAATAGGGCCTTTCCCAAAAGTTCCAGCTCCAGCTGCTCCCCGGATCTCTGATTCCCAAGTCCTATAGCTCTCTGAAAGAAGGTCATTAAAATTTCCAGACCTGGTTGTACCTGCTTTCCTCTCTAATGCAGCTCCAGGCACCAGGGCTCCAAATGTTAGCATGAGTCCTTTTATTCCTAGAAAGGAGCTCCAAATCATGGTCATCCCTCCCTCCCTTGAGTCATGGTGGTTCCTACCCCACCTAATGTGTTTAGTTTCTTTTCACTGTGAAAACACTGATCCTCTAGCCTTTTTCAGGGGCTGCTATTCTTGTATATTTGCTGTTAGATTTTGCATCTGTGGGAAGAAGGTGAGCCCAACCTCTTTATTCTTATTAACACCTTGCCCAGATCTCTTTACTCTGAGTTGTTTTTAATATTTCCATAACAAGAAAAATCAAAGGAAGAGAGGAAAAAAGGAAGGGAGGGCTGATTACTTCTCACCAAATCAAAGAATATGTGGTTAAGAAGTGAATGTGAGATGGCATGGAAATGATGTTCCATGGTGGCCCTTTGCTTGACTCTTCCTACTTACGCCCTGTGCACAGGTCGAAAATGTTCCCTCTCACTGTGATACTACAGTGGCAAAAACTAATATCTCTCAGTGTGCAGTTTTAAGATAAAAATTTAGAAATTACAAAGCTTATTGTTTCCTAAGAAATAAACAATAGGTTTTTAGAACCTCTTCCCTTCAAAAATAACAAGACAGACTTCAAAAACAGATGTTTAGATCCTCCCAAAGGACCTTTTTTAATGAGATAAAGCTGGGGTGGGAGCAGGGTTATTTAGTTAGATGAGATGTGCTTTGGTAGAGAAAATCTCCTCTCATCCCTTAGCAGCTAACTACAAACTATTGTGTTTCATATATCCAAGGAAACAGTGTCACTAATGAGTTATATTTATGTTTTCATACATGAATGAGAATGTGCTTGTTGAGAAAATACCAATATATCAAATTATAATCAAATGGCCACATAGTTTTAGAAGCCATGAAGAAAATAGAACTTCAAGACAATCAGTATTTTTAAAAAGAACAGCTTGTGAATACGGGGCTCCAGTGATGAACACTCCACTTCCCACCCCGCTCCCCCCCAAAAAATAAGTAATGGTTATTCCTCCATGTCATTTGAGTCCACAGCAATTTATCTGAAGGAAATCATTAGTTTGTATTTTAGAATAATAGCATGATGATGAGACACCTAAAAAGCACTCAGAGGAAATATTGGTTGTGAGTTTCTGCCCAAATTGTTTAATGTTTGTCAAACTTGAATTTCATTTGAAGGATGTGTTTCTAGTAATGGATTTCCAGGTCTGTTTTCACATGGGCGAGGCTCTGTAGCCATTGCAAGCTGTAGTTTATTACCTTGCATTATGTATGAGGATGATTTTGTGAGCAGGTACACAAACACAAAGGGGAAACATACAAGAAAGCAATTTATTTTATTGCTCAATATATAGTTGTTAGGAATAATTTGGAAATTTTTCAAATAGCTCATTTTGGAAAATTCTTAGCTCTACTCCAGAGTGATTATTTTCTGCAGTGTTACTAAATAATTTGGCCATAGCTAAGATTGGCATTAACTCCTAAGGGAGTTATCTGCAGTTGTCAAATAGAGAGAAAGTGCCTTAAAAACAGGTATAGGACTTGTAATATAAAGATCTTTCAGCCCTGTATTTAACGAACAGCTCTGTGTGGCTTTGGTCATGGAATTTAACTTCTCTAGGCCTGTTTCCTCCTCTCAGAACCAGGGATAGATAATCTGCCTCTAATGATTAAAATCACTGGAAATTAGCTCAGTGGTTATTAAAATGAGATGTAATTTTGACATTTTCCAAATGGTTAGACGAGAGCTAGCAAATGTAACTGAATTTTGAAAATGGAAAAGCAATATATACATATCCATATATACATAGAACAAAAGGTCTATCTGTAATATTTGTTTTCAGGTACCTTGATAGTATTTAGCAAAGACTGTTAGTCTTTTCATGAATAAGAAGAAAATATGTATGTGTCAAAAAGGAAACCTGTTTCTTTTTACCTTGATAAAGGATCAACAAGTTCATTGAATCTTTTTATTTAGATAGAACCTTAAGCTTCTGATATAAGAAACAAGAACTGATTGGGGGCAATATGGAGTGACTTTGAAATGGTGGTGTGTTTTGACATGTAAAATGCTGTAGATCAACTGCAAGACCAAAGGGAAAGTCTGTGCATCTAGCTAACAGAAAGTGAGCAACCAGTCTCTCACACAAAGTGCCAGAGAAGCTGTGTGTCACTCTCATCTGTAGAACCGAATCCCCACCACATGCCACATAATCCACCATTTGTGTATACATGAGTCTAAGCAGAGTGAATGTATTTATTCTTTATGGTCTTGGCACACAGTTGCTACTTTGAATCCAAAACACACTCAAGTCTGGCGGATTTGTCTTCACACTTTGCAAGAATCATTTTCTGTTGGCTGGAGACTCACTTTAAGAATGTGCAGGCCTAGAGAGAAGGTTTTGTTTACAAATTCAGAAGGGAGAAAGATCAAAATCCAGGCAAGAACAGAATAGGTCTTGTAACCTTACCTCCACATGGAGTTACACTTCAAACTTCAGAATGAGAGCCGACTGCACTTGGCAAAAAGGTTAATTTTCTTTCAGATGAGTGAAACAGTTCCCCAGGTGGAGAACATATTTCCTGTACCTATGTATGTGTTCTTTGGCATCCTTTTGCTCAAAGACTCCAATATCCTATCTGTGAGAATAGACCTAAAAGCACATTCGTTGCAAGCAAGGAAATGATAAAATCTGCAGAGATCCATGGGGAGGGTACATGAAGATGAAGACTGAGTTGAGAAAGTTGCAGGCCAGACATCACAAACTATATAAAGTAAAAAATCCTAAAGCACAAGTCCTACCTATATATTATCTCTCAATTCTATGAATTAAACATACCAGCTATAGACAGGGTTGAACTCTGAGACCCCAGTAAAACATCATCCTACTGTAATCTGCTTAATATGTCAGGGTACATGTACTATATTCTATTTTTTTCCAGTTGGTTACATAACAGGAGTTTATTTTTCTGCAATACTTGGGTCATAGACTGGAGAAAGCTGACTGTGGCAAAAAGTAAAGGATTTGGGTGTAAACGCAAATCCCAGTCACTTGTCAGCACTGAATTATCACTGAAACTCAAATTTCTCTGAAATTAAATGAATACAATTCCTCAAGATTTATCCAGTTGTTTTAAGAATTAAACACGGATAGTCTGTACAAAATTACATATAAAATATGTATATTAACACAATTATCTGTGTATATGTGTAAATAAGTATGTATATATAGAGAGAGAGACAGAAAGAGACATAAACATATGCTAAGAGAGAAAAAGGGAGAAAGAAACTTGAGAATGTACCCAGGGTCTGGCACATGATATAAACTCCATAAATAGTGTCTGACTATTAGTTCTAGTCTGCATTTTTTAATCACTCATTCCCAAATACTTTTCAGTAGTCCCTATATGATACACTGAAAATAGTAAACAATGTACTCACTACATCCAACGAGTATATTTTATAATGTAGAATACATGTAAGTGGAAAATTCAGAAAAGTGCTTCAATAGAGATAAACAATGAAAAACATAGGAACACTAATGCAATCTTATAAACTAAAGGAAATCTTTTTTTATAAAAAAATGACATGGAAGTTATGAAATAAGCAAGGCACACAAAGGAGGTAAGCAAGTGAAATAGGAAAGATGAGGGAGGTATGGAGGTCTACCGGGAGCGGGCAGTGTGGCAAAGAAATTAACAGTTTACATCCTTTTTAGAAAATTTTCTTTGGGCATCGATCATACTGAGACATGTCCATATCTTGTTTAAGCCTCAAGATTAGCAACTATTAATTAATGGAACTGAAACTCTGTCTACCTGACTTTAATGAATGAGCTGCTTACCATGATATAGTGTATTTGAGAGTAACATATCATGGGGTAAAAGCATAGTAGTAGCAAGCTGGAAGTGGTAGTAGTGTAAGTTGGAAGGTTAGAAAGGAAAGGATGAAGACACCAGCACATTGAATGACACTGCCAGTGGGACTTCATGCAAGGGGAGAAAATGCCTTAGATTCTGGGTTTTGAAGAGACTTCAGATGGTTCAGTGCATGTAGCTGGGTGGGTTTGAAACACACCTGGAGAGAAAAGACTGTTTAGTAGAAGGCTGTTGCAACATGTTGTATAAGAGATCGTGGTGGCCCAAACTGAAATGGTAACAGAAATAACAGTAATAATTGAACAGCTTCAAGGGGTATCAAAAAAAGTAGAAATAAAAGAACATAATTAGTGATTACATGAGAGGAACAGAAAATTAAAGAGCCAGGAATGGAGCCTTAGCAACTGATATTTGTTGAGATAGGGAAAATGGGAGAAACGGATTTCAAAGCCAACACCATGTAAAAATACATCCATATTCATTTAAATTTATTTCATATAAATACTTCACACAAAGCATATGCCGCAGCAAAATTGTGCCTTTAATGATGTGATGAGTGCATACCTGGCATATAAGTGATCAAAGAATGCATATTAAATGAATGACAGCTCATCAGTTCTATTGTCCAGAAAAGTTTTCAGAACCCATCTGTTTCAAATCTTAAACCAAAAAATTCTAATTTATTGGATTTGTCTGAAGTATAGGACAGTATACATTAAGTCCTCTTAAATATAAAATTAGTTGATTAAACGATGCATAGTGTTAATTATGTAAATAGAATTGTTTATGGACAAATAACAAGTCCTTAAGTCTTACAGACCAGAGTGATTTGAGAGCCTAGTCAACCATTTCATATTTTATCAATCCTGAACATCTTTCATTACTATTATTTCCTGAAGAGATAGCTTATTGAATTGTTACTATTGAATAGTTCCTGTTCTAATAATGTAACATACCTTATCACACACTATTCTTAGCTGAGTGCTACTGACATCAGTCAGTACCTATAATTTACATTAAAATAATTACTCATGTAGAGAGAACTTTCCCAACATTCATATTTAGAAACTATAATTTTTAGTTGTTTTTGTGTTTTGTTATAAAAGGAAAAATTCTAACATTACCATAAACCTCTGTGTCAATTTAAATCACTATTTATAAATGTCAATTTATGATTTTCTCTGAGTTTTCTTGTTAGTAAATGTGACAGATACTGTCTAACAAACTACCCTTCAAAAGATTGCTAGGGGTCCAAAATGATACAGTATGTATAGGTACTTTGTCAATTAAGAAATATTTACACATATCTATAGAACAATTAAATTGCAGTTAACAATTGAAGTTAACAATTAAACATTAGACCTGAATTAATAGTAACTCTTCATGATATAGAATTAGTAGCAATAATATTAAATACAGGTTGGCACCTAGTAATATTTTAACAGTTTTCTTACATATAAAATTAATAAAACTTGATTGTGCTTCATTAAAGCATCAAATAGATAATGTAGTACTTTCAGTTTTTGTTAAATCACTTTAATGGCTAATTTTATTGGCTTGATAAAATGTATCTATTAATTAATGAGATCTGTAATTATAGCTCAAAATAAAACCTGATAAAATTGAGAATGTTTGCTTCCGTCCTATTTGAGATAGTTCTTTTATATAATATTATGGCCTAATGAATCAGAAAACAAGTTCCAACTCAAAAGGTTCTATTTACAATGTAGAAATATTCTAGAACATTCCAGCTATCATGAAGTTTTCACTTTCAAATATTCTCTTTCCCAGAAGGTAAATATTCAGTGACAAGAAATCAGAATTTGCTTAAAATGCTTAATGAATCATCTAATACATTTCTTTAACCATTTTGTCCATATATTGCAAATGAATTAACAGAAGCCTATAAAAATAGATTTATGCAGTCATCCTTAACCCATACGCAATCAAACTATGAACAGAATTTTGTATATAAGTTCCTTATTCTGATTGAAAACAATACTTTATCATAAAGTTAACTACACTCACCTTGGAGGAAAAAAGATGAACCAAGAGACCCAAATCCAGAATGAGGACCAAACAAACACCTTGTTTTTTATAGGGTTTTCACTTACAATACCATACATTCATTCTCTAGTATCCTTTAAACCAAAGAGTATTTATAGCTATCTGTAAGTATTCATTAAACCTAAACATTTTTTCAAACTAAGTTTTTGCCATCATTCCCCTAATGATTCAGCAAAGAATTGTCATTGTTTACCAGACAAACTGGAATACATTTTCAAAAATCATTTACAAAGTGGAAATAACATCACCTTTAGAATGATACTTGTTAGCAAATTAGATGCATTCTTACTTAAGGTCCAGAGAGGAGCTGAAAGACATGCTCCAACCTATATTTTTTACGATGATAAAAAATAATTTCAAGAGTAAGATTGTTTGCTCAGTATCAAATAAGAATCAGTGCCTGAGCTGGCAAACCTCAGTCATTTTATTGCGTGTCTAAATCTCTTAGTATTTAAGCTGAATAGCTTTCTGTTTCCCTTTCTCAACTCAATGACAATGTACCAGGTGGAATTGAGAATAAATAATAAAATAAGTAGAGTAATTACAAGCTATTATAATAATAAGCAATATATACTTTTTACTGCATTCCATACATGGTTCTCAGCATTTTTTTCATTAATTCACAATTTTCATTAATTCTTCACTTCTTCCTTATGTGATACACACTATTATTAACTTATACGGATGAAAAAAATGTGAGGAACAGAAAAATTGAATAAGTTGTCCAGAGTAGCAGAACTAGAAGGCAGTGAAGAAATGATGAAGGCACACAGCTATTAGTGGAAGACTCAAATGAGAAGGAAATGGCCCCAAAGAATAACATGGTAGGAAAATCTTTGAGTAAAGTAAAACTGGATGTGTCAAAAATGAAGAGAAGACTGATATGACTGGAACATCATTTTTAAAAGAGGCCAGGGATGGCATTACAGAATGGGAGAAAGACTGGCAAAAGACAAATTATACGAGGCCTTGAATGTCATGATGAATGTCTTGAAGTAAATACTGAGTTTTTAAGCAGTGAAATAGAAAGTCAATTACTTTTTAAAAGCAGATCTGTAACATGATCCGAATTACATTTTGAAAGTTCACTCCTGTTGAAATATCTGTTGGCTGAGATTTAGTGATTATATCTTTACTCATTTTTCCATTCAGTCATTTACTTGATAAAACCATGGTTGAGGCTGTTTTAGCATAGAACCTTGCCCAAAATTTGGCATACCAGTAATATCCCTTAATCATCAAACCAAATACATATATATATATATACACACACACACATATGTATGTAGTGTATATATACATATATATGTAGTGTGTATATATATAGATATATATTATTAGCTAGTAGTAAATGGTTAGGAGTCGCCAGAATAATTTCAGAATTTAGCAGTTTGTTCAACACTAGATATGAGATGTAAATTAATCAACTGGTTTTATCTGTTCAATCAACTGTTTAAAAAATATTCTTTCCTAGGATCAACAGGTTATATCGACATCATGTCCTATTTCTCAGAACTTAGTCTTTTTGTCTTGTATTTTCCAGTATGAATATAAAAATTGTTGCAAAATGGTAAATATATGTTACTCTGACAGGCAAATACCAGGTGCCAACAATGATAAGTAGTACTTATAATATTACCTACAGAGATCATACTGAGACATAGGATAAAGCTCTAAGGATTTTCAGTCTTTGTATAACTTTTCATCATTTAGCAAATAGACAAAAGCAATCAAAACACATGGGTACTCTAGAATAAGTATTTACCTGCTACTCTCCAACAGTTCAATTTAACAATCATTTATTAAATATCCGTATGTACAAAGTGCTATTTTAGAGCACTGTGTGAGATTCACAAATAGATGTTATGCTCTTATGCTTGTAAATCTCCTTCAATGACCTGAAGTCTTGATATTTTGTGATTTTGCTTCATGCCATTAGATAATACCCAAATTAGATTTTGCAGTCAACCTTTTTCAAAAGTCTAAAAGTAGCTTTCTCAATAAAATTGTATCATGTCCCAAATGCAAAAGTTAGGAGTATCTTCAAGCATTCAAAATACTAAAAAAAAAAAATTGTATTAGCCATAGTTGCACCAAGGGATCATTCATCTCTTTATTCATAGAGGCACAGAATCATAAAATTTCTGAGTAGAAAGAGAACTAGAGGGCATCCAGTCCTATGCTTTTTCACTTCACGGTAACGTAAGAACTACACAAATCACCTGGGGGTGCTTTTTAGTAATAGAGATTCTCAGGCTCTGGTGACTAGAGATTGATTCAGCAGATCAGAGTAAAGCTAGACAATCTGTAAAAGATGCCCAGATGATTCTGACATACAGCCAGATTTGAGAACACAAATCTAGCCCTACTTGAGGACCTGGCATTTAAATATGATTTGCAGAGTCTTTCCTAACAAGTTGTTTCTGTTATGAAGTTTCTGCTTTAATATGTGCTAGAATGGGACTGTGACACTTAGACATCTGTAGTTACTAGAATGGTATCCATATATCTGAAATAGTGTACATACATATATATATATATATATATACACACACATATACATACACATACAAGCGTACATGTATATATGTGTTTGTGTCTGTATTTATTTGTTAATTTTTCTCCAAAAATGACACTGTAAACTGAAAGAGGGATGTTTTCCTCACTGTTTCATATCTGGCACTTAGATCTTCCATTTAGGAAACAGTCATGAAGGTTTATTAAGTGCATATCTTCTTGAGTAAGGTCATTAATTAGACCTAAAGTCTCTGACACATTCTTCTATTTTGTTGATTTTTTAAATAGTCCCAAGAAACTTCATAACTCTATATTCCAGAATCTGGGTATATTTCTGGTATATTAGAATGAATAAAGTACCTTCCTGCCTTCTCCAAGTTTTTTAATTATTTACCTAGAGAGGAAGATCCAGATATTTATAATCAAAAGTGATAAGTATGTTGTTAAAAAAGCATGAAATGAAAGAGACTTGAATAGAAGATAATCTAGTTGTAAATGAAGTAAAGGAAAGCAAGCAACACACGTTAAGGAATGCTCTCCAAGAAAGTGATACTGAGTTGAGCCTTACTGGCTTATTTGAATTATTTAGTGTTCAATATCTGAAATCAAATAGAACAAGTGATGTTCCTTTTCCTATAAGGTAGCCTTTTAAGTATAGATAGCCGATAGAAAAATGTTTCTAAAACTTCTCTGCAACAAATACTCAAGTTCCTATAATTCTCACAGAAAGGTGTCCTTGATTGTATTTTTATCCATAGAAAATTATTTTAAATAACCTGAATTTATAATCTAAAGAACATGTGACCTTCAAGTAAGAGCAATGGCTGAACTTCAAAGACACCTGTTTTGCTCATAAGTAGCATAACTTTATTCATATGTAGACAATAAGAAAATTCCAAGCCTTTCCCTTCAGCCTGTTAAATAAAACTGAAAGCTGAAAGATGACCAACACCAATGGATTTAAAGTAAGACACTGACAATTGTTAATTTACCATATAGATAATTCTGCAATCAACAAATGCATTGGATTTATATAGAAAATCCCTAGGTATGCAACTATTTACTAAACTGAGGAAAGAGGACTCTGAGTTGGTGCATTGTCAGAAACAATTCTTATCTATTGTATCACAGAGAGTTACAGAAATGTGGACTTGTTAGTCCTGGTTAAGTGTAGTGCATGGGAAAATACTGAAATATCAGGATACAGGGATACTAAGTTAAGTGGTAAAATACTAACCTCATTCTGAAAGTTATTTTTCCTCTGCTTTCTAAAGGTATGCAATCAGTAATATGTCTCCCTACTCTTAAAAAATAAACTTTTAAAGCTAGAAATGATCAATTTCATTTTGTCAATGATATTGGGGAGACTCCATGGAATTGCTTGAAAGAACTAAATCAACCTCAGGATACATCTGTACACTTGAAAAAATACAGACCCCCAAGATGATCAAACAAACTGAACAGCTGCAAGATGTCCGTTCAAGCAGTGTTAGAAAGGGGCTTAGCTGATGCATTTCTCCTGGGAAGTTTGTGTCTAAAATAAGACTAGAAATCATATTTTCTCCTGTAAAGTAACACTGACAGGCCCCCACCTGGGACTATACTTACAATTACTAAATGAAAATCACCAGCTCATTTCCTCTTTCCCTATCCTATCTTGTGAGGATATTTTTTAGGCATTTGGAAAAGAAGAAATTTAAAATGAAGAGGATTTTATCAGTAGTTTTTCAAGGTATCATCAGCTAGTATAAATGGTAAGTTCCTCAGGGTTAAGATTCCATCATAGGAAATAGTATTTTATATATTTATTACTTGTTTATATTGAGTCAAAGGAAAATCACATCTAATCTGGAGAAAACTGTTCATTTGCCAAATGGCCATTTAAGCCATGGCAAAGAGTGACAAAAACTTGTAGCTCAGGTCACACTTTGACAAATGCTTTATTATCTCATCACTAGTCACAGAGTTTTCTTAGATGCATAGTTCCCTCAGGATAAATTCATAAAATGAGATTTACATAGGTGGATCTGAACACTGAGGTTTTTATTAGTAGATTTTTATAAAAGGCATCCAAATAAATTTCCAGATTTTCAAAAGCATAAAAGCACCCACATGACTCTCTAAAAACAAATAATTATTATATTAAGCTATGAGAAATATTTTAATAGTCTCTACTGGAAATAAACTTTGGGTTCCCTTGATCAAAAAACTCAACCAGTAATAATTACTATTTCTTAGGATGGGCTGTCCACTGCTGTTTTGACTCATCATTATTAACAAGGACAGGAAACTTTTCCAGGGATAGTGATACTTGAGATGCAGCTACTGAAGAGCTCAAGGAAATGAGGAGCAGAGAAAAGTTGATCCAGTCAGAGGACTAAACCAGTAATTCTCAGTGTGTGGTCCCAGAACCACCATTATCACCATCACTTGTTAGCCCTGAAAATTCTTGCCCACCTCATACTTACTGGATCAGAATCTCTGAGGTCCAGAAATTCTGCATCTGTGTTTTAAAAAGCTTGGTAGGTGATTACCATGCATTCTAATAGTGTGTGTTACTGAGCTAGAAATTAGAAATGTGCAAGAAAATGCTGTGTTTGAAGGACCTCCATTTTGTTGATATGGATCAACTTTAGATAAAGTGTGGTGAGTAAATGAGTAGGAAAAGGCCATGTACATCATGTGCCTTCTTACAGAATGAGAACTATCGACGCGGGTGTTGGAGAACTCCTGCATTGTTTGTAAGCAGAGCACTAATGAGGAATTATATTACCTGTTAAAGTAACTCTAGTGACAGTGTGAGAAATAGGCTGAGTTCTTGGCTACAGGAGGTTGACCAAGGAAACAATAATGCTTGGTGGGGAAATTAAATGATGTCATGATTACGGAAGATTTCCAGAAGCTTGGAAAGTTTACCTCACTTCAGATGAGGATGGGCTGAGGCATGCCCTAGTGGCTCAGGTAGCTGAAATGATGGCATAGGGGCCATGTGAATTCAGCCCAAGTATGCAACCCTGAGCTCAGGTCCAGGTGAAAAACCAAAATAAAGCAACAAAAGCAGTTTTTCTTCCTTTCTTTAAAAAAAAAAAAAGATGGGAGAGAAAGAGGCAAAGATCTGTTTGAAGTTACTAAAATCAATTTAGAAAAACTAAGAGGTCGGTTTCTGTCTGTGTCTCATAAGATTAAACTGTGCAAATAATTGCAATATCCTAGGGAAACTATTTAAAAGAAAGAGAACTGAAGAGGGGGGAGGGGGGAATCTCAGAAGTACTTCAAATGACCATACTGGGTACGCGGCTCCGCAAAATAAATTTTAGTCTGATTTCTGAACTTCCCCCATGGACTAGCTATCTATTCTCTATCTACAAATATCATCAACTTTGATATAAAAACAGGGTTAACTAGAAGCGTTAAGAGCTAGAGTTTGTGTAGTTTTGAGAGAGACACATTTTTTAAAGTTAGAGGCAAAAAAAATTAAAATCTCTAAAGCAGCAATGCTTTAAAAAATGTAATTTAACCTGGTTAAAAAAAATGGAGATATTAAGAAAATTTACATAATGCTCCTGAAATGAAGAAAAAAAGTTATTTAAAGTAGAATTTTCAATATTGAAAATTTGTTAAATGAAAAGAGAATTAGATAAATATGCTGGAAAGGAACTTTCCATTAAGAGAAGTCAGTTTGCGGCAAGAATGTACTTCCATAATGGCACTCGGTCCTGGGGAGAGCTGTAAAGACACCACGCTACTTTATGCTACCTTGAAGATATGAATTTAATTACCACCAGACTCTCAGCCGGATGGACAACGTGGTGTGTGGGGGCGAAAGAAAGTTCAACATAAGATGTTATCTTATTTCCTCATGTTAGCCTATCTAGTAGTTGATTGTCATTTTATCATTTCCACTTTGCAATAAAATTATCCCACAGACCCGCGAAAATACATGTTTGCCTCTGATCATCTGAGCTGCCTTCCCACATCCCGTTCTCTGACACCACCACTCCCCCTTAACGATTTCTAAAGGACACGCATTTTAGCTAAGGAGGACAAAGAAGATGAATCGTCTTTTACCAAATGCCTCTCCTTGCTCTCCAAATGATGGCTAATGAGGTCGAAAGGTGGTTACTGAAATCATCTCCAAAATGGTGGCGACCGCAGCGCCACAAAACTCACTTCAGAGCCATCACCGTCTTGCGGTAAAACACCTCATGTTTTCAAACCCAGATGCTTCACCAAAGGAAGTTCCCAGGAAGCAAATTATCACAAGAACCCACTACATTCAGCTCACTGTGATTTTGTAATGAGAAACTCCGTTTCGCATAAATAAAAGTTATGATTGTTACAGCTAAACACGTTTTGGAGTGATGGGAGCTGGGAGAGAGATGGCCCGTTTCAGGGAATTTATCTGGGAACCTGTCTTCAGAAGCCTGTGCTTTGCAAACAGCTTCTACCTTCACTTGTTCCCGCTGATCACTGGAGGCAAGTTGAAGTTGAAGGGAAAATTCAATATTTCTTACTTAGCTTTGAGATTGCAGGTCAAGGACGGCAGGGAAGAAAAGATGTGTCTAAAGCTTAGACACAAAAACCCATGGACTATATACCCCACTCCTAATTCCTATTCCTACACTCTCAGTGGCAGAGAACAGTTTCTGCTCTATTCCAGCTGCCTTTGTACCTAGCACCACACACGTGAGCCACCTACCACCCCATCTTTACCCGGAGGCCCTCAGCTCTAGCGCTCCTTCTCCCCCTCCCTTTGTGACGTGAACACTCCCAGGCGCAGCCCTTGCACACAGGGCCCACAATGGCAGGTGCAAACCCCAAGAGCACTCAGTGCTGTTTGCGTTTCATGAAGGCTGGCTTGGGCTCAGGTCCTGCTTCTCCAACCCTAAGGGATCCAAAAGTGAGCCCTGACACTTCCACCATTCACCATGGCCAGCCACTTCTGCCTCCCTCTCTCCCCACGCCTGTCGTCCTTGAAACCCTTGAAGCCACATTTTGGAGACATCCAAGTGGGTATCTGCGTGGCAATCCAGCGCAGCGATGGGAGGATCCACCTCGCTGTGGTCACAGAGATCAAAAGAGAAAACGCTTGGGTAACTGTAGAGTGGATGGAAAAAGGAGTCAAAAAAGTCAAGAAGATTGATCTGGAGACTATATTCCTGCTGAATCCAGCGCTGGCCTCTGCTGAACGCCCCACACCGTCCAGGTCACTGGCTCCCTTGCCTCTGTCACCCTCTTCAGCCAATGGGGACCAAGGTATGGACACGTGGTTGACTACAAGGATCCCCCAGAAAAATGAAACACCCTCAGGCGATAGTCTGGCTATGACAATTCCCAGCACTCCTTGCCTGGTGAAGCAGAAAAAGCCTCCCTGCCTACGAGAAATCGAGAAGCTGCAAACGCAGCGGGAGAAACGCCGACGGGAGCAGAAGGAGCTCCGTGCCCAGCGTGCCCTCAACATCAACACAGGAAACCCCAACTATCAGATCATGCGCATGATCGAAGAGTACCGCCAGCATCTGGACAGCAGCAAGATGACCCTCCTGCAACCACCGGAAGACCATCGGATCTGTGTCTGCGTGAGAAAGCGGCCTTTCAACCAGCAAGAGACCACCATGAAGGACCTGGACATCATCACCATCCCCTCGGACAAGGTGGTCATGGTGCATGAGTCCAAGCAAAAGGTGGATCTCACACGCTACCTGGAGAACCAGACCTTCTGCTTCGACCATGCTTTTGATGACACGGCCTCCAATGAGTTAGTGTACCAGTTCACCGCCCAGCCGCTGGTGGAGTCCATCTTCCGCAGGGGCATGGCCACCTGCTTTGCCTACGGGCAGACCGGCAGCGGGAAAACCCACACGATGGGCGGAGTCTTTGTGGGACAGGACCAAGAGTGCTCGAAAGGTATTTACGCCCTGGTGGCCCAGGATGTCTTCCTGTTGCTCAAAACCTCAACTTACGAGAAGCTGGACCTTAAAGTCTATGGGACGTTTTTCGAGATTTATGGGGGCAGGGTGTATGATTTGCTGAACTGGAAGAGGAAGCTGCAGGTCCTTGAGGACAGCCATCAGCAGATGCAGGTGGTCGGGCTGAGGGAGCAGGAGGTGTGTTGCGTGGAGGACTTGCTGAATCTGCTGGCGCTAGGGAACAGCTGCCGGACTTGTGGACAGACTTCAGTCAATGACCACTCTTCCCGGAGCCACGCTGTGTTCCAGATCATCCTCAAGTCCCGCGGGAAACTACATGGCAAGTTTTCCCTCGTCGACTTAGCTGGGAACGAAAGGGGAGCAGATACTGCCAAGATCAGCCGGAAAAGGCAGCTGGAAGGGGCCGAGATTAATAAGAGTCTCCTGGCACTCAAAGAATGCATCCGAGCTTTGGGTCAGAACAAGTCTCATACCCCGTTCAGAGCCAGCAAACTCACACAGGTGCTCAGGGACTCCTTCATAGGCCAGAACTCCTCCATGTGCATGATTGCCACCATCTCTCCAGGAATGGCCTCTTGTGAAAACACCCTTAATACTTTAAGGTATGCCAACAGAGTAAAAGAATTAACTCTAGATTTAAGGCCTCACCACCATTGTGTCTATCCAGTGGGACACGAAGTGCCAAGGGTGTTAGAAAATCACGTTAGACATTCAGAAATGACCCTTCAGAGACATGCCTTTATTAAAATGACTTCCATACGGAGTGAGCAGAAGAAAAAGACTAAAGAAATGGAAACATCATCCACTCCATTAATGGAGGACAGAAGAAATTCCTGGAAGGAATTCAGTCAGTGGTCTGCAAACAACACCCAGAAGAAAGCTGGTGGAGTCAACTCTGATGTTGAGTTTTGGATTGCCCAGTTATTGGCTGTCTTGGATCAGAAAATAGGTATTCTGACAGAGATTCAATCAAAACTGAAATTATTACACGCTGACCTCCAAAAGAAGAATAAGGTAGAGTGAAGCCAATGGCAAGAGATCAGATCTGAACTGAGGGCTACATTGTTGCAATTCCTACCTCTCTGAAGAAGAAAATTGTCTAAATTATCTAGATGTAAAGATCTTCCTGGGAAGCTGAAAAACCTCTTGAAATATACTTGTCAGAAATATCCTTTTACTTCTCCCTCTGTATTTTTATCGTTTGTTTTTATTCTATAGGGCAGTGTTTCTACATTGAAAACAATTTGCCTCCCCACCTTCGGGTACATTTGGCGGTGTCTGGAAACATTTTCACTTGTTGGAGTTGAATGTGGGGGCTGGTGATACACGTCTATAGTATAGAGGTCCAGAGCTGGTATTAAACATCTTCCCATGAACTCTGGACAACCTCCTGCAGCAAGTACTTATATGACTGAAAATCTCAGCAATTTGTCTGTTGAGAACCTTCTACCTGCTGTAGAAGAATCTGACTCTGAAACCAGATGCCCAGAATTCGTGGGTAGGAAAGCAAAATACTACGAATGAAAGGATTAGAGTTGGAACACAGTAAGGGATATGCAGTGGAGTAAATCTAATGATACGCTCTCGTGAATCGTTTTCTGTTGCATTACTGTGTAGTCTCAGGCTGTTTTTAAGGTCAAGTTAGAGGGTGAGAAAAGAAGGATTTTTTTAATCTCCAAGTTGAAATGGTAGAGTACAGTGGTTCCTGAGAATGATAAAATGTGTGTTGACTATATAGTGTCTTTAAATGTTTTCCCTTTCACTTTTTAACTGAATTTTGTGCACAAAGGAGTCACATATAAAGCCTCTCAATACTAAATTAGGGTAGGGAACACATCAGTGAGGCAGTAGAAAACTTTCTGCCTGAAGTGATGCCTCTCACAACCTCACAGAGAATGTGGGAGGGAGGTATCAATACCTGAGATAAATTGAATAAGGGGAACATTTTCCGAATTTAGAGATCACAAAGTCCATCCTTTTGAGGGAAAAAAAAAAAAAAATCTAACCTGATAGACGAATGTAATAATCTAATACACATCTACCTTAGGCAAACATTTATGAAATGCTGTAATAAAATAAAGGTCTTTTGGTTCCAGGTCTTGTCATTTCATCCTCCTCTGTAATGATTAAAATGGGATGATTTGCAAAGAAATTGCATGGTAGATGAGGGAAGTTTAGGGACACTGGAAATTAGTGTCCAAATTCTGTTACTACCTTTGGCAGATAAGCCTATTTTCACATTTTTATCTGATGCTGTAAAATCCTCACTGGAATTAAGGAAAACTCACTCACACATCTACCCTGGGGTATGAGTAGTAATGTCCTAGCTAAAGCTATCCTAATGAAATGATCGGGAATTTCAGGAACATCTGGTTTCTTGTAATAGGTCAATATTATGACCTCTAAATATTTCCCTCCTTTGCTGCTTTGTTTCTGCAGATGAAGTTATATATTAGTATTAAACAAAACCAAAGTTTGGAAATCTTCCTCCTCTAGCACAAGATAGTCTTTCCTTCAAAAATGTGGTTCTTAATATAATTTTATTTTGTATGCAATGAAAAAGCATGGAGTTAAGAAACTTGTCTGGGTCACAGTCCCAGTTTTATTTTAGAAATACCTGTAATTTTAGCAAGTAATTTAGACCCACTGAGCTTTAGTATGAACCAGTGTAATGATAATTACACCTATTTCAAAAGATTGTAGGGTGGTTTTGTTTTCTCCCTCTCATCTTTTTATGCCAAAGACTAGTACTTACTGTTCTTCTTATTGTCATTCTTCTTGTCCTGTTATCACCTTCAACACCACCTTCCCCACTATTCTTGCCATGTATACAAGTTTGGGAGCCTATTAGGAATTTCAGTATTAATTTTCTAATACTGTATTTTGTTTTTAATGAAGTGTAACATACAGTAAAGTGTACAAATCTTAACTCTTCAGTATCATCATGAATGTTTTAAGAGTGAATACACCCATGTAATCACCACAGGTATCCAGATACAGAACGTAACTAGTGTCCCAGAGGGCTTGTTCCTGCCTCATTTCACTCATTATTCTTATTTCAAAAGTAAGGATTATTCACACTGCAGTCATAGATAAATTTACATCTTCAGGAAAAATAAATAATTCATACACTAGACACTTTTGCATTTCTGTCTTGTTTCTTTCAATTAAAATGATCTGTGACCCATTCTTTTTACATTGTTCTATAGTACTCTACTGCATACTGTATAAATCATAGATTTTACCCTTGATGGAAAAAGTCAGTTATTTCTATTTTAAATAAATACCACTGAAATAGCAATTACTAATTATGTTGTTAAAACTCTTACACATGTCCTTTGGTGTGAATTTAAGTATGCATAGGAAAAAATTTTTGTATCTATTGTGTGTGTGTTTGTGTGTGTGTGTGTGCACAGTACAGTAAGTCATATAAAGGAGTTTTCCAAGAGACTCGATACCAATTTTACACAACAACCAGTGTTTCACAAGAATTCTAAGTCCTTCATATATATGCCTACACTTAGTATTTTTAAAAAATATTTTACTTTTATACCTTCTGATATCTGTAGAAAGATATTTCATTGTGATTTTTTTTTCCTGGTGACAAGTGTTGAATATATTTATACATACTTACTATTTGTCCATTCTTTTAGTTGCAATATGTCTGTTATGGATATTACTACTTTAGATATATATATTGCAAATATCTTCTACCTATGTGTGGAATAACTACCCTCTTTATGGTGTCTTTTGATGATTAGAAATGCATAGAGTTAATGAAGTTAAATTTATCAATTATACTTAATATTTAGGCCCTATTAATGTTTATCTAAATCCGAATAATATATTCATTAAATACATTGAATCTATAAAATCTTCCCATAAAGAGAGCTCTAGGTTTGATAAGACTCATGGAGTCAGCAAGACGGCAGAACTGGAGGTCTCCAAAATCATGAAGACGTTTTCTTTTGAGATCTTCTAGAAACTATTTTTGGGGCTCTGATTGGAGTTAGAACCTGCTCACTGTATATCAATAGTATAGGGCTGTATGTAGAACCAGGGCCATGCTGGGCTAGATTCATGTGGATAGGGGTCTTCTTTCTGTCTGTAAATGCAAACAGGTTTGGCTAACCTGCCACCATGGTGTGTGGGAGTGACTTCTTAAAGCAGCCCTCTGTCGAGCTTTATGGGGGTTTTACAGTCCTCTGGATCCCATAGTTCCCACAAAGGCATTCTATTTTGTAGGTGGCTGTCATGTGGAAGAATGGTATCTGGAGACTACCTCTCATCATCTTGCTGATTCCATGAGTCCTATTAAACCCACAGTTTTCTTAATGGGAAGATTTGACTGATTCAATGTATTTAGTGAATATAAGATTATTTATATTTAAATAAAGTATTTCCTTAGACCAGCTTTAATATGTATTAGCTTTTTCATAGAACAATAGCTTGCTCATTATATTGAAATATTATTGGCTTCTTTTTGCTGCTGATACTAAAATGTGCCCTTTTTTCTCCTTAATCAGACATAATAGGTTTATAAATTAGTCTGTTCGAAGAAACAACTCCTAAATGTTTAACTTTATTGTATGTTTCCTTTATTTTATTAATGCCATGTTTCTTTAGAAATTCTTTAGAAATTTTTTCTAAATTTCTGAGCTTGATGTTTAGATGATGGATTTGTCAGCTTTTTCATGCTTTCAAGATCATAAATTTTCTTTCAAACACTGATCCATCTACATTGTTTTATATTTTTGTTATTCAAAAGATAGAATGCTCAAATATTGAAAATTTTCAACGTTTTTCTTATTTTAAGTTGTTTAGCAATGAAATGTTAATAGAATTACTAGATATCTCTTTGATTTTTGAGTCAGGTTTATAAATCCTATTGTTCAAATCTTTTGTAACAGTGATTTTTATTAGTTACCAAGAAAGACATTAAATTCTGAAAGTATATGTTTATCTACTTCTCCTTTTAATTCTGACTTTTTATTTTATATTTTGAGATTGCTACTAGTTTCATATAATTTTAGAGTTGTTAAAAATTTTTGTTGAATTCATAGTTTTAACATGAAATTTCTCTCTTCATTGTAATTTTCTCTGCCTTAAATTCTGCATCAATCTTAGTATAGATTTTTTTCCTTCAGCTTTATTTGCATGTATTTTACCTTTTATTTTAAATCTTTTGTTCTTTACAATGTATTTTTTCATAAGCAATATGTAATTCTAATTTATGTGTCCTATTTAAATTCATATTATACCTTTTAATACAATTAGACCATCTCATCAATTCATATGTAATATAAATTCTGTTATGCTTAGGTTTATGACTTTGAGAGAATTATTTATTTCCTATTTATCCTATACTTTTTTACTTTTTTCTCACTTTTTCCCCTCCCTTTATATTTTTTGTTGTTATTATTCCCCTTGTAATTGCTTGACAGTTATATACTCTTTATGTCCTTCATTTATGGTCACCTTGGAATTGTAGCATACATTCTTATTATGTTGTAAATTAATTTGAAATATTTTAACTCATTTCTCAATTTTAATTTTTGTTATTCTACATATACTTCTGTGCTATTAATACATCATTATAAATGTGAATATTCATTTAAATTATGTGTTTATAGTTTTTTAGTGTTAAAATTTTACTACTTAGAGCATGTCCATGTTAGATGATTTTTTGCTTCTTGATTTCCTCAAACATAAGTATATACTAGTAATCTATTGGTGATATACATGCTCAGCCTAAGTCATTATTTACCTTCATTTTTTAACTATATTTCTGTTTATAGAATTCTTAGCAGACCAGTCTGCTTTTTCAGCCTTATAAAGATGTCATTCTTTTCTTTTATTCATTCTGCCATTTCTATTAAAAATGAGTTGTACTTTGAAGGAACAGTTTACTGATTGCCTTTGATAATCAGCATTGTTTTCCTGTGATGTCATTTTCCTTTTATTTGTCCTTATTGTGTTTAGTAGAACTTTTTATTCTGTTGCTGTAAATCCACAGTTTTGGAAATCATCAACTTTCATCCCTCCAAATATCATTTCTGTGTTTTTCTATCTCTTTCCTCCCCTTGGGCTCTAGTTATAAATATGATAATATTTTTCACTGTGTTTCACATATTTCATACTATGTAATCTAGTTTTGGTTCATAACTTTTAATGCCTTTATCTGGATATTATCTAAGTTCCAATCTTTAATTAATCCTCTGAGTCTGATCTTCTATTAAACTTATGCAGTATGTTTTTAAATTTCAGCTTTTATTTTCAGTTCTAATATTTCTACTTGAATCTTTAAATAAAATTGTTCTTTGGTGACATCCGGCTTACATTTGATTAAGTGATTGTTTTCCTTGTCGATTTTGTTATTTGGTACTTTTTGTTAGACTGTGTGGTAAGTTTGATTGGATACTGAATATTAGGTATGCAACAATGTGAAAATTCTGGATGGGTTAGATTCTTTCAAAAAGGAATTCTTTTGCATTATGAAGATCCTCTAGAGTAAGGATGCATAGGCATCGATGCATAGTTCGGCTTTATGCTTTCTTAGAGTATAGCATATCTGATATCTTAACTGAAATTTCATTGTCATAGAAATATGCCTTTCAAAACTATTGGATTGCTAAATTATATACTAAATATTAAGCCTCTTTTCAACTTTTTTGCTTTTTTGAATACTGTTTTATGCACGCATAGTTTTAGAGTGAGCAAATACTTGATTTTTTTAATTGAGGTAACATTGGTTTATAATATTGTATATGTTTTAGAAGTACATATTCACACTTCAACTGTATATTATTACACCATGCCTAACTTAAAAATTCTAATTATCCCATTTCTTTCCATTGGAACCCCTCTACCTTTAGGCCCCACCTTGTTTGCTTGCTTCCTTTCATTATATTCCAAAGATGACTGGAATAATTATTATATATATAGTTTTCTTTACTTGTTTCACTTCGCATAATCACCTAGAGTTTCAGTTGCAAATGACAAGATTTTATCTTGCTATAGCTGAGTGGTATTCCATAGTGTATATATAACAAATCTTCTTTTGATGGACTTTCATGCTGTTTCCATTTATTGACTATTGTAAATAGTGCTATAGTGAACATAGGGGTACATGTTTCTTTTAAGATTAGTGTTTTCCATATTCTTTAGGCAAATACCTAGAAGTAGAATTGCTGAATCATATGGTAGTCCTACTTTTAATATTTTGAGGAAACTTCGTACTGTTTTTCAAACTGCACATACCGATTTACATTTCCAAAAGCTGCAGAAGTTCTTTTTTCTACAAACCTATACCAACATTTGATTTTAGTCTTTTTGATATGACATTCTCACTGATGTGAGGTAATATCTCATTGTGGTTTTAATTAAAATTTCCTTTATATTTAGTGGCAATGCCTGTTGGCCATCTGTCTTTGTTTGAAGACATGTATATTATGATCTTCTGTCCACTTTTTATTATTTTTCAGTTGTACAAGCTCTTGGTATCTCTTGGATATTAATCCTTTATCAGATGTATGATATACAAATATTTCCCATTCAGTATTATGTCTTTTTATGTTGATGATAGTGTCTTGCATTGTGCAGAAGCTTTTGAGCTTCATTTGTTTATTTTTGCTTTTATTTCTTTTGCTGTTGTCATGAAGTTGCTGAAGACATCTCTAAAGCTCATATTCTAGAACATTTTACCTGTGTTTTCTTCTCTGTGTTATGGTGTCAAGTGTTACATCCAAGTCATTAATTCATTTGAATTGATTTTTGTGTAAGGTATAATATAATAATTGACCTTTACCTTTTTGTTTGGGACTTTTCATTCTCTGTTATATGTTCTTAGTTCCTTTTATCATAAATTAACTGTCCAGATATGTATGAGTTTATTTCCAGGATCTAAATTCCATTCCATTGATCTGTATGCTTGTTTTTATTTGAGCATGATACTATCACTTTGCAGTATACTTTGAAATCAGGGAGCATGATGCTTTAAGGAAGCAGAAGAAACGATAGTAAAATGTGTATGGAACAAAAGGTCTGAATAAATACAAGCAGAGTAATTCTGAGGGAAAAAGAAAGCAATGGAAGTTTCGTGTTCCCATATGTCCTGATTGTCCTTTATGCTCTTTGATGCCTTCGTAAACTGCATTCAACTTCAGTGTGTTCTTAGCAAGACAGGTGGATACTCTATCTTGATGATACTATATATGACACAAAAAAAATGAAATAAGCATTTTATATATGACTTTGTAGAAAAACTACATATCACAAATTTTTTTAAGTTCTAATCAATCTCAAATTAATTATATTTTTATTCTATGCTGAAACTTAGTAAGAGAGAACAGCACAGCAACTTAGATAACTAATGGTACTGATTTTTGAGATGTAGATAAAAAGACTACAGGGCAATGCTGAATGCCACACTTGCCACTAGGAGAGAGAGAGAATAGGTATTAGTGGAGTTTTGTCTAATTTTTGCTCTCCTTTCAGGTTTAGAAATTGAGAAAAAATGGAAGAGACCTGAGAGCAATTCACCTACAGATTTTCTTATCTCTTTCTTTGGAAGGACTGCATAAATAAACCTATTGGAAGATGTGTGTGTGTGTGTGTGTGTGTGTGTGTGTGTGTGTGTATGTGCATGTGAGAGAGAGAGCTGTGTGTGCATATGTATCTGTACACATAGTTTTACATATTTTTTTTTCTCATGGATTCTTATATCCTTGTCTGTATAACACAACTTACAATCTCTCCTTTAGTGAAAAATTGCTTGCTAACTAGTTTTGGTATAATCGCTTTGCAGTGAGTTACCACTTACCTTACCACCTTACCACATGCACGTTAGTATTTCTACTCACATTTTTTGCTGAGAATATACATGGCACTTGAAATTATCTCAAAATACACAGCATAAAATTTAATATGGACATCATAAAATGATATTACGTAAATTAGAAAACTGAGAAAATGAATTAGTTGGGGTCCACTAAAAGAGGCTCGCCGATGGCTCACACAGGTGCCCTGAAGTCAAAGTAGGAGGGTTGTAAAGTAAGTTAATGCTTTAATAAGATTGTTTAGAAAATGTCAGTGTTCTCATTCCCAAAGTGAGAAAGAAATACTTTAAGTACTTTGGAAACATCTATTTGTACCCAAGAAGTTGACATGTTAATTATAAGCTTTACTTATCTATTATTTAAAGTATGTCTCCTCTGTTCTTGCAGTGGACAGACTTATTCTGAAGTGCCACATGAACTTGAAATTAGTAACACTGCTTTTAAAATATTGAATGTAAGGTTTTGTCATCCCAAATTCTCCTTCTCACAATTAATTTGTGATAGTAAGGGTTTAGACTGCTTTTCTTTTACCTTTAAAATTATTTTTAACAATATACATAATGAAATGATATGAGAATTCTGGATACATATTTATGTGCTGGTTAAATAAATGAATGAGTTATTTTTTACAATTTGATTACCGATATAAATTATACTTCTATTAGCAAAGATGTTTCTAGCATATGCTGCTTAAGAAAAAATATCAAAGTTGTCAGTTATTCAAAGTGTAAAATATTATATTCAAAGCAACCTTGTCACTCATGAAGTTTTTATATAATTCTTTTTATTCTCCCAAAGAGTATTGCTGATAGAAAATCTTAGCACATAATTTTCTGAAATGTGATATATTTTCCTTTTCAAGGCATCTCCTTTCTAATCTTAAGTAATCTCAGAAATTAAAAAGAAAAAAAGAATAAGGTGTTTTAATGACTTAAAAGAGATATTGAATCAAATCAATACTTGAGGATAAAAATCAAAAAGAATCAGGCAATCTTCTGTACTTAAGTATTTTAAGTAATTCTGATCATGAATGAAGCTCTCTACCAGTTAGAGCTAGAATATAAGGGCAGGAATAGTTAACAGAGGAAATGAGTGGAATAATCGGAGAGAGGAAATGTGGGAAAAATCATCAAAGCAACAAATGAAAAGGGTTGTACCTTAAATAATTGAAGATAAAAGTCATGACATAGTACCAGTTAATAGACCATGCTTGGTCTTATGTTTGTCATGAGCTCTTATGAGGACAAGAGAGGACAGACCAGGCCACATTTGCAAATTTAAGTTATTCACTTGGTGGACAGAGTCCTAAGTGCTGGAATTAAACCAAATGAAATAAGTGAAAAACAATGCCAAATTTAGAGTTAGATTATTTTATATTCTGTTTGAAACTTTGCTACTTAGTAACTACATGTGACTTCAGAAAAGTAATTTGACCGGCTATATTCATTATTTTCAAATCTATCTTTGAAAAATGTCTTATACAGCACTATTCTCAGTTATTTCATAATTAGTTTGTTGACAAAACAGTGACATACTTTGAATATAAAAATTAAATAACAGGAGACTTTATTGGTGATATTTTATATGCTAAGTGCTAATGATGGAGACATGGGTATGTAATCGTCCCTCCCCTGATAAGGAGATTATAATTTAAATGAAGAAACAAAGGCTTGCATAACTGAGAAATAAATTAAAATGTGTTCTTGTGGTATAAAAATGCAATAATTAAAATATAGACATTTACAGCTAATTTAAAAGGGACAGGGGAGTCATCACAAAATTACCCATCCCTTTCTGGAGTGATGGAGGAATTTGGTAGACTTAAATGAAAGAGAATTCCAAAGCAATAAGTACAGCTGAATTTCTTAGTGTAAGTAAAGGAAGACTAGCCAGAGGCTGGCTCAAAGTTGTTTTGTTCAATAAAATTTAGGTGACTTGAAAATCAAATTTAGTTTATATCATTTACATTTCATGATCTCTGACATGCTATGGGTATTCCACACACTTTCCTATTTTCCATCAATTTCTAGATTAGACTAGATTAGAGGACAACTATAATTGTCTTATTTAAAAAAAAAAAATCAGTCTACTTTGAGAACCTATTCTACCTAATGGCAAAAGTACAATTTTCACGTGGGCATATCTTCATATTGGTACCCACCTGATCTCAGATTCCCAATCTGACCTCTAGCAAGAAGCTCCATGGGACACCTTCTAGTGCTATCAATTTTGTCTTAGCCACAGGACTCCTCAAGATTCTTTGAATCTACTGTGACATCTCTGTCACAAATCAGCCCTACAGGAAAATATTTGGCTTTTAGGTGATGCTTACTAGAGACCTGTCCTGAGGTAGATTTGAAATAGAGTCATTAATGATTGTATGTAGCTCTCACTATACTTACAGGGACCTTATCATGTAGGAACCCAACCAGGAATCTGAACATAGGTCATCTCACTCCTTGGGTCCTTAATCATTGTCTTATTTTAACACCACTCTAAAATATGGCTCAAAGGGAAGAAGACACATATCACACCTGTTTCCTCTATTTATACCTCTTATACTCTCTTTCAGTATCCTTGGGACCTTATTTGGGGACACAGGCTGGAATACCGCTATTGTTCATGACCTTAATGGCATGAGACCGATAGGTGTTTTAGAAAACCAAAAACATGCCCTCTTGTACTTCTAAAAACCTTTTCTCTCAAGACCA
This sequence comes from Solenodon paradoxus, assembly GCA_004363575.1. NCBI lineage: Eukaryota > Metazoa > Chordata > Mammalia > Eulipotyphla > Solenodontidae > Solenodon > Solenodon paradoxus. The sequence goes on from RJWH01000300.1 coordinate 51,087, forward strand.
TAGTCTGTATTGTTAGTTTCTATTTTAACACTTGACAATACGATATTGATCTATTTCTTTGACCCCTCACATGTTTACATTAGCAACTCTCTTCTAAAAAGTATAATCCCATAATTTCCTAGTTGCTGAGCTAGGGACTGAGAATACAAGAAAATGTGCTCAAAGGATGAGAACGATGAAGAAAAAAAGGTGTATGGCATCTGCCAATAACTCAATATATTCCTACCCATGCCCTTTTCCTCATAAGAACTAAACAACTGAGGGAAGAAACCATGTTATTCTTATTGACTCTGCTGCCCTAGTGCTTTAAAAATAACCTGTCGCATAAGGGAAAATAACATTTTGAACAAATGAACTGTACAGAAGGTGACTCAAATATTCCCTACCAACCCATCATTCAGCAAAACATTTAAAGAGGAAAAAAAAGCCAGACATGGAAATAAGAGAACATGAAAATTTAAGGGGCAGGATTATCAGTGAAGAGATTTAGGAAGGAAAAGTCAGAAAGTAGAAAGAGATAAAGTAAAAATAATGATAGAGAAGGCAAGAAAGAAGAGATATTACTGGGGAGAGTATAGTTTACTTTTTTTAATGCAGTGATTGAATAGAATAATTGAATAAAGATTTAAGAGCAGTTCAGTAGTTTTGGCAATTTGTAGGTCATTAATAACCTTTAAGAGTTCAGCTTGAGTGAAATGGTTGGTCTGTCTGTGTAATGGGTTAAGGAGTCAGAGAGCAGCCTGGGTAATGAGTATGAAAGTGCTTCATAAATCCTAAACCACTTTACAAATACAATCATACAGCTTGTTAGATTCAGAGCCTAGCTGCAGCTCATTCACCTTACTTTTTGAATTCTTTTTTCATTTTCTATGAGCAGACACATACTTCCTGCTTCCCAGGGCTTTGGCAGATACATTGATGGAGAATTATTTAAGGAAACAGATGTTAAATATTCTTAACAGTTTTCCTGTACCTCAACCTAATCTTCCATAACAGGTCCCCAGGTGCTGTGTGTGTATTGCATGTACATATCTAAGTCATCTATCTATGTACATATATGTATATATGTGCAGGCGTATATATAAATGCTACAAACAGTCTCCAAACATCTCCCACTGTTTCTCTAAGGTCATCATCCTGCTGCCAGCAGCTTATTACCTTTGTCTTAGCTTCTTGAAAACTTCTGATTTGTTTAGGCAAAATTGATATACATTTGAAATGGCCTTGACTCCATTCAAGAGATTTGGATTATAGCCTGTCACTTGTTCTTCACTCAGACCTGAACCCAATTATACCACTTTCAATACTTTTTCTTTCTTGGCTTCTCTCAATCTGATTTCCATTTTGTATAGATTCCCTGTCAATCAAATCAGCTTGCAAGACATTACATGGAGTTACTAAGAGAGTATGGCTGACCTGAGCCAGTACTCCTCCAGTAAACTTATTCTAACTCTCTTTGTAATGATACAATTATCAGATCATTAACATCAAGATAAAAAATGAGAAGTTTTAGGTTATCTAGATTTAAATGACTTAGAAAGCAGTAGGTTGAGGACATTAATTTATTTTTAAGAAAAAACACTAGTATAAATATTTAAAAGATGATGTCACTTTTTTCAAACTTTCTGTCAGAACCCTATAAGTTATCTGTTTAGTGCAAGGATTGTTTATGAAGAAAAATAATCAAATGAAACAGATATCATAGTTTTTTTATTGGCAAAATAGTGACATCTATTGTTCAGTGTTATATAAATTGGGATTTAAAAATCAAAAGCAATGTCATTTTTTCTGTGATTAGTTCTAAAACAAGTTTTTCATATTTATTATTAAAAATCAATGGTGACATCTAAATTTTAAAATAAATTCATTTGTTTTAATAATTTACTTTTAATGGAAAATTGAATTCAACCTATTATTTAAAATCATGAACATTTCCTTTTTATTCAAAAGGCCCACAGTTTGTCTGATTGTCTTAAAATAGGTAGGATGAAATAAGACAACACATACATGGAATATAGTCATTTAAATTGGCTGAGTATCACAATAGATGTGTTTTTTCCTTACAAATTACTCAAATATAGACTTTCGAAATCATGAAAACTCAAGCTGAATTCTGAATTTAAGGCAAGTTTCTGTACTCATTTTACCTCTTAACTAAATCTATTTAGAGCACTTGTTTACCATCTCTCCTGCAGTTTATTCTCTGTACATGTACAGGACTAGACCTGAAGATAATCAGTGTCCTCTTACTCTTCTCAACGATGTCATTCATAACCATTCAATTAAGCAAAAATTTAAAAAGTAGACAACTCCAGCTCTCCACAATGGTGTGGAAGAATTGAAAAAATCAGACACTGCTGGTGGGATTGCAAATCTCTACAGTCTTTTTTCAAAGTAATTTGGCACTATCTTATAAATTTTATATGGACATATCCCATCATCCAGCATTTCCATTTGGTAAATATTCTAGAGGAAATTATCACACATATGCACAAGGATATATTTTTAGAAAGTGTATCTTTTCATCCCCAAATTTTAATAATGTATTATATATTCTAGAAGATTGAGTAAGATCTTATATACATACCTTGATATTTATAACAATGTAAACATAATAATTGAATTAGTATAGCATCTATAGGCATACTTAAATTTCAATCAAGTAATATGAATAAAAGAAGTTAAGAATATGTTAGAAATCTTTTTAAATTCAGGAATGTTTATTAAATCTTAAAATTAACTTATTCAACATATATTTGTAGATTGTATTTTACCTTTCTTAAAATATAGTTTAGTAATTTCCTTGTGAGAGTTGGCATACTAGATAAAGGGGTATACAATTCCTAGCTAAAAAAATTTATTAAGCATTGTTCCTGCATCGGACTATTGAAGTTTAAAAAACTTAACCATCCCTGGAAGTGCCTTTTCATTTCACATGATCTGCTAGCTAATATTTTTGTATTTAAAATAGCAAGTTAAGTGTAAAATTAGTAAAATTCAGCATTTTAAACTCCATGATGACCAAAAACAAATCCTCCCAAAAGTTATCATTTATTAATAGAATTCCCACAGCCATTAGGATTATTTCTTTATAAATCATAGTTGAATACAACTTTTAGAATCATTTAAATATATTTTTCAACTTGTTAGCCACAGGCATCCTCATTTTTCTTTCACCATATAATTATTTCTTTAAGTTGGCAGTATGTGCTGGAATGCAGAGACAGAAGCCAAAAAAAAAAGAACAAAACAAAGTAACTTATATCTCAAGCTTTGAAAAATCTGGTCACCTTTAAGATTTTTTGCTCACCTGTAGCCAAAACCAGGATTTTCTTTCTTGAACCTCTCAAGTTTTCTCTGCATTTGGTCTTGTAACCAAGGATCAGTTGCATATTCAGATTCCACAATAGACCCAACATTTGCTGTGTTCCTTTTTGTAAGAATGAGGACCATTTTTCTGTCCTCCCAAGTTCACTTTCCCTCTTCAGCTATTTTGGAATCAGTTATCTTTGAGACTTTCCTGGCCGCCTACTGCCAGCACCACCGGCCGCCTCTGCATGTTCTGGACAGGAGGATCTGGTGGCAGTTGAACTATACTGAACACTTCCTCCAAGGGCTGGAACCCCTAACCCCACTGCGACTGGCACGGAGCCAACCTGCTGTGCTCCTCACATGGGGTGATATACTCCAATGCCACTGGCTGCAACAAGGGTTCATGATCTTTGACACCATGCAAAACACTTGCATAACCATTCAATTCATTTGTGTCCCCAAAAAGCTTACCACAGTCATGGAAATAATAAGCACCAAATTTCAGAGAATCATCTCCTCTGGAAATAGAGGAGAATGAATGGAATCAGGGCAAGGCCTTCCCTAATGGGACTTCAACAACCTTGGGAATGTTATCCTTATTGAAAAATAGTAAGCAAATCTGAACCAAAATAAGACAAAATTGGGAGTTTTTAAATCAATGGATAGTGAGCATATTGTTTCTCATTAGAAAATCATGCTTTTCAGCATGTTTAAAATGTTTCAGAAGTGTGTTATTACCAATATTAAAATTGTAGGCCTAAATCTTAGAGAAGAGTGAGTCTCTAAGGGGTTCTCTTTCTACAGCAAGCTTAAGGAAATCATTAAGATAACTTAGGGGAATTTAATTGGAAGAGAAAAATGTTTGTTAGATATGTTTTTTTTTTTTAAATAGAATTGACAATTCAATGAAAGTGCTTTTACTTGTGATCATGTGTTAAAACAATGTGAATACTAAGCTCATTTATCATCAAGGTCCTTAAAAATGTCTGAACATGGCACTGTAAGCATTTCCCAGCATAGGCTGTAGGGGAAAATGTTCCAAAACACTAGAAACCACAACCTTAATATGAGTTCAATGACTTTCTATCTCTAGATAGAGTTGCCTTGCTTGTCAGAATCTCTGGGAAGGGCTAATGGAGAAGGAAAAGTGGAATGCTGTCCTGTGTTACCCGTCATCTTAGACTCTGAGATCAGTACTTTCTCCTACCACCCAAATATTACACTTAAAATAATTTCTAAAATTATCAAAAATTTGACTGTAATCATTTGGGGGAGGGGTGGAATCAGTCTTTGACGATACATGACTTTGTATGTAATTTTAGAGAACAGAAATAAATCAAGTTTTCATTTAGATTCCTGGTGCTCTTAAAGCTCTCTCCTTTAAATCAAGATATGTGTAACCTATTATTCATATGTGCATTGAGTAGTTTTGAACTTGCATTTCATAACAGCTCATAGATGAAGGTTTGTTGCTTCCATATAGCCTTCTTCAGAAAAAAATCACAAGTTTCGGAGATTTGTGGGGGCGGGTGTCAAGAGAGGATATGCCATCCAGGACAGGTTCTGACAAAACAGGACAAGAAGCACATGCATAGCTCCCACCACTTTCCCACATTAGATCCCTCTGAAAAATTCTTACCTCAAATCTTCTTATGAATGACTTCTATGCTGCCTGTGAAAAACCTTCTCCCAAGTCTGAGTTAGTTACACTCATGTGTTCTCATAGCATGTACATCCAAACACATATTACCTTGTAATTTATTTTCTGCTTAAAGGTTGTGCCTTGTTATGGAACTAGACCTTACATAAGAGGGAAGTAGCCTGTTCAAATATTTGCAATTCTCATTACATACTTGCCTTTTGCCGAAGACTTAAATGCTTACATATGCATCTTATATAATTAAAATTTCTACATAGAGTTTCCACATGAAAACTGAGACAAATATTATTTAAAATTGCCATAGGTACTGACAAGAACGGAAGTTACTTAATTTTTGAAATAAAGATATACTTTGGGTTATGATAAATTTCAGACTGAGCACTAATGTTACACTTCTGTCATTATTTTTCATATTTTGATATCTTTCTTCATGTAGTTAGCTAGATGTCTCCCAAATCACTGTACATAGTATCCTTCCCACAAATAATGGTAAAAATATGTATGTCTTCCAAAAAGATGAATATCTGGAAATGGTTTAAATATATCATCACACCATGTTTGAGACTAACATGATTAAAAACAAGAATTTTGGATTGGATCAATCACTTTCTGGAACTAATTACCAGGAAGATGTTAAACTTGATGGCTATACTATTTTTTCCAGGACTATTGTCTACTGTATAGCAAACCCATCTTTTATACTGAAGTTACGTTTCTAAAACAAGTAAGTCATTTAATGGATTTTTAAAAATCATTTAGTGTGAAGCGGTTTTTCAACCGAATGCTTTGTATTTTAATTGTTTGTTTTTGAGTCATTAAATACATGCTGATTGACCATCATAATAATCAAATTAACTGAACAACTGCATATGTTAATTCAGGCTTAATGTGTCTCTTTTTAACCCACTTAATTCATACCTATTGGAGAACTAAAATTTTGGCTCTCAGATTTTGCCCATGAAAATAAATTATTTGAGGACAGCTGGATAGTGCTATGAAACAAAACAATTGACATAGGACATTTGCAAGATTGTCATGAGAAAACAATACTGAACCTGAAGAATCATCAAAATTACAGCAGTCATCTGTCTGGAAGACCTGGTGCTATGATCTGCTATGCCAAGGTTTCCACAACAGCTGTAAAAGAAAGAATATCCTCAGACATTCTGTCTGTCTGATTATGACAGCCAAGATGTAATGGGGAATACATAGAAAAATTACATAGAGAAAAATGTGGTAATATAGGGAAAAATATGGAGAGAAATTTTTTGCTACTCAGTCGTAATCTTGTAAATAGTGAAGAGCCTGTTTTACTCCCCAAAAATCATCTTAAATTTGAGGCAAGAAAACAAATGTAGCAAAAGGAAACCCACAGTGCCATGTTGCTCCTCATTGTTGTCAGGTGGTTAAATAGAACTGGTTACAGAAGTGATACAACTATTACTAAAGCACCACTTAAATTTTCACTTCATTGTCCATAATGGTGCTTATCAGTACATCAGTCAAGAACAACCCACCTAAAAAGAATGAGTGAAAGCATTGCATTGCAGCATATTATGTACAAAGTTAATATGTACATAATATAATACAACATAAACAATATTTTCTTTTTTATTCCTGTATTTTTAGTAATTTTATTAGCTTTTTTGTTTACATTGCTCTATGCATTTTAGAATATTGAAATCACACCTCAGTCTGTATGTATTTCACACTGCCTCCCTCACCAGATTTCTAGTGTCATTTTTTCTGCCTTCACTCACTCTTTATCTCTCATCCCACTAGTAGCCACAATCTTGTGACCTGTGAATTTTGTTATTTGTCTATTTGTTTCATTTCTTTATATTCCATATCTGAGTAAAACCATCCTGTACTGTTTTTCTTTCTGGGTTGTTTTGGCTAACATGATCCCCTCCGATTTCATCCAGGTTATTGCAAAGAGTCTAAGTTCACCTTTTTTAATAGCTGCCATTCTTTGATGGGGAGTAATGTAGAACATTTTTTCACATGTCTGTAGGTCCTCTGTATGTCTTATTTGGAAAAATATTTATTCAGCTCTTATTTTTGGATGGATTGTTAGCTTTTTATTGTTGAGATATCTGAGCTCTTTATATATTTTAGAGCTTAAACTATTTTCTGATAATATTGTGAGAATATCTTCTCCCATTCAGTGGGTTGCCATTTTGTTTTAGGGTGATTTCTTTCACTGTACAGAAATATTACTTGAGTAGTCTCAATTGTTTATTTTTTTCTTCAGTTTCTTTTGTCAAAGGTGTCATGTCTCCAAAGACATCTTTGACGCTGATATCATGGAGTGTTTTCCAAACATGTTCTTCTGTGTATTTTATGGCTTCAGGTCTTATGTTCAGGTCTTTGATCCATATAGAGTTTATTTTTGTGTATGGCTTTAATCAGTAATGTACTTTCATCTTTGTTTGCAGGTGTCTTTCTCATTTTCCCAGCACTATTTGTTGAATAGGCATCCTTCCATTGTGTGCATTTGGCTCATTTGTCATAGATAACTGCCCTTATAGGTGTGTTTTTGTTTCTGTGTTCTCTGTGTCATTCTACTGGTCTACGTGTCTACTTTTGTTTCAATATCATACTGTTTTAACGACAATCACTCTGCAGTATAGTTTGAAATTAGAAAGTGATTCCTTCACTGTTCTTTTTTCTGAGGATAACTTTCACTCTTCGAGGCCTTTTGTGGTTCCATGCAAACTTCAGTATTTTTTTCAACTTTCTTAAACTGTTTTTGGAATTTTGATGGAATTCGCTCATATCTGTATATTGGATTGAATAGGATGACCATGTTAGCTATGTTAATTCTTCCAATTCATCTCTGTCTTCTATTTCTCTAAATGAAAACTACAAATGATTAATAAGTGATTTTTCAGTTCCATTGTTAAGTTTATTTCCAGATCCTTTATCTCTTGGTTCTATTGTAAGTGGGATTTCTTTTTCCTCTAGTATATTGTTTGTGTATAGCAAAGCTATTGCTTTTGTGTGTTGACTTATGTACTGTCACTTTGCTATATTCATTTATTGTTTCTAGCTGTTTTTTTGGTGGAGTCTTAATTTTCTAGGTATAATATATCATTTGCAATTAACAATAGTATTACTTATTGTGTTCTGATTTGGGTTCATTTAATGTTTGTTTCTTGCCTTATTGCTCTAGAAAGGACTTTCCAGATCTCTGTTGAACAGTAGTGATGACAGTGGGCATACTTGTCTTATTCCAGGTCACAGGGGAAAGGTTTTCAGATTTTTGCAGTTGAGCAATGATGTTGGTGTGTTTGTAATAAATGGCTTTTATAATGTTGAGGTATGTACATTTTATTTGCATTTTGGTGAGGGTTTTCATCATGAAGGGGATTGAATCTTGTCAAGTACTTTTTCTGCATCTATCACTGTTATGTGGTTTTTGTTTTCCCTTTGGTGTGGTGTATTGCATTGATTAAGTCACATAAGTTGAAACATACTTGCATCATTGCATAAATTGCTCATGATGTATAATTTTTGAATGAGTTGTTGAATTTGATTAGCCAAGATTTTGTTGAGAATTTTTGTATCTGTATTTATCAGTATCTGTCTCTGATATTCTTTAATTGATGCTGTCTGTCCTTGCCTGATTTTGGTGTCAGAGTAATGTTAGCTTCATAAAATATATCTGGAACTTTTCTCTCCAATTTATGGAAGAGTTTATGGAGGAAGGGAACTAGCTCTTCTTTGAGGGTTTGGTAGAATTTTCTAGTGAGGTGACTCGACTTTTAGGAAATTTCTGATTATAGCTTTAATTTCTGTGTTTATGATTAGTTTGTTCAAGTTATCTGTGTCCTGTTGGTTCAGTGAAGGGGGTTGTAGGCTTCTAGATATCTGTCCATTTTTCAAAGCTGATTAATGTATTGGCATATACATGCTTATAATAGTTTCTTGTGATCCTTTCTTTTTTTGCTATATCTATTGTGATCTTACCTATTTCATTTCTGAGTCTTGTTATTAGGATTTTTATCTTCTTCATGAGTCTGGCTAAGTAGCTATCAATTTTATTTATATAAGAAATCAGTTCTTGATTTTATTGATCTTTTGGATAATCTTCTGTTTTCAATTCCATTTATTTCCACTTTAATTTTTATAAATCCCTTATACGGAATTTTGGTCTCTATTCCTATTTTTTTGCAGACATTTGGTTACATATTTTATTTAGGATGGCTTGGTTTTTGATGTGCATTTGGGTTGCTATCATTTTATCTCTTGGAATTGCTTTTGTCATATCCCACATGTTCTGCTATCATGTCTCTTTGCTTTTATTTGTTTCCAGGTAATTTTTAAATTTTGATTTAATTTCCTCCTTGATCCAACAATTATTCAGAAGCATATTGTTTAATCTCCACATCTTTGTGATTGTTCCAGTTTTATTTTTCTGGTTATCTTGTCTAATATTAGTATTTCCTTTCATTCTCATTGCTTTGATATATTTTCCTAATTTCCATAGCCCTTTACTTTTCAACCTATGTTTTTCTTTGGATTTGGTGTTTCTTTTGGTATAATATCAATCGGGTTCAATTTTTTGTTGTTGTTAATGTTTGTTTGTTTTTAATCCATTTAGTCGCTCTGTGTCTTTTGATTATTAAGTTCAGTCTATTCATATCTAGGATCAAAGTTGACTAATGACACATAGTACTTTACTGCCATCATTTAAGCCTTAGTTTTCTCTTATTTTATATTTCTGTTGATTTTCTTTCCTTGTTCTACCTTTTTCTTCAGATGGTTTTTAATGTCGATTCTCTCTGCTTTTTCTTCCCACTTATTTTCTCTCTTTGGGAATGCATTTTGTGGTTACCATTGGCTATGTCTCTAATTTTGTCACTCTGAAATAATCTCTCCTGAGCTAATATCATATCCTACATATATGCCCATGCAAGTTCCATGTTTTACTTTTTCCACATAGTGTTTTTATTTTTTTCTCTCCTGTTGGTCTTGTCTTTACTGATTCTGTTATACTATGTTGTTGGTTCTTTGTTTTCATTTTCCCTGTTCATTCTTGAAAGGCAGGTTTGGTGGTAGTAAAATCCAGTGGCTTTTCTTTACTATTGAAGACCTTTATTTATTTATTATATCTGAATGATAATTTTGCAGGGTATAGTATTATTATCTGGTAGTTTTTTTTCTTTTAGTATTTTTAATATGTCATTTCATTTTCTCCTGGCCTGAAGGGTTTCTCCTGAGAAATCCTATGATAACCTGGTAGATGTACCTTTGTAGGTTATGTTCATTTTTTTCTCTAGCAGTCTTTAGTAGTTTTTAGCACTGGTTTTTACTAGTTATACTGTAACATGTTTTTGTGTAGGTCTGTTTACATATAGTAATTGGTTGTTCTATTGACCTCTTGGACTTCTTTATTGTGAGAACTATGGGAAATTTTTGTTGCTACTTCTTTGAATTCTTTCTTTCACTCCTCACCTTCCAGGATACGAATTATTCTTTTTTCTTCTTTATAGTATTTGGTATTTCTCTGAGGGTTTATTTCTCCCTAATCTTGTTTCTCTCACCGTTTTTTATGAGGGATACCTCTGAGTTTTTCAGTTTCTGAGATTTTTCCCTCTATGAGAGTCAGTTTATGGAGTTTTTCACATTTATCTTCAATTTGTTTATTGTATTTTTTATATTTATCATTTCAGGTAGGACTTTCTCTATAGCCGGTATCTCCTTGATGAAGTATTCCTTATACTTGATCTCTTCACTTCTTTTTTGAAGGGTTCCCATATTCCTGTGGGTAGTTGATTGTACCTGCTGCATCTCATCCAGTTATTTTTATTTTTTTTTTTTGCAATTATTATTTTGAACTATCTGGGTTTTCTTATTTGTTTGTTTTTTGTTCCAAACAGTGTTAATGGGAAACACCTAGTCACTTCCTTTTTCATGTTGTTTGTACTTTGTGTTGAGGGGATTTAAATTCTGGCAAGATTTTCTTCACTCCCTTATATTTTGAACTATGGCCTTTTTTTTTTTTCTGTTTGTTTTCTTCCTAGGTGGTGCCTGCTATAGGCAGTTGTGGGCGATAGGTCGTCCCTTCGTGTAGCACCAGGGGCCTCATTCTGTTACTAGCTGCTTTCACTGGGATGGATTCTCTCTCTCTCTCTCTCTCTCTCTCTCTCTCTCTCTCTCTCTCTCTCTCTCTCTCTGTATGTGTGTGTGTGCATGCATGCACATGTGTGTCCCCTATATAGGTCCAAGGAGAGCCTGCAGGCCACTGGAGATTGCTAACATTGGCAGTAGAACAGATTCTCTCTCACATTCATTGCTGCTGGGTTCCTGGTGTGTTCCCAGTCTTTCATATCACCAATTTATTACCAAGCTTATAATAATTCAAAACTGCAAATCGAAAGAAATGCATGGGGCAATGTGGAATGGGCACAGAGCTTCCATGCCATCTCCAAGCATACCACTCTCCCAAAATCTCCATGTGTTTACCCACCAACAAGTCACCATACTAATATTTTCTAAGAGGATGTGTGTATATAAGTATATAGAAAAAGATATAAAGATTCACAAACTGATTCATAGTTTATTTCTGAGAACCAAAGATATTTAACCTTCATAGTAATTTTTAACAAGAGGATTTTCTTTTTTAAGAGAGAGAGAGAGGAATAAAGGGAGAAGAAGAAGAAGCATTTTGTTAGGATAGAAGGTGGCAGGAGGAAGCGCTTTTTATTTGTTTGATTTTGGTTGGCCCTCCTGACCCTGGCCATAAACCTATATCCTTGTACTCCAAAACCTTGTACTGATATCCCTTCTTCATACCCCAATACTAGGACACCACTACTTTCAGTTTTTATGGGTTTGTCTATTCTGGACCTTTTTTTGAAACAAAAGCAAGCCAAAATTAAAAGAATTAAAGGAAGGGAAGGAAAAAAAACAAATGAATGTATTAAAATGTTAGTAAATAAACCACCCCCACCACTTCTTAACTTCTACTGCTTCTTGACACAGAAAAACATGGTCATTTTACTTTAAATTCTACCACAATATTTAGGAAAAGTGTTTTATAATAATATTTAAAAATTTCTTTTTCATCCATCACATTATATCTCACACCAGTTCTATGAGATTGATTCATAGGTGTTTTAGTTGGCTATCCCAGAATCATATCCTGAGAGAGAGTTTTATATAAAAGACAGTAAGGAAGAGATCTCAGGGAAATAAATGAAGCTAAGCAAGGATCAGTATCAGGGGCAAAGATAGAGAGCAGCTTTAATCTCACGTGCATGGAAATTTTAGAGTAGAATTTATGCCTCAGAATTCCACTGAAAAAGGATCTGAGTTTTCATATGGTCACTGTCTTCAGACATTAACAAGGCATCTCCAAGGGGAATCTGCTTTCCAGATAACTCTCCTCCCTGGCATCTATCTCTGTCTCCTCCTAACCAGGTGACAGGAAATTTGTCTCTTATTTGCAGGAAAAATAGATTTCAGTAGCTCACGGGGAGTCTTTTCCTTGCTTTGGAAATAAACAAAACAAAATAAAAAAACAGAATTTGAGAAAGGGGAGGTGGTAGGGGCTCATTAAACAATATTAAAAGGAACTACTGATCCAAGAGTGTAAACCAAAGACCACAGTCAGGTTTTGCTGTTGCATAGTCAAAGATTAAAAACAACAACAACAAAAAAAGCCTGGTTCTGAAAGGAAATTATGTACAGCCATACACAGGTAAAGGTATAAAACAAATTATACAAGACCCTAGCTATAAATCCTATGTTGCATCTTGTAGTTTTTTCCATTACATCATACTACATGATGATATGTATTTTCATAATTAACTTATGACCATATAATAAATTATGACCTGATATTTAATAACACTATACATTTCTGATTACTTTGAGTATTTTTTTCATGTATGAATGCAATTTTATATCTAATTAAACCAGAGATCACAAATGTAGGGTTCTAGCAGAAAATATAAATCAATGAATCCAGACAAATGAGAAAGAAAATAAAGATTTATGCCCTACTGGAGAGTTGCTGCCTTTCTAAAGGAAGTAGTCACTTCTCAGATCTAGATTATTGTTGCCATGGGAAAATAATGATCCAGCGTTGCCCGAATTTCCATTTTTTTCTAAGCTCAGCTAGAAATGATGATCTCTTATGAACAATCTCCTAATTTCTAAATACTGGTAACTTTTTACATTTTTAATTTACAATATGAGCTAAGTTTGTACAAGTCATAAAAATAACTCCACAAAAAATCTGTTCTTGTTGCAGGTGAGCTGCCATTTTGTTTCTCCGGTGTATGCCAGCAGGGTTGGTAGAACTTGAAATGTGTTCTCACTGGTGGTCATTCTGATTAAAGCAACATTGAACCTCACTGTTGCTCAAGCAGGCAAAATACAGAGGGAGCAGAGTTTAATGTGTAGTCCCTGAGTTTAGGACTCCTAAATTAAGCTAATGACTCCATGAATTTTATATCATATTGAGCTGAATCGCAAGAAAGTTTCTTCTCATAACAAATGAGGTATTCTTTGGTTTTGAGCCTTGAAATGAACCACAAATGACAATGAAAGAAGATATTGGATCCCTTAAGATTATTCTAAATTCTATCAAAAAGAGTCTACTCTACAGCAATGACTTTCGACCTCATTATACTCAATGTCCCTTTATAACATTTTTTCTGTAACATCACTATCTTAGCATGCAGTTCTATTTTATGAATTTATTTGAATTTATAAAATACTAATATAATCAATATAAAGCCCTAATCACAACATAAAAGAAAAATAAGAGAAAATGTAGTTCATTGTCTAAGTGCTTAGGCATAAGTATATTAGAAGATCGGATTAAATAATCTAGTAAATACCTGTACCTCTATATAAAGTGGCCATTCACACATCAACTATCAGCGACATATCAGTAATCTGCATTGCTCTCAGTAAAGTATTTTCTAATTAGCAAGTAATTATTGTTATAAATTTTCATATTCCTCCCTTGACTTTTACAATTGTTGAGTTGCTGGGAAATGAAGCTTACATAACAAATTAGCAAAAATAGGTGGATATATGCGTAAAAATTAGGTTCTGGGTTCACAATGGATAGCTATTAAAACATTTTTAATATGCGTGGATGACCATTAAGACTTTCGAAAGTATAAAGAGCATGAGATAATTCTTCATTATGCTCAGTATCTCTTGCATTAAATAGTTCCAGTGTCCTTGGCCCCTACCTACTAAACATTTTGGGATTTTCCAATTCTCGTGACAACCCAGGGAGTACCGTGAGAAATGTAGGTAACAGGAATAAAAGGAAATACTTCGGACTGAAACAAATATAGAAACTCTCCTGGAAGATCTAGACCTTGGAGAACGAATGATATTTTACTAGACAGAGAGATATCTGTTGGTAAGGAAATGAAGAGAAATTATTACACGGTAGAAGATATTTCTGACAAAGGAAATAGAATTTAAGAAAGTAATAATTTGGTAAATAACATGAAATGTACAGAATGTCTATGGAAGACAGAATACATAAACACAGATAATAAGGGATGAGATTAAAAAAAAGAGGTTTGACAAAATCATCCAGTAGCAATAGGAAACCTATGAATATTTGAATGTGTGAATGTGATATGAAGATAATTTTATTTTTAATACTACTCTAAATATTGGATAGTATTGTTAAAGGGATCAGACCATAATAAGGAAAAAGGCATTTTTGTAATAAAATGAAAAAAGGCAAAGGATTCAGTGTCACAAGCCTTTTATATTCCCTTTATGAGGGTAACATCAGGGATGTATGAAAGAAAGCAAGAGTATGACTTAAATTTAAAATACTGCTATGAACTTCAAATTTGCAAATCTTAACAGTGAAATTCAGTCCTCAATGTACAAAAACCAGGAAAATCCCTCCCCTCCCCAGAATCTAGAAATCTTGGCCTCCTTCGGCAGCAGAAAGCCTCCATCGATGTGCCTCATGCAGAAGATATGTGATTTCTGCATTTGTTTATCCAATTTTCCATGAGCTTAATTTGAATAGCTATCTAATTTATTCTCTGAGGATAGAGTTAAACAGCTTGTCTCTTTTTGGAAAATATGTGGACTGAATTATTTATTTCTAACTTCCTAAGAAGCTTATAAAATGCAGGATGAAAGGTCAGGATTAATTAAGAAAAATGGTGTGAATTCCAACAGAAGAAGTGTATGTTAATTGGCAAAAAACTGCTATAACCATTACCCTATTGATATTCAGGGAAACTCGACTGAATTGAAAAATGGAATGTCTTAGTTTCAACGAGTTGTATGTTGTGATAATGTTGACTTTAGTGTTGAAGTGCATATATTTTTTGAATAATAATATTTCTTAAGAGCAGTTCTTACTGACAGTTGTGTTTTCCTTCATTATCAAAGGCAATGGAAAGCCACTCAAGATGTTGACAATGGACCATTAAATCTAATGGACTGGATTGTAAGGAGAGTGGCAAGATTCAGGAATTTGTAGCCAATACTTCATAATTCCAGGTTCTTGAAATAATGCAACTTTAATGATTATACCTTTTATACTCATGAGAATTCTGCACAGCTTCCCTTCCATTTAGAAGAAAGCATTTGTGCTGACTGTTACTCATTGTTAATGCCTGGCAAAGATGGACTGTTCTGGGCAGAAATATGGGCTTTGCTACTTCTCTTTCTGCACACTCCATTGTGCACTTTGCAGAGGGCCGTCAGACTTGGCTGTATTACATTATTGCCACCAACAACAGATTCCTAATAAACTTAATTATGTCCCTTTTATGTTGAATTTTCTCTCTAGTTTCTCACACATTTATTTAATTACAATAATTTGCATCAGGTATTGCCCTAAATTGTGGTTATAAAGACAAAACTGCAAGAATATTGTCTTCAGGGATCTTATGACAAAATAAAGGAAATCAGGCATGCAAATACATGCAGTACAATACAGCTTAATACATTTCATCCTATGATAGGAGTATATACAGCTTTTTCATTTCTTCCACCCCTATATCCAATCTGTTGCCAAACTGTGGCAATTCTCCCTTTAATTGTCAATCTCCTTCATGAGAATGGGCATAAACTCTAGGAGAAGAGGGATGCTGTTTGAACATAGTAGGTGTTCAATAAATATTTACTGAATAAACTTACTGAAGGCATGGGATAATAATTAGGAAACTAGCTAATAAATGTTAAGAGAATAATAGTGAATCATTGTCATTCAATTCTTATAGAAATGAATGATCATCACCTTTTATTTGAACTGTTGTAGAGCATCCTTAACCCAAGTTTCTCTCTCCTTCACCATCTTAGGGAAAAAAAAAAACCGCCAAATGCATTGCTCCTGAAGTTAAAGCCAGGGTATAAATGTTCTTTATAAAGAGTAACATAGTAACTATTTTCAGCTTTATGGTCTATATTGTCTCTTTAGCTACACTCAATTCTACTATTGTAATGTGAAAGTAACTATGGCCAATACATAAATGAATTAGCAAGTTAGTCTGTGTGCTAATAAAACAATTAAAAAAAAATAAACTAAAATAGGCAATGGGTCTAATTTGGTTGTAGTTTTTTGATCTCTGATTTAGAAGCTATTTTAAGTTCACCAAGCATTTCCATAAATATTATTACACTAGTTTCCTATGACAGCATTATAGTGGTTTCTGCCTACTTATTCAATGAACAGTCATTGATTTCTTTTATGTGAGGAACTGAGTTATGTACCAGGATTAGAAAAGGAAGAAGGCACAATCCTTGCCCTAGAAGAACTCCTAGATAAAATTAAAGTGTGTAAACAGGTAGTTACTACTCACTGAGAAATGGATTATGTTAATAGCATGCAGAATGCTAAGAGAATAGAGAGTAGCTGCTAATTATCTTGTCCTTGTGTTGTGCTATGGTGCTACTTAAGCCTTCAGTAAGCAGATCACAGAATTTATTAGAACTGTCCAGAGGAAATGCATTAAACTTCAAATTCTACTTCTCCCAAGATAAAAGGAGTTGATTGATAATGCTAATTGCATTTCTGCTGCTAGTATAATTCGTTCTTTCAGTCGGTGGAAACAGCCTGCCCTGTAAACTGGGACTCCTCCAACACCTGTAGAATAAAACACACCCAGGCCTAATCCTTTAGGAGGAAGCTTACACCTTATTACTGTAGACCGAGAAGCACTAAGAACATAGATGTTGAGTGTGCCCTGGTGGCTTAAATCCTAAGGACCTGGATGTGAGACCTAGTGTGGAGCTGGGGTTAGGGGTAGGATCTTGAGGGGATGGGGCAACCAAAATGATCAACTAAATTATAAAATGTTTCTTTCTTCTCTCTCTCTCTCCCTGCCTGGCTGCCTGCCCACCTTCATTCCTAACTGCAGCTTTCCTTAAAAAAAAAAAAAAAGCATAGATTTTGGAATAAGAGATCCGAATTCCAATTCAGATTTGCATGACCTATTAACATATCAATGGTAAGAGGACATTTCTCCTCCTCAGTTTCTCCACCTATGGAAGTAGAAATTGTGGTAGTGATTGTGGCAGTAGCAGTAGTAATAATAGCGTATTTATTATCTTGTATAAATAAAATGTATGAGGTTCATTTGTAGAACTGTGGTTCTCATCACATTCTAGACTGTTCCGGGCTGCTGGTGCCAACTAGAGAGCCAGCTCCCATTTTCAACCATGCTCTGGATCTGTTTTCTAATACTATGTGTAGGGAAAATAAAATGCATTATTGAGCCCTAAAATATAATGTTATTATATAAGCAAGAATAAATCATTTAAGATAATACAAATAGCATTAATTTTAGTAGTAACCACTAAACCCCAATGAGTGCATATTAGATTTCAGACACTGTCCTAAATGGTGTTTATTATCTCAATTGATCGTCAAAATAATGATTTGAAGAAAATACTATGAATCCTAACCTTATTCTAGTTTTAAAGATAAAGAGTCTGAAGTTTAAAAAATATTGAGTAACTTGACTTTAGATAGAGTATTGGATATAGCTAGGTAGCTACTTCTAAAAATCGCAGCCCAGAAAACTTGTGAGCTTCTTGATCATCCTAAGAATCTTTTACACAACTAGTTTGGAATAGTAAGCTCATAAGTCATTCATCTATCTACATAACTACATAACCTACTTACCTATCTTTCCATCTACCTACCTACCTAACCACCTTCCTACCTATCTACCTGTTCCTTATTCTGATTTAAAGCATTAGAATCTATCATGCTATTTTCAAATACAAATTTGACACTGCAACACACAAATGAATTCACTGATGAATAAGCCTAGAAAATTTTCAAATGGTTTGTTCTTATTCTTCCCTTTAACTTCACTATTTTATTTTCTTATCTGCTCTATGCTCTTATCTTGTTGTCCTTTAGAGTAATATATTTTCTCTAAGTCTCCTGTCTGCTTCAAAGGAACACAGAAGCATTTTAATTCTCAATTTATCAGCACTTTACACACACACTAGATGCACATCCCACATGAGTAGACCAGAGATGACAAAATTTAATGCTTTCAAAGATCAGATGGAAGATGCATGTCAGAAAAAGGGAACAGGTGATCATTCTACTCGCTGATAAGTTTACTCTCAAGATAAACAGCAACTCAAGTTTGAGAATGAATGACAGCTGGCAGCTCTACCTGCTTCAGTGTTGGAGACAAATGGAATTGATGGGGACTGTGACTTTTGCAGTGGTTCGTGACATTGACTTCATATTGGAATCAACTAGAAAGACATTTTTGCAATTAAATATGTATTTATAAAGACTAATTCAGATCATTTCCATGTCTCTGTTACCCACTCCCTAAATAGTAACATCTTGGAAACCTAAAACATGATCACAACCAGAATATTGACATCGATACAATTAGGATATAAAACATGTTTCTCACTACAAGAATCTTCACATTGACTTTATGGTCACTCCCATTTTCCTTTCTCCCCACCCCTCTTTAATTCCTGTCAATCATTCATCTCTTTTTATTTCTCTAGTCATTTCAGAAATGACATGTACATGGAATCTTGCAATATCTTTTGGGATTGAATTTTTTTACTCAGCATAATTCCCTGAAGATTCATCTGGATTGTTGTCTGAAGGTGTACTAATAGTACATTCATTTTTATTGCTGAGTATATTCCATGCTTTGGATGGACCGTAGTTTGTTTAATCATTCAGCAGTTAAGAATGTCTTTACAGATTTTTATGTAAACATATATTTTCATTATCTCTGGGGTAAATGCCCAAGAGAGCAACTGCTGAGTCATATAGTCTTTGAATGTTTGCCTTTCAAAGAAGTTCCAATGTGCTTTCCAAAGGGGTCTTTATAATCCTACCAGCAATATACAAGTGACCCAGTTTCTCCATATCCTTGCAAGTACATAGATATGCAAGGATGTGGAGAAAATGGATCACTTGTATATAGTCATTTTGGTAGTCATAACTTCTTGAGGTGTTAATTTGGGACCACTTGTGGCTAATGTTTTGCACATTTTATGAGGTTATTTCCTATCTGTATATATTCTCTATAGTGAAAGATCTTTCCATTTTCTCATTCATTTCTAATCTGATTGCTTTTTTTTTTTTTTTGCTTTTGGGTTTTGAGACTTCTTTGTATATTTCTAGTACTCATCTTTTCATCCTCTTAATAGGATTATTCACAGGATAATAGTTTTCAGTTTTGATAAAGTCTAATGGATCAGTTTTTATTTTATGAATCCTGCTTTTGTTGCCAAGTCTAGGTACTCTCTTCCTACTTAAATCTTAATACATTTCTCCTTTGTTATTCTAAAATTTCATAGTTTTATATTTTTAGTTCATTTTTATATATAATGTGCAAGATTAGGTTAAGGATTTTTGTTTTTCTTTTTTTTGTTTATTTTGATTTTGACTACGGATGTTGGATACCACTTGTTGGGGAAAATTTTTTTCCCTTCCACTAACCAGCTACTAAAGTTTTCAGAAATAGGTGAGACATATATCATACTTTCGTAGTTTCATTTCTGAGTTCTTACTATGTTCCATTATTCATTATCCATTTATCACTCCAGTAATAAGTCTTGATTTTTAGAGCTATATAGTAAGCTTTTAAATTGAGTAGAGTGATTTCTGCCACTTTTACCTCTGTAAACTTTTATAGTCCATTCCTTTATTTTTCTATACATTTTTATATAAGACAATCATTAGCTGTTACAAATCTTGTCAGACTTTTATAGAAATTGGGTTGAACTTGTATTTCAATTTGAGGAGAGTCGATATCACTAATATGTTGAACATTCCATCCCTGAGCATAGAATGCTTCTCAATTTATTTAGGTATTATTTGATATTTTTTAATCCTATTTCAGAGTCTTCAGCATTTAAGTCTAAGTAAGTTTTGTTAGATTTATATCTAGGTATTTCATCTGCAAACACTTGTAAATGATAGGATATTTTTAATTCTGTGCACATATGCACATGTTGGTATACAGAAGTATATTTTTAAATTTTGTTTTCTATAGACTTGCTATCGTGTGCCTTGTTTCCAATCTTAGGTGGGCACAAGCATTCAATCACCATTAAACATCCTGTTAACTTTAGGAGTTTTCAGTAGGTGTTTTTATTAAGTTGAGGAAATTCTCTTCATCACAGAGTTTTGCATTTTGTCACATTTTTTTTCTGTATCAATTGATACCATTGTGTGATTTTTTTTTTTTTTAGCCTGTTATGGTGGGTTATCTTATTGATCAATTATCAAATTTCAAAACAATTCTGTAGTTGATTGTGTTGTAAAGTTCCTTTCTATATTGATAAATTCAGTTTGATAATACTTTGTTAAGGATTTTCTCATCTATATTCATGAGTAATATTTGCCGGTAGTTTTCTCCTTTGGGCACTTTTTCTAATTTAAATATCAGGGCAATATTAACTTTATAAAATAAGTTTCCTGTTATCTGGAAATTTGTGGAAAATTAGCATTAATTCTTTAACTTACAGAATTTCCTATAAGTATATAAGCCTACAGATTTGTGATTTTTTTGTGAATATTTAAGTTATGAATTCAATTTCTTTAGTAGTTATAGGATTAGTCTAAGTAACTATTACACTTTAGGTGAGTTTTGATAGTTTGTGATTTTTGAGGGATTTGTCCATTACATTTAAAATGTCAAATTTAGTTAGCGTTGTATGTACTATTTTATTATCTTTTTCAGGTCTTCAGCATCTATACTGATACCCCTTATTTTATTTGTAATAATTCTCTCTCTTTCCTGAGAGATGTATCAATTCATTGATCTTTTCCAAAAATCAGTTCTTTCATTGACTTTTATGTTTTTGTTTTTAATTTCTTTGATGTATTCACTTGTCTTTAGTTTATCCTTCTTATATTTATTTTGCTCTTTTTCTAGGCTCTTGGGGTAGGAACTTAGATTATTGATTTAAAATATTTCATAATATATATTAAATGCTGTACTTACTGCAAACTTCAATATGGTGTTATTTTTATTCGGTTCAATGTAATTCTCAGTTTGCCTCAAGATTTCCTCTTTGACGTATGGGTTGTTTATAAATATATTGTTTAGTTCCCAGTAGCCTTGACATTTGCTTTATCTTTCTGGTATCGATTTCTAGCTATATTCCAATGTGATCAAAAACACAGTCCATATGATTTCATATTCTCGAAGTGTGTTAATAATTGTTTCATGGCCTAGGATATAATATACCTTGATATATTGTCCCTAGACACTTAATAGGAATGTATATTCTGCCATTACTGTGTGAATGTTGTATAAATGTTTTTTAAATTCCATTGGTTTCATCCCTGATTTCCTTTCTAGTTGTTTTTTTGTTGGTGGTGTTTTTTAAAAAAGTCTTAATTACAGTAACTTTGATTTTACACATTAAAATAAACTCATATGTGTAGGTTCCCCATATGTGCATTGTCCCCATTCCTCAGATATGTCAACACAGCCTGTCCTTCACCAGATCACCAAATGTTCTTCACCATTGTCCATGGGCTCCACTATTACTTGAACCCTCTGCCCCTCCCCTCCTGTCCCATTTCCTGTTGGTAACCTCAGTTCTATTGTAAGTGTCCAAGGGTTGGTTTTGTTTCATCTGTTCCTTGTTTTGTCTAGTCACATTCCACCTGTGAGTGAGATGATCTGGTATCTATCTGATTTTGGCTTATTTCACTTAGCATAATCCCCTCTTGACCCATCCATGTTGATTCAAATAACAGGATTTCAACTCTTCTAAGGCATGTGTAGTATTCCATTTTGTATATGAACCACATCTTTACTGATTCATCTGACATTGAGCATGTAGGAAGTTTAAATTCTTAGCTTATACGAATAGGGCTACAGTAAACATTGGGGGTACATAAATCCCTGCAAATTAGTGATTTTGTATCTTTTGAGCAAATACGCAGAAATGGGATGGCAGGATCATATGGGATTTCCATATTCAACTTTTTGAGGAATTTCCATAGAACAGTGGTCTGTAATTTTCTTTGGTGATGATGTCTCTATCAGCTTTAGTTATCAATATGGCATTAGCCTCACAAAGTATTTGAGAGTGATCCCTGTTCTTCAATATTTTGGAAGAGCTTGAGAAGAATAAGTATTTATTCTTCTCTGAAAAGTTGGTAGAATTCATTAGAAAAGCCACCTGATCCTAGGCTTTTATTTGTAGGGAGAATTTTGATTACCTCTTCAATTTCTTTGAGTTTTTCCAGTTGTTTCATGTTCAGTTATGTATTTTAATAGAAATCTGTCTATGTCCTCACAGTTGTCCACTTTGGTGGCATAGAGCTGTTCATAATAGTCTCTTATGATGCTTTGTATTTCTGTGATATCCATTAAACCTTTTCCCCTTTCATTTCTGATTTAGTTATGAGAGTTTATGTTCTTTTTTGCTTAGTGACTCTAGGCAAGATTTGTCAATTTTGTTTTTTCAGAGAACCAGTTTTTTATTTCACTGCTCTTCTGGATTAACTTTTTGTTTTATATGTCAGTTATTTCTGCTTGAATTTTGAGTATTTCCTTTCTTCTACCGAATTTTGCCTTTAATTGTTCATTCTCCAGTTGTTTTAATATAGAGGGTTAGATTGTGATTTTTCTTGTTTCTTGAGTGGGACTGAACTGCAATGAACTTCCCTCATTACTGATTTTGCTGCTCCTTTAGATTCTGGTAGCTCATGTCTTCATTCTCATTTGTCTATAAGCATTTCTTTAAGTTCCTCTCTGATTTCTGCTTTTACCCAAGAGTCATTCAGAAGCCTACTGTTGAGTCTTCAATTAATTTGGGGTCTTCCAGCTTTCTTTTTGTGGCTGATTTCTAGTTTTAAGCAATTGTAGTCAGGGAAGATGCTTGGTAAGATTTCAGTCTTCGTGAATTGGTCGATACATATTTTGTGTCCCAGCATATGATATATCCTCAAAAATGTCCCATGAACATTTTATTAGAAAGTGAAAACTGTAGTCATTGGATCAAGTGCTCAGTATATTTTTATTAGACCTGAATGTTCCAAATAGTCATTAAAGCTGCTGTTTCCCTGTTAATTTTCTTCCTGGTTGATCCGTCCATTGTTTTTAAGTATTGAAGTATTTAAGTGTTGTTAAAATCTCCTACCATTATTGTGTTTCTTTCATTGTCTCGCATCAATTCTAATAATATATCTTGATGCTCTGTTATTTGGTGTAAATATGTTAAAAAACATTATCTTTTCTTGTTAGATTGACCACTTAATCATTAAATAATGTCCATCTCTATCTTTTGTTATGCATTTAATTGGAAGTCTTTTACATGCCATATAAGTATGACTGTTACTGGTATTTTTGAGGTTTCCATTCAATTGTAGTATTATCTTCCAACGATTGACTTAAAGTCTTTACCTTTTGAAAGAAGGTATAGTTCCTGAATGCAGCAGAAGGTTGGATTATACTTTTTAATTCACTCAGTCTCTCTGTCATATGACTGGTGAGTTCAGTCCATTAACATTTATGACGATTATTGATATGTAACCATTTACAGTCATTTTGTAATTTGACTTCTGTGTGTTGTTTCAGACAGTGCCTTTGTTCTTCTCTTTCTCTTCTTAGGTGGGTTGGTTGTAGTTATGTTTTGATTGGTTTCCTTTTTGTTTTCTTCATTGTTTTTTCTCTGATAATGTACTTTGAGGTTTCCCTGAAGTCAGCATTACTAATCCTATGTTTGTTTTCATTTTTATTTAAAAACAGATTATTTTTAAACTCATTCTAACCATCCAAATTTTTATTCTCCTCCTCCCCACTTTTTATATTTGCTACTGTACTGTTTTTAAGTGGTGTTTCATTACATTGTATAGCGCATCCTTTAGTATTTTTTTTTTGTAGAGATGGTTTTGTAGTGATGAATCCTTTAACTTTTGCTTATCAGGAAAACTTTCTATCATTCCTTCCATTCTGAAAGATAATCTTGTATGGTATAGTATACTAGGTTGAAAATCCTTTTCTTTCAGCACTTTGAATAAACCACTCCATTTACTTCTGGCCTGTAGAGTTTGAGTTAGAATTCCACTGACAATCTTATGGGCAATCCTTTATATGTGATTCATTTTTCTCTGGCTGCTTTTAAGATTCTTTATCTTCTATTTTTGACATTTTGATGACAATGTGTCTAGGTGTAGTTCTGTTTGGGTTTCTTTTATTGGGGACTCTAATCTTCCTGACTCTGGAGACTTGTTTCATTTCTCAGGTTAGGGAAATTCTCAGCTATTATTTCCTGAAATATAATTTCTGCCCCTTTCTCTCTGTTCTCCTTCTAGGACCCCAAAGAAGTGAATATTATCCCTTTTGATGTTATCCTATCCGGTCTTGAATGCTGTCTTTATTTCTCTGCTCATTTTCTTGAGTGCATTCTCTGCTTTATCTTCTAGCTCACTGACTATTAGAGGCTTCATCCATCCTATTCTTGTTCCCCCTATTGAGTTATTTCGTTTGGCTATTGTATTCTTCATTTCTTTGATATCTTTCTCCGTTTCTTTTTGTTGTTGTTGTTCTGTTTTTCTTCCTTTTTGATTTTGATTTTCATGAGTATGTTTATCACTATTGAACTAGATTCATCCTCAGGTAGTTTGCATATATCTGTTGTATTCAGATATTCCTGAGATTTTAATTGCATCCATCATTTTGTATATATTTCTCTGTGTCTTTGCTTTGTTTGGCATTGTTTATATTTCTATGTGTTCTGTTTCCCTGCAGTGATTACATTGTATAGGATATTTACTTGCACTAGAGAAGCCTGGATCTTGGTTTGAACACTGAGAATTCTTGACTTTTATGATGTTACCACTGGTTGGATTTGTTGTCCTTTGGTGTACTCTGCATTGAGGGCCAAGAATTACACTTGTGGGTTTGGAGTTTGTGTGAGGGAAGTAGAGCCTTCCCCCATTGTTCCAGCTCTGAAAGATAACAACCTCTAGTTTTTGGTCCACAATCAGCAATCAGGCTGCAATTTCACCTCCACCCACATGGTAGCATTAGTGGGCAGGCTTGAAGATTTCTCCCTTCTCAAAGACCCTCTTCTTCCTTTAAGTCTGGGGACAGGATTTCCTATGGGTGGATTCTGTGGCTCTGGTGCAATATGGTGAGAGGCGGTGGGATGGGGGATTCCCCTAGCTGCCTTGTGGTTATGGCAGTGTCCAGTGTAATTTCCCCACTAAGGCTCCTGCTCCATTCCACCAGGGCACTGGTCCTCCTTTAGCCCTGTACAAGGACTTTCTCCCATGGCTCCATATCCAGGTCCTGCTGGGTAGTCTCTCTGCTGCTTTCTTTACTCCCTGGAGACCCAGATCATCCCCACAATGCCACACTCTCTGATATGACCTGGATCCTGAATCAGCAGTCTGTCTCTGAACCCTGACACTTTTGATTTTTCCTTGTGTTCATGATTGCTGCTGTGTCTCTATAGCCTCCATACTAGCTTTTCTTTAGTGTTTCTGGAAAATAGCTGAATTCTTAGTTGCTCTGTGGAGAGAATATGAGTTTTGCTTCTACCAGGTCACCATTTGAATCAGACTCTAGTTGTTTTATCAATATTGAGAATGAGATGTTAAAAAAGATTCACCTACATTTAAAGATTTGTCTGTTCTTTCAGATATAATAATTTACTTCACTCATTTTGCAGCTCTGCTATTTGGTGTATCCACTAAGATTTCTATGTCTTTTTCTTGCATTGATCCATTTTTCATTATATAATGTCTGTTTTCTCTGCTGCTGCTTCTGATGTTCACTCTGCCTGAACTAATGTAGCCACTTATGCTTTCCTTTGATTAATGTTTTGATTACATATATTTTCCCAACTTCTAATCTTTCAATATCATTTTATCTGAAGTTTCTTATAAACAGCCAAATGGAGCATGTTTTAGTTTTTTAATCCATTCTTCATGTGTTTTTTTTCATTGTTTGAAATCTGGTTTTTTGATATAAGAAGTATTTTTATGGAAATAGTCTCATTTTTATATTATCTTATTGAAGTCTTCTGTGTATATCATATGTTTTGGCTATCTCTGTGGCAACACTGTAGTAGGGAAACTGGGAAATACTACCTGTTATTGCCAGGTGGAGTTAGATGTTTAGGTGCCTCTTTGTGTATCTGTTTACCTTTGAAGTAAGCAGACTGGGCAGGTATCAAGGTTTCAGTTCCCTCTGAGTTCCACTGATGCCAGGGTGGGCATCCTTATTATCACTGGGTTTTGCCAAGAGTCACGTGTCCCCACTAGTCCTCTTCTAACAAAACCCCACTGGAGAAAGAGAGGGGGGCCCTGTTTTGCCCTATTGGGATAGAAAACCCTTAAGTCCCTCTTAAATGGCTTCTACTTAAATGGGGTACGTAGCTGTGGGATTTTCAGCACCCCACAGGAATGAAAGGCTCAACTCTCAGCTTCACTTTCTCTGGCACCATTCCAACAGAAATGTTGGAGTTCTTTATTACAGCCTAATAAGGTGGAAATGTAGATTTTCACTTGACCTTGGCTGGCGTGGATGACAGTGGAGCCACACTTACAAGAGATTGTGTCTGTGGACTAAAGATGTTATTATCTAAATGTTTTCTATTTTGTTAGGTGATCCTTTTCCTGGGTTTTAGACTTAATCTTTAGAAAAATTAAAGACAATAGAATATACTAATGTGAAAATTTACATGCATGCCTTTATACATGTACACATCTAGCCCATGTGTATAGAGTATACATACACATAAAAATACATGTTTATATATACAACAAAAATGTATACACACAAACACACATTCTGAGTGGAAACCAAATCCTCTTGACAAAATATATATAAGAAGTCTTCTTATTTACCCAGCTTTTCCAGGTCTGTCTTACTTTCTAAAATCAGATTATTTTGAAAAAGCTTCCTATTATTCCTATGGAAGGAATAAATTTTTATCTTCATATTATGGAAGAATTTATATGGCTCAGGTGGATGTATACTATTTTGCCCTGGAGTTTTAGAAGTTTAAGAACTGTATTTTCCTCATGAGCTAGACTCTCATATGGGTGATAGGCAGCCTATCTATTTTATTAATTTTATGATAAGGAGTCCAATTTGCTATGTTTGCTCAAAATATGTCACACTATCCCTTGAGGCCTTCTGCCTTCTCATTTTCGAGATTGTTTACTGTAGTCAACACATTTCATAGAATCACGAGACCTCTTGAAACTGTGGTATTGGGATGATTGTTTAAACAACTAAACTGCTAAAATTTGGTAACAGAAAACCAAAAAGATTACATTTTTATATAAAATCCAGGATCATATAGCTACAAATCTATAAGCAATTTCCATAGAGTATTTCCATAGACAGTACATAGTCTTCTAAACAAATATGTTTTTGAGTTATTTATTAAATATCTGAATTTTAGATGTCATTACCTAATTTTGACATTATAATATTTTAAAATTATTTTCAGCAAATCCCTCAAGATGAATGTGACATATATACACATACATACATATATATGTATATGATGAAATCATCTATCCCTGTCTTGCCTAATCAATTTACTTTTTCTCCATTTTTGAATTAAACCACTCTTGTGACTATGTATTCAGGTCATTTGCCTCAATGTATCTTAATTTAATGAACTCAGTGATTTTCTCAAGTATTTGTTCTGAGTATTTAAAAAGACACTGCTATACACTTTAAGGAAAATTACACAAAAACACTGCCTTCCAGAATCTTAGAGTCTTGTAAGAGATAAACTAAAGTGCTTTGAAAGAAGTGTAAGTAAAGTATTTGGATTTGTACTGTTAAAACTTTATTCTTACTCTCATACAATATCTATAGTAATTACAAAAAATAAAGTAGAACGAACTAATAGCAGAATAGTTACATGTAAAAAGAAAAAAACAAAAGGAGGTAAACATGTGAGAAATCCCAAAATGATATTTAAAAAATGAGAAATTGGAATTGGATCAGTTATAGAGAGCATGGCAAGGTGGCTAGATATAAGATTAACAGAGAAAATAATTTTCCTAACCAAAAGTAATAATTAGTTGAGGTAATAATGCAATAAGCACTCACTTTCAAAAATTTAAAATGATAAAATAGGAAGAAATATCATAAGAAATGAAATATGGGAAAAACAATAAAATCCTACTGAAGTACACATAAGAAAACTTGAATAGAGAAATTTACAATGTAAATGGAAACATTGGATATTATAAAAAGTCTTATCTAATTAATCAGTATATGCATTGCAATGTTCATAAAATTTCAGCAGATTTTTCATAGATTTTGACAAACTATTATACATTTAATATTGAAAAATAAGAGTGCAAGAATAGACAAAATGGTTTTGTAATGAAATGAGAGATATACCTTCTCTATCACTTGTTATCAATGCATGCTTACAAATTATAGTAATTTCAACAGTAGTGATAATATCTCAGAAATAGAAATAAGTGTCAGTAGGGCAAAATAAATGATCCAGAATCAGATCCGTGAAAGTGAGAATTTAACATTCAATAAACATGGCATTTGAGATTAGTAGAGAAAGGACAATTCAATATTCAATTCCAATGGACAAGTGACTAAAATATGTGGAAAAATAAGTTAGATTCACCCCTAATATTTTTCATGAAAATAAATATGAATGTTTAGTAATTCAAAGCATATAAATGATTAAAATACTGCAACTTTGCAGTAAGGAGAAATTTGTGACATAATCACTAAAATATGACAGCTACCACTGATAACTACATAGCTAATTTATAGCTGTATAAACATTAAAATATTATAAATTGCATGTAACAAACTGAAAAAAATCTGCAATCATTATAATAAAATGTTAGCATCCAAAAACATTAAGAAAGCACACAGACCAATAGCACATAGAAGATGTATAGGCAGAGATAAACATACAGTTCCCTGAAGAGGCCAACAGACAACAGAAGTGAAGCTCATTGTCATCAAAGAAATATGAATTAAACCAACCATATACTTTTATTTTTATCCATCACATGACAAATATAGAGCAGTTTGATAACAGAATAAGCTATGGTATGGCTAAATAACACGATTAGCTGATGGAAATGTGAATTTGTTCTGGTACTTTGGAGAAGAATTTGGCAAAATGGATTAAATTTAAATTTTGCTTGACCTATCCAATCTCTATAAATACCCACAATACGCAGAAATATTGTTAAAAGAATACACTTTACTATATTGCTGAGGATTGTAAAAAATTCACACTATACAGTAATTATTACATGTTTTGATAATAAGTCAATATTATTATCACATTTGTATTATTAGATGTTTAATCTAAAAGAATTGACCAAAGATACTGTACATAATCAAACTCTGAAATCAATGCCGCAGTGAATAGCATGAAGTAGCTCTATATGAGCCAAGATTAAACTGCTCTCCAAGAAAGAAGCAGAATAAAATGTACAGTAGGATCCAGTCATATACATTGTATACACACACACACACACACACACACACATACACAAAACCACACAGTCAAAATTTAATTGTTTATACAGATAGATGTATATTTGTGTGAAAAATGAATAGAAGAGTTAACATGACAGAGAAGAAAACCAAAACATAGTAAATAATAATTTAGTGCATTAGAAGGTTATTATTGCTATAAAAAAGTAGAATTACACAAACTCATCTGTGCCTGCTTCAGCAGTGAAAATTTACTCTATTTTTTGTATGATATGTGTATATACCATATGCAGCTAAATCCAGCTGTCCATATTCTTTCCAGGAACCCAAGATTCAAAAGGAAGTAATATTAGTATCAGTTTGGGGTAATTTAATAACACTGGAATATTCAATGGAATCTGGAGCAGGATGAGATTGCATTTTTCTTAGAGTCCTAGAAAGAGTTTCATGGAAGAGGTAGATTTTGCAATGAGCTGGAAATCCTTCAATTTGACATAGAGACAAGTAAAGTCTAGACCAAAAAAATTTAAAAACCCAGACAACTCTGAATAAAGAAGGTAGTCACTTAGACTTTGCTCTTCCTTTGTCTTTGCTTTGACCTGATAGGCAAGCTAATATGAGGCAGAGAAGGGAGATCATAGTGTGAGAAAACAAAGGGATTCCTCCTTTCCTCTCCTGCCTGGCAGTATCACCTCACCCTCTATCCTTAATTAACAGTACTCTGCAAGAGTAATAACCAAGTCCAGATTATAATTGTAGTAGATCTCATGGAACCAGGCCTCATCATGCCCCACTCAGGTGAAACAGCTCCATTTCAGGACTCTGCTCCTTTGAGGTCTTGATTCCTGGTCTTCCCAGCCCTTCTCTAGCTCAAAGGCTTCCTCTAGCAGTGGTTCTGCCAAACTCTCCTTCAGAAGTCTGAGTTTCACTCTGTGGGGCCTCTCTCCTTGTCCAGGCTGCTAAATTTTAACAATCCCAAATCTTTCCTTTGTTTCTGCAGCTTTAGGCAAGGTGGCTGCTCCCTGAAAACACAGCTGTATGCCTTACAGTTCTCCTTTTTTTCCAATACCTAGTTAACAGCTTTAATCTGCTCAGAAAATGGGTGTGGTTTCTTTCTCTCAAGAGGACTCTGATTAATACAAATATTTGATTTTTTTTTATCTTTGGATGCTTCTCTAACACCCAGAGTTTCTAAATTGTGCCTAGAAAATATTTATATTATTCATTTTGTCATTTACTCAACATCCACTAAGTACCTATACTGTGTCAGGCACTGTGTTAAAACTGGAAATGCAAAGGAGAGTCAAGCCCAGTTTCTCTCTCCAAAGATCTCACAGTGCCCAGGGGAGATAAATACAAACATATAAATTGCATTTATAAGACTGCAAGTGTTAGGATAAGAGATACAAAGATAGCCTGCATTAGGGAGTGGCCAACATTCAAGGGACAGAGAAGTATCCCAGGTGAGTATGAAGAACACAAAAACTGTTAGCAGACAGCAGGAAGGGTTAAGTTATTCAAGGAAACCCAAAATTGCCTGGAACTAGCTGGAATTAACAAATGGTATTAGTTAACACTTGCATGCACATTGTGTAAAAGGCACTTAAAAAAATTATGAACATGCTGGACACCTTTTAACTTTATACCTTTTAGGGAAGGCATATTAAAATTTAGTTCCCTGCACTCATTTAAAGTTGGGAAACTTCACACAAATGTACAGCTTCTCTTGAAATAATAAGAAGCAGTGGTGGGTGGGGGTGGGGGGCGTGGTGGTGAAGGGTCTAGATTTGATAAAAACAAATAAAGTAGGATTGACAAGATTTGGGAAAGGGCCAGATAAGGGAGATGCTGGGTGTGAGGGGTTAAGGATAAATACATCCAATTACTTCCAGGGTTTTGGCTTTGGTATCCAATAGTACACCAAACATATATCAAGAATAATGGAGGAAGGAGAGAGTTGGGCAAGCTTATATGTGGATGTGTTGAATTTGGATTGTCCATCAGATTTCCAGGTAGAACATCAAGGAGGCAGGTGCATATAAAAGTCTGGAATGTTAGCAGACTTGGTCTAGAGATAGGGACTTCTGGATCATTAACTTATGAGTGGTATATTAAATCATTAACTCGGAATAAAATGTGTCCTTTCTCTTGTAGTATATTTCAATTCAAGGTACCTATCCCCTCCCCCTCCCTAAAGAAATAGAAATAGTTGAGATAGATGCTACATAAGAAGAGATGTTACAGGGAGAGCATGGGGAACTAACGAAGTGATGTGCAGACAAAGAGACCCGATAAAGGAGACTGTGCCCAAGTAAATTGCAAATATCTTCTGCTGTTCAATTTTCCTGATGAGGAATTAAGCAGGCTACTTTATTTCCTTCTATATTTTTAAGAACATGAAATATAATTTTGTAGTAAAATGAAATATATCAGAAATTTATTTTGAAATTCCTACATTTCCAAATTCATATTTATAGGTTTAATGTTCCCACTAAATAAAATAATTATGTCACTTGGCAGTTATTAGCAGAAGAATATTCAAACTGTTGGTCACAGTTCGCTGGTTCGTGATTATTACTCTGATGAGTTATATTGTGATATGCTGGTTTTCTAAAATAATCTTAGCATTGCATTTAGGGGCTGTATTAATTCTCCCATCATTAAACAATATAGACTCTTAAATATACTAAACTTTAGAACCTAGGGGAACCACAGAAGATACATGGGACCCAGAGACCTTAAATGTATAGCCCTATTTTAAAAAATGAGTATCAGCAGTAGACCTAGAAAGGGTACCTCCTGTCTTCAAGTAGATATTTGTGTAGTTATTTATTGTATCCACTCAGTTACAGGCTGATTCTTTGACTGTATAATTAACAACTACGCTAATTATTATCATTTGTGTTTCCCATGAAACAAGGTTTCCTTTTTGTGCTCTGACAATAACCTCTAACATTATTTAATTGTGAATGCTGGTGTCTCAATCCTGAGGTCACCAGTGTTCCCATTTATCTTTGATATATTCATGTTTTAATTAGGCAAGTGTCCAAAAATAAAAGTATCATTTTTTTCAATTATAGTTAACTAGATAATATTCTTTAAATATCATAGATATAAGAATGTAAGATATATACAGTTACAGGGTTGTATATAGCGAAATCAATCATTTACAGTTCTGAAACTAGTCCAATAAGATATTCTGTGCAAATCTCATTGAAGAACTTGGTGTGTATCTTATACCACCAACAGATCAGTCAAATAACACAAACTAACCCATTTTTAAAGGAACAAAAGAATAACACCAAGATATTCAGGAAATTTAGTCACAACCAATTGTTTAAGACATCAGAACACTCAGCATATTTAAAGCAGGGATTATACTTCCTGACTGGAATAATGACCAAATGTGTTGGACCTTAAGTATCCATGTGGTTTCTGTGCATGAAACTGAGACTGAATCGTCATGGAAAATATGGTCAATTCTCGCTATGAATTTAACTGTTGTCCACCCTACTATTTGCAATCTGACATGTTTATGTAAGTATTATTATTATATATTATTCAGTCCTTTCAAGATTGTGATATTAATCAAAATCATGGTTACTATAAACCAAGATAGGTCATTTGAAGAGTATGAAAAATAAAGCTCATTACTGAAGCATCCTCTCTTTCAGAACTTGGAAAAGGACTTTGGGGTGCCCTCACAAAGTGGGGTTATCCTGAATTGGGGACCTACAGACAAATAATAAGTCAGTAGCTAATCTCACTTGGAGTCACAGGAGTAAGAAAGAATAAAAGGAATAAATATGGTCCAATGTTTTCGAGAAATTCTGATAAATCAAGATAAGTAGATATATCATTTGCCTCAATCATTCTGCATAACAAACAACCCCTAAATTTAGTGACGTAAGATGATTAACATTTATTTAGCTCATAAGTCTGTGGGCTGGCCGGATGAGCTGGACTTGGATGATCTCTGCTGGACATGCTCAGTCTGCAGGCAGCTGACAAGATGGGTGAAGGCAGGAATGGTTTCAGGTGACCTTCACTTGAATGATTTGTCTCCCCTGAATGTGGTGTTTCATTCTTTCAGTATCTAGGTCCAGATATAGTTACATGGCAGGTTCAAGGTTCAAGCGAAAGCTAAGTAGAGAGGAAGCACTCAAGTCATCTTGAAGTCGACTCAACTGGCACGCCATTGATTCTGCCACATTTTATAGCCAAACAAGTCACCAGCCCAATCCAGAGACCAGGGAAGAGAAAAAAGACTCTCCTCATGGGGTGGTATTGGAAAGTCACATGGCGAAGCGTGTGGATTTGGGGAGATGACCAATTCACACCATCGTTGCAATAGATCTATACTATTAGAGAACTTTGACAAACTTTCTGTTGGAAGAATTGAAAAGTCAACCAAGTCAAATATCAACAGCTGGATAGAAATGTCATGAAAACTATAACTTTAAACAAAATCAGGAGAATTCAGTTAACATGTTTCCATGACCATGTCTGGCATGAAGTGATACTTGGTTCATGGTGAAGGTAGACTGCTTTAAAGGTACAGGCAACACACCTTGTTCAAGTAGTGGTTAGTCAGCTGCCTCCAAAGGAGCACAGTTCACATATGTCTGAAGGACCCAGGTCTGGGGAAAATGACAATGTGAACAACTAAATGAAATGCTGCTTCTTCCTCTCTGCCTGCTTGCCTACTCGCCTTCATTCCTGCCTGAACCTTTTCTTTAAAAAAATGAGAGAGAGAGAGAGGGCTCATACAAATATAACTAATCTTGAAATATTTGCTAATTCCAGGATTTTCTGTGGTTCACAATAGGGGAGGATTTTGCTTCCTTCCCCCACCAATGCATATTTGACAATGTCTAGGGATATTTTTATTTGCCACAAATGGGAAAGGATTGCTACCATAATCTAGTGGTAGGAGACAGGGAAACTGTTTAAACATTCTACAATACTCAGCACCCCCAACAAAGAAAGCAAGGTTCCAGATGCCAGTAGTACAAGAATGAATAAACCTTGTGCTATGCTGAATTTTCATCAAGTAGGAATATATTTTGTGCAGAGTGATCTGGGTTTTTCACGAGGATTTAAATATATCAATTAAAACATTTTCATTTATACTGGTAGCTAATGTATAAATCTTACTCAGTCAACACAAACTTAGTGATATAGCTATAAATGTAGAAGTAGTTTAAAAGTGCTTCTGAGGAGTGAATTATCATCACATCCATGAGCATTAACTCTTCAGAAGCCCTGTGAAAACACTCAGGTAGTCATTTATGCAAATGAAAAAAGTAGATAACACAATAGATGCTGTCAGATATGCCAACAGCTGCAGAGGATTTAAGGGTTGAAGTAATACTATAAAAGCAGAAGACCCTCAGATACTAAAACAAATGACAAAAAAGTTATGATTCAGTAGTCCCTCAGATATGGTACCGTAGAAGTAACATCATATCAGCTCAATGAGTTTCCCATTTAATTTATCTCCCTTTGGAATGTAGTAGAGAACCTAATTTACCATCTTTCTCTATATACAAAAATTATCTCTGAGCATACACACATGGAGACACGCATACACTTGTTTGACACCAACGTAATGGCAAGGTTATTTCTTTTATGATTATATTATCTCTCAGCACAAAGTTATAGATTTACTCGTTAAAATCTTAACAAAACACATGTTCACTATTCTAACGATTTAACCCACTTATAAATTTCCTATAAATGTGCTAGCATTTAATTAATGACTCACAATGTCTTCTGAATGCCTAGAATAATGATGAAAAAGAATTACGAGTTGTTCAGAATTGAATTACTCAAAAATTGCCACTGGCATCTTATAGCTGATAATGCCTAGCTCCAATCCTTAAATATTGACATTTGCTTTTCCCTGCTAAGTTCTAAGTAGCATGTAAAAAGAAGCATTAGGCATGCATTGTCACAATGCCTGTGACTCTTTGGGTTCAGTAAATAATGCCATTAAATCTTCTTTACCTATTTAATAATGTCAATATTAGTGTTACTCAGATTACTGAAATTTCTTTCTAGAGGTATCTTCTGATTGTCTTGGAGCACATAATATAAATGATAGTTTGGTTAAAGTCCCTTCTGTTTTCTTTTTCTTTTTCTTTTTTTTCTAAAGTGACTCCTTTACAGAAAATGAGAACTGTACTAAGGAGGGGGCATTAGATTGCTTAATTATTCAGTAAACACAGATCAAACCTGTTTGACCCATGCACTCACTCCGTACTTGAGAGCCTCATAAGGAGAGAAAATGCATCTTGTTCTTTGAAGTATTTGTAAAATATGTGGAAATGGCAAAAAAAAAAAAAAAAAAAAAAAAAAAAAAAAAAAAAGAATGAAACATCTCACAGCTCTCACAGGAAACTTTAAACTCCTACACAGGTGCCCAGACAGGCACCTGGGTGAACACTCAAGAAGTTTCCACAGATCGGGATTTCTGGCGATTTTCTGTGATCAAGAGACGCGCTGTGCTGATGCCTGCCAAGAACTCCAGCTCACTGCGCCAGCCTGTAACGATGAAGCTGTTCATTACTAGCAGGTGGCTAAGCTAATTGATTTGGGAGGCAGTGTGGTCTAGTCAGAGCAGAAGATCAAGCTTTAGAGTCAGACAGCTCTCGGTTTGTAACTAATCTACGTACTGAATCGCTGTAACTTATTTTACACCAACTTCAGAAGTCAACTTAAAAGTCGCTGCTTCTCAGAGTTTACCACCTCCAAAACAAAGATTCTTCAAGAGTCGTTTTCAGTTTTCCTTTTCCATAGTCGTTGGTATTGTTAAAAGGGTTTGCTTGAATCCAGAAATGAGCAGTTTCTTCCAACTGTTCAGTAAAATCACTCACTGAAAAAAAAAATAAGTAGGTCATCTTTAGTCTAAGCCAGGCTAGTAAGGAAGATGGACCATTAGCCTCAACACAGAAGGATCTCTGTGTGGACTTTCTCTGGCAGATTGCTTGGATAACTCTCCAGAGAGGAGAATTGTATTTCAGGCTCCCGTAACCAGTTGGAAAATCTTAGAGGATCACATTAGGCCATCTTGAGGACTTGGAGTCCCCAAGGTCTAAGGAAATTCTATTCAGAGCGATGTTTATTTGCTGAGAAGTTTTTTGGAGGGTGCAGCCCTAACTTCAAATGAATCACAGGGTGCTAGACACATATGAGTATAATAAAGATTCCACCGGGGCACCAAGATGAACAGGGGTCATCTTGTAATATCAAGGAAAATAAAATACTGTAGAACACAATACTGGGAAGATCATAAAGAGATCAGACAGAATATAGGAAAGTTTTTTGGCAATGCATATAACAAAAGCCAAGTTCTTCCCAACAGAAAATCTCAAATACATTTGGACTGTTCACAGATTTCGTGATGAAGCATAGGAATTGTTTTTGTAGCATTTCTCTTTCTCTCTTTTCCTCTCTTCCTTGCTCTCCTCCTAGAAATCTCAACCATCCTTTCTGTCTTCCCATAGTTATTCCTTCCTCATCTTTAGGTCTCAGATTAAATGAATAAATGGTCAAGTGGCCTTCAGATGAGAAACATTTCTTGACCACTGAAGTCTGAAGTTGAAGCTCTTTGTTTTAATAGTAGTTCATTTCCACACCATTATTTGTAACAGTATATAGTAATCACCTCTTTACACTTTTTGCCATTCCTTGGCTGTTTAACTTCAGCATGGGCACAGCCTCGATCTTATCACGTTTCACACTTATCATAAATAATGTATAGTCAGTAAGCATGCCAAATAAAAAGATAAATGTCTGGATATAAAATTTGCAGGGATATATATATATATATAACGTATGTATGTGTGTGTTTGCACTTATATACCTCCCCATATCCATACACACATCTCTTGAATTTCCTATCCCTATTATGTTTAGTACCTCTGATGTTTCCAGCATGTGTTTAATGGACCAAGTAGGGAATTAAGTCAGGTACAATGTAGGACCTACCAATCAGAGGCAATTACTGAAACTTTATACTGCACAGGTTCTTGGTTACAGGGAACAAAGAAAATATCCAATATTGAAAATTTGTAAGATAACTCTACTAGTCAAATGGTTAAATGATAGAAAATTAGAGCTTTATAAGTTACCTAATTGTGCTCTGCAGGGGCCATGGGGCTAAAGAACCCCGACTGCCTCTGTTAGAATGAAGAGTTTAGATGTAGGGACCTGAGTACAGAGGATGTCTCCTTTATTTCTTACCAGCATGATAGCACTAATTAACTAAAACTGCATTCACTGTAAAGTTAATTCTGATTTTCTGTTTTCCATTTCATTGCTTTGGTCTTGCCAGAAGTAATGCGTTTAGCTTCAAAGAGCTCTGACCTGAAACACTGGCAGGGTGGGGGGAAGTACCCATTGTAACACTGTAAAAAAAAAAAAAAAAGGTGGGGGCACCTTCCTTTATAAGTTTACCTTTCTTGGGAAGCTGACAGACACCTTGGTCACCAGGCAACTTCCCATTTCTCATAAGCAACAAGTATTGCACACATCATAAATTGAAGAGGTATCAATGCTCTCCATGAGTATGAACAAAGACTTAGAAGTGACAATGATAAAAGCTTGGTGGCAGGGGTGGGTGAGGGAACCCAGATGAATCACTAAATCAACCATCTGGCAGAGGAATGGAAGGGATGTTCTGGACTCTTCCCTCACTCTAAAGAGCTGTAAACAGTATTTTGTCAACACACCCTAGAGCTCAGTTCTTCACTTGGTAGCAACGACTGCTGCTGATGAATGAACAACAAACCATCTGAACAGCTGTGAGGAATTTGCCTGTTAACCTAAATATGTGATTGGCATTGGATGACAAGATTGTGAAGTGGCAAGGCCCTCTCTGCATCTCCTCAGGGTACTATTGTCTGACAATTAAGCAAAGAGGGGTGCAGGTCTGGTAGCACGGCTCATTTGTCTAGGTGCTGTCCCCTGTGCAGTTTATTAAGAGAATAGTAGAAAGGAGAGAGATTTCCCTTTTCTGATACTCAAGACTCTCAGCTCAGAGGCAATCTGTTTTCTCTGCCTAAAGCTCTGCAGAGAGTGTTTGAAGCTGTGTTCTCTGTAATCCAGAGTAGGCAGCCTGGGAATTCATTGGTGAGTCTTGTAAAATAGGTCTTTGGAATGGTGGGGAGGTCCAAGCAGATAGTGACTAATCATTTTATGTATTTTAAGTTTATTTTCTACATTTTACACACACCCCTGAACAAAGGGGCAGGTATTTATTATGAAAGCACAGCATGACCACATCAGGAGCACTAAAACTTAGAGCAAGTGGCTGGGGGGGCTCGTCTGACTATATTTGCACAGCTGT
Organism: Solenodon paradoxus; assembly: GCA_004363575.1. Lineage (NCBI taxonomy): Eukaryota > Metazoa > Chordata > Mammalia > Eulipotyphla > Solenodontidae > Solenodon > Solenodon paradoxus. The sequence goes on from RJWH01000300.1 coordinate 90,337, forward strand.
GATGATCATGGGCAATTCATGCAAACTTTCTCAGTTCCGATTGCCCTATTTGTCAAGACCTAATAATAATGCCAAATGTGACTATTGCTTTAATTCATATCAGGAGCGATATTAAATTCTCTATGTAGGAGGGAAGGCTCTAGTAAAAAAACAGTTGGATAATAAAAATAGTAGATTTATTGTAGTCATTATTATCAGGTACTGTGATATACTTTTAACACATGGGATTTTTTAGTTTTTATAATAGCTGTGAGAAGAAACCCTGTTTTCCTTCTGTGCACACAACACTCACATTTCAATTCGGATCAACGTGTGTGTGTGTGTGTGTGGTGTAGGTAAAAGGTTCCCCATATCCATAAATTCTCAGACCCCATTTTAATGTCTCTGTCACTAAAATCTGACACTATCTACAGGCATGAGGGAGGTCAAGTCCCACGACTAAAGTCTCATGGCTACAAGACATCCCACCTGCAGATTCCAGATGTAAAACCAGCTTGTCACTTGTTCCTGATTGACCAACTATAAAAAGAAGGGGTTCCCACAACTCTCTACTCAAATTCAAGCATTGGCTAGAAAGTCTCACAGGACTCGGGGAAATAGTTTGCCCCCTAGAGTATCAATATATTATAAAGGATGTAACTCAGGAACAGATGGGAGAGATGCATAGAGCAAGATATAGGGAAGGGGCCCAAGCCTTTGTGATTTCTCCGACTGCACCACCCTCCCAGCATCTCCACATGCTCAGCAGAAAGCTCTTAAAACCCCAAACATTTGAGGGTTTTATGGAGGCTTCGTTTAATAGTTATAATTAAATCATTTCCCATTACTGATTAATTCAATATCCAGCTCTTTTACCCTCTCCTCCCAAGATGTATATGTGTATATATACATACACACATATACATATATACAAGAGGTGTATATGTACATATATACATATACACACATATATATTCACCCACGTATACATATATATACACACACATAATTATAAATCACAATATTACAATAGTCCGAAAGAGTTACATACTAGTATTATCACCATTTTATAGATGAGTGATTAAGTAGCTTTTCCAACACATCTAGTCTGACTCCAGAATCTACACATTTTTTCTGCCTTCTGTTCAGCATAAAATTTTTGCCTTCCAAACCTATCATCACCTTCATTCAAACTTTATTTTGTTTTATAAATAGGAAAACAAGTTATAGTTTTTGTCATAGTGTTCACTTTCCCTTGGCTGAATACTATTCACATAATTTAAAATTTTTTACCCTGAAATAATTTTAAGTTTACTTAAGGATACAGAGATAATACAGAATTCTCATATTCTGTTCACCAGTTACCTTAGTATCTTGTCTTACATAACCATGACACAACTGTAAAAACCAAAATATTAACATGAGTACAACAATGTTAATAATATACAGACTCTCTGACCTCCTAACAGGAGAACTCGAGCAGCCCATTGGTGCCAAAATATGATCTTAGGTAAATCTATCTGGAAATCTCTCTGAACTTGCAAATGTAGATCACTTTAGAAGCCGGATCCTCAACCTGATAAACTCTGCTGATTGTCCTGAAGTGTGGATATAACTGATGATTAGAAATGGGCATATTTCAAGGAGTTTTTCTCAACGTAGTCCTTTGACCTGAAAACATGCTGATTCAGCCTTGCTCCCAAAGCATGTGAGTGGCCATTCTAGCAATCAAGGCTCTAAGAATCTAGACATGGATTGGGTTGTGAATTTTCTGTATGGTCCCATCATTCCAAAGGGACACAACTCCTAAAAGAGACATCCTGTGCAGTTTCATTGCTTTCTGTTGTTACACAGGTCACATGTGATGCCTTAGGTATAGGCAGAATTGAATGAGTCCTCATGTTTGGTAATTTTTCAGAACATTGCTACATTTCCATGTAAAGCACCTAAGAGGAAGACAGATGTTCATAATATTTAAAGTCTTTACTTATAGTCGAAGAATCACTTGGAAGATTTTCAACATATAAAATCTCAGGTCCATTTCAGGATTGCTATGTCAGTCAGAATCTGCATCTTTTAGCAAAATTCTCAGAAAATTTAAATGCATACTAAGGTTGGAGAAGCATGGATATATTACCTTCTTACTTTTCCACAGATGTTAGCTTCATTAATATTCCACCTCTACTCCATGACATTCAAACCACCCCCCTCAGTATTTTCTTACCTTTTCTCTGCTCCATTCATGCTCAAGTTCACCTCTGTAGACAGTACTAACTGCATTCCAGCTTCTGGTTGGATGTCACCATTGAAAGACCAATAGGAAGTGAAAGGACAAGAAAAATGGATCAAGATATGCTTCCAGGTGCCTGTGTGGTTCAGACAGATGAGACACTGTCATGCAGATCATATAAAGCCCAAGAACACAAGTTCAAGACCCAGGGCCAGGGCAAAACAACCAACATAAACAACTAGATAAAGGAAATGTCTTCCTCTGCTTTCTTCCTTCCAATTATCCTAACAACAACCACAAAAAACAACCAACAACCCTCATAGACACAGCCAAATGTTTTGGTGCACCCTGGTGGCTCAGCTGTTAAGTCTGCAGCTCTAACATAGACCACGTAAAGCCCGAAGACCCCAGCTGGGGACGCAGGGGTTGGAGGGAACAACCAAAATGAACTTAATTTTTCTTCTTTCCTTCTCTGCCTGTTTTCCTGGTTGCCTACTTGCCTTCATTCCTGCCTGCTTTCTTCCTTTAAAAAAAAAAAAAAAAAAAGAATCTCACCTATCTGTTCCAAATCCACTTTTTTGAGCTGTGATTTTTGACAACAGCTGCATCCTCAAATTGGACTCAGATCACTGTATATTCAGAATGGATAATTTGGGGTTCTTTAAACTTTGCTCTGAAAGATTTGTGAACTTTTATCATTTAGGTAAGCAAACTAAAAGCACTTGTCTTAACCAGACCCAATTGGTCCCTCTTTCTCAAGACTCCATCTTCTTTAAATACCCTTCCATTGGATAGACTGAAGAAGGCTCTTTTAGCAAGAGTATTAACAAAGTTCATCCCATGTTACGTATTTCTAGAAAATTCATCCTCAGGATTAAACTGTTTCCCTGTGAAAGGGTATTTTTTGTAACACTTTTTAAAAATAATTAACACAGAAACAATACCTTATAAAAAGGAAATGGTTTACTGAAGTTAGTAGCCATTAAAAGCTTTTCAAACCATATCAGTACATTTTAGATACACACACACACAATAAAATACAGCATATATCTGTCTAGACAGATCTCTCTCACACACACATTGGTAGAATAGAAAATATATCCAGAAATAAAAACAAATGTTGATAATGCTCTACACATTCTTGGTGGTGTATCCTAATGCAGAACTGATTTACATGTTAATATTGATGGTGGATATAGTTAACATAAAATCCAAACAGTAATGTACTAAATACAAAGTAGGAATGCCTCTTTTAAATATATAACACTAAAGGCTGCCTGCTGCCAGTGCTCCTGAAATAAGTTCCGAAATTCACTTAATTGAATCATGCAAATTTAGTGGAAAATACTGCATTGTAAAAAATGTATAAATGAAAAATTGCTAGTGAGAACAACAGTAATCTGTCCTCAATTTTCCTCTCTCTATTCTATATGAGGAGAAGACCCCTTGTGAAGCTTTTTGCTTGCTTTATGATCAGCTGTTTTGTTCAAGGTTGATACAGTATTCAGGTCAGATATGCATCAAACTCTCTATTTTGCAGATTTCATGTTTTATTTATGGTTATTGTTTTAGACTTTATTTCTTCTCTCTCGGGCATAGTGTGAACAATAGCAATTGTAGTTAGAATATTTTCTTCTGTGTAACTGACACTGCTGACAGGAAGCGAGAATTTGGGCTTGGCCTGAAGGCGGAATGTAAATAAAAACTAAATGACTCAGTTTTTGAGTATTAGGCTCTGCCTACAATAGAATCCTTTGTCACTTTAGCCCCCATAGGAAGGCAGTGCCAGAATATTCAATTAACTAAGTATGAAGCTGACCCTTTTGTCCAGTGGAAGCAAAAACTAAAACAGTATTTTTAAAGAGTTCATTATTTTTCCAGGTGACTGTTAGATAATCTTGCCTTCCAATAAGTTGTTTCTGATTTTATAATTGTTGATTTGTGATTTTACAACCCACACTCCCAATCCAACTCATGGATTTCAGTCACAAAATACAGTAACATTTTGTCTAAGGCTTTTGAGTTTGCCAAAGTCATTTAAGTATCTTGTTTCTCATAATAATTCATAGCACTTTAATATTATCATCTACTTTACAGTTACAAAAACAGATTTAATTTAGTCAAATGGCTTATCTAAAGTTACTAGGCAATTAATAGAACTGTATTCAAACTGTCTTCTGTCTTTTAGCTCTCTGGGCTAGCGTTTTGCTTTGTTTCGGTTTTTTGTTTGTTTTGTTTTGTTTTACTAATACATGTTGCCACAGCATTTACCATTTGTAAATTCCTATGCTTTACATCATTGTATGGTGTAACTAATTAATGAAAATCAATAAATCACATAGTTTTCTCCAACAGCTAGAAATGAAGTCCCTGATCCGTTCAGAGAAGAACAGAAAATATAAGCTAATTGGATATTCAATGTTTTGAAATCGCTCTGATGTTTAATAATTCCAGAGCTGCCTTGAAACTTTAAAGAATTCATACCTGAATATATTTTAGGCTCATTTATCACACGTGTTTCTGGAAAAAATTCTCAAAGATACTCAGTAGTATTTTATTCTATTAGGAAGACTGAATTTTCAAAGGACATGTGACTTATATGTTTGAAATTATCATGCCTCTTCCAGTCACTTATGCTATCATTAACACTGTCCCTATCCTCACACCATGTACATTCCTTACTTTCAGTAAGTAACTCAGAAAAGAGTGTGTTTTAGTAAAACTCACTGAAGTTACTTCAACTCACTCCCTTCTCCAAAGGCATTTCTATCTTCCTTCCTGACTCCACAAAATAGACAGCCATCTTGCTAAATTTACTTCTCCTCTGTACAATGATTAGTATTCTATCCAGATTCCTTCAAGAATCACTGTATCAATTGTACTCTTTCCTTGACTTCAGCCATTTCCCTCCCTAAAACAAAGACCTCTATCTACCATATTAAATCAATGTGTCTCTTCAATCATGGAAATGTTTTTAGTCATAATGTTCTACAATCCAGGTGTTAAGTCTGTGTATGACCTTCATTTTTCTCATCACTCATTCATACTTCAATCTGGGTGTGTTTTCAACTCCTTAACCCCCGCATCCTATTCTCTACCCTTAAGATTTTCATTTGTTTAAAATGTTTGCATTTGTTTAAAATCACCAGTCAAGATAGTAAAATTATCCAGTGAATTATTGATCATGGATTTAAAGTATTAATTATGAAATATGAATAAATTATAGGTATTCACTGTCTAAAATATTATTCACCTATAACAGTATGCTCTGTGCATTTTATGGATACCATATGCTAAGTATTCTTATCGCTATAAAAGGAAAAAGAAAACCCACAAAAGAACGTACGGAATATTGTTTTCCATATTTTAATTTAGGGTATGCTTTCCTTTGGAAAAACAGTAATATGCTTATCATGAAATCAAAATAATTTATGCTAATTCTAGTATATACTTATTGTAGAGTAACGTGTTTAATCTTAAATTTTCAGTAGTATTTTATATCATTTTACTTCATTTTTAATTAGATGTGCTAGATTCTTTAAAAAAAATAGGACAGACTTCCACTTTTTTTGAATAGTAGCTTCTTTTAATACCTTTTTCTTGTTTCATTAGAGTTGCTCTTTTGTGCTTTAAGGTTTGGATTGATTATTCACTTGTTATAAATTCATATTAAAAATATTTTTCATTGTATCAGTGGATAGTACAGAACCTATAATTTTTAAGTACAATTCTCACATTTCATGTATTCTAAAATAATGCAACTGTATTACTTCCAATTACTTCCAAATAGTAATTTGGAAGAGTATTTGGAAGAGTATTATTCTTGATCAACTGATAGATGAAAACTGAACTGTTTGATAGGATAATTTAATGCATTTTATTTATAATATTCTGATCAGAGACTGATCTGGATAATGTCTTCCTTTTCTGGAGCTAAGTTTTCTTCTAAGGTGATATGTATTTTATAATTAGAAAAATATACCTTTCTATTAATATTTAGATACTGTCTGTAGGAAATAATCCATAATACTTTTTATTTCCTTTTTATTAACTATATTGCTCAAATCCTTTATAACTGTTTAAAACTGTATCTGCTTTAATTGTCACAGAAGAATGTTTAACACTCCTAACACTTGTGTTTCAGTCAAAATTTTGACTACTTCTCGATTCATATTTGATATTATATCATTTGATGCTTAATTATACTAATTTTTGTCTTTAGTTTCTCTGGATCATATTTTATTGATGCAAGCATCCCTTAGCTTCTGGTTAAGGTTTCTTGAGAGTCACTAATGACTTTGAAGTTCTGCGTTGGTTACACTATTAGACTGCTATTTTCTGTTAGTAATCTGGTCTATATGTTATCTGGGCAATGGATATTTCTAGTCTAGTCACAGTAATAACTGAATGACTAACAGACAGGTAAGTGGAATTATTCCCCAAGATAAATGTGGACAAATTCATAATCAAAATAGAGATTTTTGGCTTTGCTTGAAAAATCAGAAAGCTTGAAAAGTTGGACCCACCTTTTTTTTTTTTGACTATTAGACCCTGGTTCAGAGAAGGCATGATTTCCTCAGTCTGGCCTCATGTGTTTATTTTCTATATGGCCTCTACAGTCATTTCCACCCTCAACGTTTGTCTATATGCTTTTACAGCATAATCAGAACAGATCTTTTTGCTCATCTCTCTGTAAATATACATTTGTAATCCTTTTCCTATTTTTCACACGAGAAGCTCAGAAATCAAAGGAAAACAAACTATCTCTACCCTTTAATGCTATTTTACAATACCTGAATTGTGGACTAGACAGACATATTTACATACAAATAGCTTTCAAGTCCCTAACATTTTGGGTATTCTAGACATGTGACTGCCTTCTTGATCCTATTTTATTGTCTTTTCTAACTTAGACTACAACCTGGGTTTTGATCTTTTTTCATCAACCTACTTCTTCCCCACGTAACCACAAAAAACTTCAAGAACTTTAAACCTGATCTGCGACCCATTGGGATTCACTGTTTTGTTGTAAGAGTGATGTTTGCCCCAACTCTCCCTTAACACTTGCCGCTGTCCTGGTCTCTGCTTCTGAACTGGTGAGACAGTGACTCACAAAGGGGAGACTCACCTATCTCTGTGGATGGAGAAAACATTACAGTCATTCAATAAGCATGTTCTACTTCCTGTTGAAGTTCCCAAATAGAAAGCAAAGCACCCAAAGGAAAACCTATAACAAAACAATTACCTGGAAAGCAAGTATATTCTTTCTCATGCATTTAGAGGGAGTGCTCAAAAACAACAACAAAAGAATCATTGCAAAAAGCAAGATGCCTGAAATTTTCAGGCCCAGGGTGTTTAAACGATATAATGGGAACTCAAGCAGAGCTGCTAGATACAGCATTATTCCTTGCAACTCTGTCATAGATTCTCATGTTTTTGTGGCTTATTTTATCAAGCTGTCATGTTTGAGTTTATTCTGCCAAGCAGTCATTTTCTTTCACATTGCACTGTTGTATAGATCTAACTACATCACCGTATATTCATCACTATTTTTTTACCTAGTCATTCTTCAACTATTTCTTTATCTTTTCCATATGACATATTTTTCATTACTCTTTATATTTCTATTATTTAGTTTGAACTGGACTTAGGATTATCACGTTATTTTTTAAAATTTAAGGTACCATTGGAAATAATTCTTGTTGCATCTCCTGGTTATCACCTGCTTTTTGTCCAAGCTCTTTTCATTTTGACATTGCCAATTATATTAAAGTGAAATGCACATTTCTAATATCAATTTATACAGACTTCATAGCTATTTACAATAAGAGGATGGACATGCTTGAATACAAATGTGTAGATAATTATTTATCCCTAGATGGGTTATAAATATGTGGAACAAGGGTTGGGTACAAATGGAAATTTTTGTATATTTTACTGAAATATTTAATTTTGATTTCAGTAAGGCATTGTACATTTTGGATCTGTTTCACTTGATCATTTTCTTATTTCTGCTTCACCTCTGTCTCTCACTGGTTCCTTCTACAGCTACTGCCTATGAACGAACTGGAGGCTGGCATTTCTTGTTAGAAGATCAGTACTGACTAAACAGTGTTAAGCAGAAATGTCAGCTGGTACTTCTTCCATAAGAACTCAAAAGATAAAGGCGAAACATTGTGGACATCTGTGGGTGCTTTTGAGAACAAACATTTGCTGATGTGGGCTGACGATAGACTCCTCATGCTTCTGTGCTATTAACCTGGTTACTGTATGTTGTCTAGTCAGTTAATATTTCAAAAGAGATGAACTGTGATTTAAAACTGAGCAACATAATTTGATAGGAAGTTTTTAACTTAGACATTTTGACAGCTAATTCCAGGATTTATAAGTGGAAAGATGACCAGTCTAGTGAATATCTTGTTTTTAACCACTTGACAACCAAGTCCTCTTTTTAATGATAACTTTCCTCAAGGAAGCCATGCTATTTCAGAAAGTGCTATATCTGGTCTTGGTGATAACAAAGGTATCTAATTCTCAATGGAAGGTCCTCTTACTCACTGCGCAGTACATATGCGAGGAGCAGGCATTCAATCCAAAATTAGCTAGAAACTGCTCCCTTGTAAAGATGCTGAGTCATCAGCAAATGAAGCAAGAAAGGAAGAAATGAACAGTACTCTCATTGCAGTAGTAGTGTCCTAATTAGTTTTTAAAAGATTGTTGTTTCTGCATTCTAGCTCTTTGAACTGAATTTCCAGTCTGTAACCAGTCTCACAGCAATAAGCACAGTGTACAGGTCAACATGCTAAGGTAGAGCTGAAGCACATCTGTTCTAAAGTCAGACTTAAGCACAGACTTTGCAGCTAATCAGATGATAGTGGGCATGGAATTTGGTCCTGTGGCCTCCGTATCTTCCCCTATGAAAAAAGTATAGTTATGCTGTCTACCCCCATGGAGTTATGAGTATGGAAAGTACTTAGAATAGTGCCTGCGTGTATATTCTCAAGATTTAATTATATCTATTCTATCACCAAATTTTTGGTTTCATCTCTGTCATCACACACACTCATATTCTGATCTCTCCACAAAGTCTTTCACCATCTTGCTTAAAACCTTTTGACAAATTTAAAATATACAAGTCAGTTCTCATTGAAAGAAAATTAACAAGTGCCATATTTAGTGGACAAGATACAACCATTGATTTCAAGGCAAGTACATTAAAAATAATCATTCCACCAAAAGTTGAACTGTGGTGAATTTGAATGGAAGTTATATTTCTTTCAGGCAACATCTCAAAACAAGTTTCTGCTGTCAGAATGGAAGGGTCGCTTTATCAGGGTGTACTCCTTATAGCATCTCATGGAATTCATGATGAAGAAACTAATTTATACTTTGTATTATTGAGGTTCTACCCCCAAACTCACTGGTTATTGAACATCCTTGCTCAAGATGAGGATAAAAGGGGAAAAAATGTAGTGACCTAAAAAACTTCAACTCTTTAGAAACCATAATACCTGAAAGGGATATTCTAATAATTTTCTTATTTACTACACTTCGTTGTTTTTTTTTAAAGTCATATTCTGAAATGCTCTGGGAGAGTAAAGAAAATGCTCTAAAATGATAACTAACGAAGCATTTTAAGTAACTGGCCAGCTCTGGTATCTGTCAGCAAACACTAATAGCACGCTATTCACTCAAAGTCTATTTGTAAGTTTAATGGTACAAGATATATCATTACTGTTTGCCAGCCTGGGATAAAATGGAAATGCTTTTAAAAGCACAGAAATTTCGTTGTGTATTTTGCTGTGAAGACATATTTTTCCAAGATATTTCTAAAATGATAGCAAGGTTCTGAGACATTTTTAGTATTTTACGATTTCAATATTGCAAAATATATAAGTGGTCTCAAGGATTGTAGACTTTAGAAGAGGAAGGAATTCAAAGTCTTACTATAGGCTCTTTCGATGAAGAGGCTAGCTGGAAAAACAGTTTGGTCTGTGTGGAACATCTCAACTCAGTTGCTTTTGGATTCACTTAAGCATGGACCTCTATACCATTTCTACTGTCCCCTCCCCAGAACTTTTGGTGAGGCTGCCATCCCTGCCACCCACACACCCCCAGAATGCAACCTTTGTGCATCCTTCTTCACCTACCTTGTGTCACACGGATGATGGAGGAATCATTCTGGCTTCTCTTCTACTGTAGTTTATGTTGGTGTTTAAGGGGCAGGGGGTGTTTCAGCCTCAGCCCCATGATAAGATTCTGTATGGTGTCTAACTCTCAGAGTTGCTGGTAGTTCTTTAAGGAAGAGTGAAAAAAGAAACAATCTATGTGATATCTTAGTGATATCACTCTATATACCTAAAAATTATTTAAGTTGAAAAATAATGTATTTTTCCTAAATATGTAGTTTTTGGTCTATAAAACTTTAGAGCAAGAAAAATGTATAAATAACAGCAAAAAACTTAGCTTATTCCAGTATAACCACTTGTAAGATACATACATCACACTTGAGCAATTGAACAAACCTTTTTAATAAAGTCAAGTCTTTACATTCATCACACGCTCAGACAATGTCTGTACTGGCATTTCAAAACCAGAGGCTGGAAAGTTTTCTTTCTTGAAGTCATGGAGGAGGTCATTCTTCTCAGTATGTCATTCATTTTGTATTTCAATCACAAGCCCCATAAGCATTGTGGAAAAATCTTAGCTTATGATATGTTTTGTATTGACAAGTTTAACCAACTGGAACAGCTACTTAGAGATAGTTCTTTGAATATAACTTGATTGATTTTGAAATAGCAATGATTACTTTTTCAATCTGAATTATAAAAGTATATTATAGCTAGTGGTATGTAAGCTATAAACATTTTTTGTGCAGAAATTTGTATTAAGTAGATATATATGCAGATACACACACATATATAGAGATGTATAAGTAAATAACTGCATATCATGTATATATATAATTATTTTTATAAATTAAATGTCACTCACATATATCTCATCACTCCCATGTTTTACCAGAAGTCCAGTGGAGTTCCAACTACTACCAGAAAAGATTTTTTTGATTCTGAGGGCAGCTTATGTAATCTGAAAGAACTTTGAAATCTTCCTTTGTAAACCTAACGGGAGGAGAACTCTCTGTAAAACTAAAGAGTAAAGATTTTAGTAATCTTCACAGCCTATATGTTAAACTCTTGTCATAGACTCTAGGGTTGTTTAGCATGAATTATTTACTAATCTCTAATATTTTTGAAATTTTTAATTTTTATGAATAGTATACTAATGACACATTCATAACTTTTATAAGACACCAGTTTTTAAAGCGTTTTATATACATTTAATTTTATAATGATGAAATTATCAATCATCTTACAGAAAAGAGAAATGAGAATCAATAAATAAACATCATACTCAGTATCACAGAGCCAGTTGACAAGGACTTTGGATTCAAAATCAACGCTTATAAGTTTAGACTTAGTACCACATTTCCCATGTATGATTAAGGAAATATATAACAATTTTTCTTGTCATTAGGTCTGATCACCAAGAGAAAAACACATTTCAATCACTGAAGAACTTCTGAGTTTCTCTAGTTTTGTTTTTTTAAAGGAAAGGTCTAGACAGAAATGAAAGCAAGTAGGCAGAGAAGCAGGAAGAGAGCGAAGGAAAAAGTATTTTATTTTATTTTGTTCTTCTTGGTTGCTTCCCTGGGCCCCAGGTCTTGAACTGGAGACCTTAGGATACATGTGAACTACAACCAGTGAACTAAACCACTAGACCACCAGGGTGCACCACATGTCTCTAGTTCTTTTCAATATTTGAGTTGTTTCTGTGAAAAGATTTTCCAGCTCGATGAATCATATTGCTTAGTTTTTGAACAAGAACAATGTTTTGTGTGGAAAGCAAGCATCTATATGCATAAAATCATCTGCGTTAACTAGGTTCCAACAGTGATTCTCATTCTAAGGAAATACATATGCTAGGTAGTGAGTCAGTGGAAGCAGTTGGGGAGGGAACAGGTAGTTCTCCCATCAAAAAGGCAACAGACCATGAATGGCACCCATCTAATGTCCTCCAATGAAGGGGATTCGCTAGGATGCCCCTGGGTGGGGATAAGGGCTGCTAGATACCTGAGCCTGAAGCTGCTCCTGGCCTGTTCTCCTCAAGGAATGACCCACCCTTATTTCATAAAGGGTGCACTATCCTTAATAAATCCCATTTGCTATTGTTTTCAAATGGCTGTGCTGACTTCTTTGTCCACCTAGTGGGTAGACTCCACAAAATCTCTCAGGCTCACCAAGAACCCTGGAGTGTGACCCCAAGCTCCTTGACAAAACACATATATAAAATATAAACCTTTAGTGAATCCTCCTGCAACATAATAGGAAGATAGTTTATCCTTTCTTTAAAAACATGCTTCAAGAATTTTGTGCACAAATGTTCACTGTTCTGAGGAGAGTCTGTCATAAGCATCAATTGTTCTCTTTACCATAAGATATAGAGCTATGATGTACCCTTGAATTCAAAGGTTCACATTTAGAGCATTTGCTTTCAAAATAATAAGTCTTTATGCATTGTGCAGTTCACTTACCAGAACTCTTTGCCAAAAGAAAGTATCCCCATCTCAGTGAAACGTTCCTCTATGCTGAACTTACTCAACCTGTAAAATAAAAATTTTTATTTCGATAATAATCTAAAATAATTTTAAGGCCATTGAATGAACTAATTATTCATGTATGTTTATATATGTGCATGTGAATATTTATTTACTTAGGGACCCACTAGGAAATATCCTGGTCTTCAAAGTCCCTCTCACTTAGAGACATTTAATACTCAATGCCCTGCCTGAACATATCCCTCAAAACAGGAGCAACCCAGCTTAGAAATAAGTATATAATGCAATTGATACACTCAAGAGATCTTTATTGGGCACTGGGAGCCAAACACTGGGTTACATACTGGGACATCAGAGCGTATATACATGGTTTTGACAACCAAGCACTGCAGAGATTATTAGGAATACCACCACAAAATTACAATGTCAACAGAAAGGAAATAGAATTGAAACTGCTTGGGCATGCTTACAGTGTCAGTCTGGGAAGACATTTGGAGGAGGAGTAAAAATTGAGCTAGAATTTCAAGGAAAAATACATATTCACTGTGAGAGAAGGAAACTAAATTGCAAACTGAGGAAATTTTTGTGATGTGCTAAGAAGGGGGCAAAAATAAAAAGATTGGGGAGATTTAAATACTTAAAGAACTATGGATATGGATTTTGAAAGTTAAACAGAAGTCAGATCATGGAGAACTCTGGCTGAAGGGGGGAAAAAGGGAGGAAAAAGTATTTAGATTATTAATCCATTATTCAATTCATCGAGGAGTTTTATTCAAGGACTATATATAAAAGCAGATATTTACTTTATAAATTACTACTTAGGAAGTACCATGAAAAAACAAAGGGAAAAATAATGTTAAGAAAATATAGTGATCTTAAAATCCTGTTTCAAATATCAGTTCATATGAATAGGCATATACATCAAAACTGTGGACTGCAGTAAATGAAAAAGATAGGGAGATACTTTTCAAGAGCCCGGGGTTCGGCAGAGGCCACTGCAAACTGGAATCTTCTATTTTACCTGAAAGACTTTCTTCCATTTCTTTATGTGTCCTTCTAATTAAAATCAGTAAATCTCCTCTTGCTTAACTGACACTTTCATAAAGAGAAGAAGAAAATCAACTACATTGTATACAAGGTTAAATATAGAGATGCATTCAAGGATTAAGGAAAGCTGTTCATATGTTATTATATTATGATGTAATCAGAATACAAACCAAAGAGAGAGAGAGAGAGAGAACGAAATTGCATGAGAGATTTTTAAAAGAATTGAGTGGTATAGTACACAATCAAATATTTTACATAGATTAGAAATTCAGCGGATATTCTAGAAATGAGCACATTGGCATGATGTTTTAAACCAAATAAACAAACATTCAATTTAATGTTGTGATTCTGAATCAGAACTGGCATCAGAAAAATATATTCTATGTTAGAAATTGGCAAGGCAGCAATTTCTGTAGTGCCTGCAACTGAACTATGTAATTTACAGACCATGGAGCGCTTGGTTTAGCTGCAGAGTCAGAATAACAGTTTTAGTCAATGCTACTTTATAATACTGAATATTGCATGAATAGTTATAATTAGACAATTAGTTTTATTGCTCATGGCAGAGAGTCACAAGCACAAAGCCACAAAATAGGTATCTATACCACTACACGTAATCAGTTAAATTTAGACAGCAGATAAACACACGACTGGAATAATGATACACACCCTGATACGTTAAATAGCAAGCGAAAGATATTAAAATATTTTAACTAAAATATCCATTGCTTAAAGGACAAGCTAAATTTATCTTTAAGACACTGTTTAGTGTCCCATTCAACCTGTAGTTACTCATCACCTACTAAAAGACAGACACTATACTAAAACACATGCCAGGGATATAATAGTAAAAGTCTTTGCCTCTATCACTTACAGATTAAAGGAGACAAATGTTCAGTAACCCAAAATCTATGAAGAAAAGTGTAATAGGAAGCAAAATGCTCCCTAACCTCAAACATATTCACATGTTAATAGTTTCCAGACTTGTGGACCTATTATTACCTTTTATAGGGAAAGTCTTGGCAGGTGTGATTAAGTCAAGGATCTTGAGATGGTGTTATCACATGGGTCCAATATGAGCAAAGAGTTCTGAAAAGATGAAGGTAGAGGATCAGTCAGAGAAGAAGATAAGGTGAAGCAGAAAAATTCAGAGTTTTGAAGATTCTTAGTTGCTGCCTTTGCATACAGAGGAAGGGGCCATAAACTAGGAAATGCTGGTGACTTTAGAAGCTAGAAATAGCCAGGATACAGATTCTCCCCAAGTGCCTTCAGAAAGGACAGCCATGCTGACACTTTGATTTCAGCACCATGAAGTCCATTTGGGATTTCTGATCCTCAGAACTATACAATAATAAGTATTGTTTTAAGTCAGTAAGTTTGTAGTAAGTCGTGATAGCAGTCAGAGAAAACAAATACAAAAAAAAAAAATTCACGGAACTATGGAGAGAATAAACTGATCTGGTTTGAAATCTCATATTAAATTTTTTTCATAATGCTCATTGGATTATGTTGATCTCCTTAAAATACATCCATAGATTTCTTATAAAACAAAGAAAAAGAAGTCCATAGCAGGACTCTGCTGTTTTTCTCTAATTTCCTAGAATGTAGATTTCCCCTTGATCTCACTATCCAGGCTTGCTTTTTGCTTCTTTCTATTCCTTAAAAGGAGTGATACTCCCTCCCTTTGCAAGGTAGTAAAGTCAAGTCTGAGATGTTCCCTCCTGCAACCCTCACCTTCCTTCCAGTTCATCATTCCAACTAATCTTTAAGACTTGTGTGTGCTGCTGTTATTTCCTTAGTTTTTTAAGGATAAGTCTAAATTTCCCCCAAGATTTAGGTCCTTATCTGCATATTAAGGAACAAGAAAGGATAATCAATATTATGTTTCTTGAAAGTCAGAAGCCCTAGCCCCTAGGACATACATATATGGGAGTGGTGCTATGGAGGGAGAGGTGCTGTAGAGGAAACTGGGAAGGACTGGTTATCAAACTGGAAAAATTATGGATTTGGTCTTCAGTGACCACAGGGAAAGAAAATTTTTATTCCTGATAGGTAAGACATTGAAGTTGAAATCAGAGTCCTGAGTCCAAACAAGCACATATCTAAGCATGAAGATAGAACTCTGAACAAGACTACATAGCTAAATGTGTATACATTATTAAAGAATAAGGAAACAAGATAATTGAAGGACAATTATCTTTACTCTAATTTGACTCTTACTTTCTGAAATATTATTTATCTCTGACAATATGCCCTTTAGCAAAGTCTACATGCCAGCTTTCCAAGACTTAGAACGTGCATGGATTGTCTATTTTGAAACATTTACCCTCAGATTTCTGATTCTTAACAAATGGAAGACCCAGTTATACAATGTTTATCAAGACTGTCAATATTTGCCTTCTAATTATGTATATTTATAGCAAACATGAAAGTTTTAATGTCTTCTATCTTGCTATTTTTTTCTATAGGTTTCATCTATTTTCGGTCCCCTTATTCTTCCTTTTCTGCCTTACATTAGGTAAACTATTTTTTTTAATTTGCTCTTGATTAGAGATTAAGATAAATACTCATACGTTTATGACAGAATTCCATCAGCTAGTTCCTAAGAGGAAGAATCACATATGCATACATTGAGATGTAAATGGCAGATCTGGAAAAGTTCTGAAAGGGCTCCAAATTGCATAGAAAACAAGGGTAGTTTACAAAAGCTTTTTAAATGTTGATCAAGATTTTTGATGACTATCTCCAAAATCTTTTTGATGAAAATAGATTGACTAATCAATCCTGCAAGCAAAGAAAGGGTAAGTTCATTGGTGACATCTAACAACTTTGGGTATACTCAGGAGTAAAGAAAGAAAGAAAGGCAAACACAGCGCTTGTCTCACTTTTTGTAAAAAACTTCAACCAGAAATAGAGAAGTTAATATTTCAGGGAAACTTAAATGGAAAATATCCTGTGTCGAATCTCCTTTTGCTCACTGAACATTTTGCTGGAGTTTTGAAACAAAAAAATAGAGTAAGACCTAAAATAAGCTGTTGTGCCAGCAAATAAACCAAATAACCCTGTCCCAGTCAGTAAGGATCAGAGGATAGAGATCTCAAAGATAACAATGCACACCATAAACAAAAATGATAATGTGGAGGAAAAGACAATTGTCCAAAGTTAATTTAAAAAAAAAAAAAAAATCGATATTATTGATGGTCTAATCTAAGGGAGTATCAGATGTTCAATTTTCTGTTTTATTTTTATAATACAAGTAAAAATTTACCAATTTTTGATCCAGATACAATACTAAACACTAAGCTGCACATTGCAAACTCTGATTTCAAGGTGAGCAGAGAGCTCAGTGTCAAGTATGTCTAATGCCCCTAATATGTTCAATATTCTATGTTAATGATACCCTTTCCTCCTTTGTGACAGCACACTGCTCATTTCAGATTCTTTGCAGATTGCCAGACTAAATGTTCTCCTGATAGTTTTGTTTTTCCCTTGAAATCCTTTAGGACTTCCCTATTCTGATAAGGTCCTAACTAATTTGGACTTTGAATTACTGATATTTTTGCATCTAACTCCAATGCAAATTGAAGATCTTCACAGAGAAGAATCTCCCTACACTGAAATGTTCATTGATAATGGTAGAATTATTGCCAGTAATGCTATGGTATTTTCAGATACACCCATCAAAGTCTCTATCAAAATTTTCACAATATTCTCTAAAATTTAGAACTAAATAAATGCTAAACAATAAATAAAACCTCATAAATAATGGGACATTAGTCCTATGCCAATTACTGTAATACTTTGATTCAAGTTAAGAAACCCAAATAGCAAGCAAATAGATTTTTTTCAGGATCCATAGGACCGTAAATAAAATATTAACTCCCATTTCCCAGTGGTATGAAAAGCAGATATACTTTTAAATCTGATGTCATATGAGGTTATATGATCATAGATCTGTATCATGCTTTCTTTATTGTCCCTCAAGATTAAAAATAATCTATACTTCTTTACCTTTTCCTGGAAAAGTCAACAATATACCTGGGCATTTATGTTTGATGGCTTACTAAGGCAACTTCTTATCTTTTCTAAGTTCTTTACCTGGGTCTTAATGACATTTCCTATTTTTTGACTCAATATATGGATAATCTTTGAACACATGGTAAAAGACTGACTTCAAAATAGAATATATTTGCATGCCATTTTAGCTCATGAAGGACAAAAATTTCCTAAGTTAATCAATAAAGGTGCTTTAAGAAATAAAATAAGAGGTAAATTACTTACTCTTGACAGTTTATAAAAGTGATATGCAGTTTTCAGAATCCAGTCACTAACAGAATTAAAAGAATCCTGGGGTCTCATGAGGGGCTGTAAGCAATGAGTCTCCAACTATTAAGAAGTTGATGCCTCTTCTTTAAGTAACCCCTTAGTAATCAAAGTTGAAGGTCATAAATATAACACATAGTTTGAGAACAATAAAAAAAGAAAACTATTTTGAAATCACAGTCAGGGATGCAGGCAATCAATAAGCTGTTCCCATACAAAAGCAACAGCAACAAAACTTAGACAAATAACAAGTTCATGTTTGTTGTTTTTGTTTTCAGAGAACAGAGTAGAACTGACCTAAAATCCAAGCAGAGACAAGTACATGAAGAAAGGTTAACCTGTAAGTTCTGACTTGAGTAGGATGCAGGAATAACTAAGACTAATTTAGGCAGAGTGAGTCGTATATTCATGTTGTCCGTGTGCATTCACAGTAAGGGAGGTGACACCTGAAGGAATGACAGAGAGACCACACTCTCTTGCAGGCATGCTCCATGACAGTCAGATGCAGTGGGGTTAGATCAGTACACTGCTGTAACATTCATTATAAGACTTTGCTATATCAGAATGAGTTCAGGAAAGAAACCTAAGCAGGAGGAGCATTAAGAGTAAAGGAGGAGGGAGAGGGAGTGAAGAACAAACTGATGTGCTTACTGAACACAAATATTCCCCTCCCAGTCATTAAACATCAGATTATATTTCATCTCAAAGACAACAAAGCACAAACCACACCATAACTCCTTTAGGCTATAACACATAACACAAACAAAAATTATAATGGGGAGGAAAATAAAATTGTCCAGTGTTAACTAAAAAAAAAAAAAAAATCTTATTGATAATGTAATTTATAACTCTAAGAAAAGTCCCAAGAAAGTCTTTTCAATGTAACATACTTTGAGGACGGGAATTACATTTGCTGCAAGAAGGAAAAAGAATTCTTCTAGGATCCTTCTCTAAATCTCCTCTGAAATAAAAATCTGTAAAAGAAAAGGAAAAGGCAATAAGCACAGTCACAGTTAGGGAACTGGTAAAGAAATGGAAGAGAGCAGGGTTGTCCTGTACCCTTGCAGAGGGACAGGAGTAGGACTGCTGAGGACAGACCCCCATGATGATTGTCTAGGACAGTCTCTGTGTAAATGATGAAACTTCTGTCTCTCCCAGTGGAAAAGTCTTTCTTGGATGAATAGTGAAGTTCATTGCCAACATGCCTAGTCTCCAAGAAAAAATTAAAGTAGTTCTTTAAGAAGGAATATGATCCCAGACAAATATTTATATTTACATAAGTAGCAAGTACTTGAAATGCATTCCATTACCTCAAAAAAGAAAAAAAATGTTCACTATAATCAATGGCATTCTTTGAAAATTCACATTTTTTCCCAGATCTGAGATCAGGTAATCTCTCCTGGGCTTTTTATTTCTAGCATTTTCATTTGATTCTTTCATAGAATTAATACCTCTCATCTGGAAACATTCTCTGGTGACTTCTTTCAGAGATAGTGTGAATATCGTGCTTTGTATTTTTTCCCTTATTACAATATGAATAATAAGGTAAAATTCATTTGATAAAGTTTAATAGGATCTCTGAAAAATCAATAACCAAAACATTAAAAATTTATCTGAAATACTGGAAAATACTTCGGACTTTATGGAAGGAAGGAAAATAAAGAACTGTAAACAGAAATCACCAAGGAAAAGACCAATACATTTGATGATTTATATTTAAAAAATTTTCTAAATAAAAAAACACCATAACCATAGAGTAAAAGATGTATCTCAGATTCGCAAAGTTAGAATATATATAAATAAAAAAGATGCCCATAAATTAGTAAGCAAAAGGTAAATAAGCTGATAAAAATAAGTTGGTGCAATACAACAGGATATTCATAGGAGAGAATATCCAAATGGAAAATAAACTTATTAAGCTTATGAAACTATATTCAACCTCACTAGTACTCAGGGAAATGTAAATTAATACAAAAGTGAGATCTAAGTTAGAGCTATCTGGTTTGCAAAATTACATGAGCCTTCTAGTTTTTCAGGATGTAAAGCAATACATATATTCCTAATGAGAATATATATCAATTTAACCACACTGGCAAATAATCTTGCCATTTCTACTAAAGTGAAAGATGTACCTGCTACTCAACATATGAATTCCACTTTTAGGTATTACTTTATAAGAGCTTATTTATGCATAAGAGAGAACACACAATCACCTCATCATTTATAATGGTGACAATGTGGAAGCTGCACAGTGGAACTTCAGTTGAGAAATCTTAAAATATAATGACAAAATAGAATTCTGTCAAGCAATAAATATTACTACAGATCTACTAAAAATAATCTGCATCTGAAGTTATATGCACTATAATATGTATATGCAAATGAAACATTTAGTGAGTTAAATTCTATTAAAATGTAATAGAATAGATAAGTTTAACTTTCTAATTTAAAGACATTTAAATAATATTTCTGTGGATGTTTTTGTGGGGAGCTGCCTAACATCTCATTAACTGACTAAATTTTTTTCACCATATGTGTCAAGCACTGTTAAAGCTTTTTATATAGATTAATTTATTTAATCCTCATAATAACCCTATGAAATATTTTATTATGCTCATTTTCATAGAGGAGGGCACTGAGACCAGTAGAACTGTATTTATAAAAATAAAAATTACATGACTGGAAAAAGGTACATCAACCTATGAACAAGGTCAGTGAAAATGAAAATTGTGTGTGGTGCACAGATACAATGGAATACTATGGAGCTATCAAAAATGTGAAATCTTGCCATTTATGACAATAAAGATGAAACTTAGGAGAATTATTCCTAGTGAGATAAGCAAGGAGAAAGATAGACATCATGTGATTTCACTCGTATGTTGTATATAAAGAAACCAGCAAGCCAGTTCAAACAAACAACAAATACTCTTTCTACAGAATCAAACTGGTGTTTGCAAGTGGAGAAGGCAGGCAGGCAAATTGGGTAGAAGGGGTCAATTATACAGAAAGGAAGATAAGGACTGGTAATGGTAACCTTAATATGTACAGATGTTGATATACAATGATATGAAATAATTTTCCTTCAATAAAAAATAAAGCACCCTGAAAACTGTAAGAAAACTCATTTGCCACCCATACAACCGCTGCTTGAGAGGTCAGAAGCTTTGGGGATGATCCCCAGGTTGGAAAACTGACAGGTGCCATCTTGGTGAATTCATGTAAGCTTGCATATTCTGGTGCTCACAGGCACGATCTTAGAACCTCCCCCAAGCTTCCTAAAGACTGGGTAATACCTGCTGAAATCTTACCCAACCCTACAGCATCACCATGCATCACAACCTGTCACCTAAAACTACTATGCAGCATCAATGGGCAGACTGCTGCCATCGCCACCATGTTCCACAAGCCCCAGGGGCTGGCAGCTGCACTGACCCATCACACATCAGCTACAAAGCACTGCTGTCACAACGCAGAGTACTATCTACCCAGCATAGCACAGCTGCATGCCTTGACCATGCCCACCCACCAGATCGTCACCAGACCAGCTTGACAGTCACAAACACTGTCACACCAACGTAGAGGGAGTTTGAACTCAGTCACACAGGGCATATTGCTGAATCACCGAGTTCAGGGGGTCATGGAGACTGGCTCCTAGAATACCACCTGCTCGTGGCCATTTCTACAAGACAAGAAGATGTAAGAAGATGTAAGAGAGTCTTCTAATACACAGAATAAAACAGAGAATTCAGCAAAAGAGGAGACAGAGGAACATCTTGCAAGTGAAAAAGCAAGATGAAAAAGGCAAAAATCAGAAAAAGACTGCAAAGAAAAGGACATAATCATACTACCTGATGAAGAATTCAAGTAATGTTTATAAAACTCACCAAACTTGGGAGAAGAGAGGATGAACCAGAAAAAGTAGGAAAGATCCAAACAGATATAGAGCTGAAGAGTATAATAATAAGGCTGAAAAACACACAAGACGGTCCAACAGTAACTGACTAGAGCTGGAGATAAAATGATTGAACTTAGCCCAACAGATCAGCAAAACTCAGAAAAGAATTAAAATAAGTGAAGACAACTTATAGCATCTTAGTGACATCAAGTAATAATATTCATGTTATAGGGATCCCAGAAGGAGACAGAGAGAGACAGGGCCAGAAAAATTATTTGAGAAAATGACTGAAACGGTCTCTGTTCTGGAGAAGGAAACAGACATTCAGATATAGGTATCTTAGAGTTCCAAACAGAAGAACCCAAAAAGTTCCACACCAAGACACATTATAATTGAAAATGTCATAAAGTTATTTCCAACACAAGAGAAAGGCAGCTTGTCACATACACTCCTCATAAGACTATCAGCTGATTTTTCAACAGAAACTTTGAGGCCAGAAGAGAGTGACAAGATTTACTCAAAGTACTGAAAGGAAAAAAAGTCCAAAT
This sequence comes from Solenodon paradoxus, assembly GCA_004363575.1. Classification (NCBI taxonomy): domain Eukaryota; kingdom Metazoa; phylum Chordata; class Mammalia; order Eulipotyphla; family Solenodontidae; genus Solenodon; species Solenodon paradoxus. The sequence continues at coordinate 112,977 of RJWH01000300.1, forward strand.
GAGAATTCTTGACCTGGTAAAGGCTGACACACAGACCTGGAGAGAGGAGGGTAGACTGTTGGACTGGTGGTGGTAAATTTAATGTAGTATACACAGAAGTTTATTTACAATGACACACACCTTTGATCTATATAATGTTATGATGTGAAGTCCTTCAATGAAATTAAAAATATAAAATCAGTTTCCCAGATAAGCAGAAGCTAAGAGTTCATCACTACTGAAATGATTCTAGCAATTCTAGCAAGAAATTAATGTTAGAGACTTCTTTAAGAATGCACATGAAAGCAAAAGAATCTCACAGGAAAAGGCAATTTTACAGTAAAAAGTAATGAATCCATGACTAATAAAGTACACATGAATATTAAAAAACAAAAGGAATAAAATTAAGGCAAAGCTAAAATAATTTATCAAGACATATAACGATAGAAAATGAGACCAAATATATAAAACATGGAGTGGTTAAAAAATATAATGCTTTATGATGTGTTCAGAGTCAAGAACTATACACATAAGATGGTCTAAGTAAAATGGGAAAACGGGAAGACAAACACAGTATGATTGTACTAATAGGTGCAATCTAAAATATGAAACTCATAAAAATTTAGATTAGCAGTTGCCAAAGGTGGCTTTAGAAGGGGGAAAATGGTGGTGGTGGTCAAAGGGTAGTAACTTCCAGTTATAAGATCAATAAATTTCTGAATCATAGTAACTGTAGTTAAGAATTCTGTATTGTATATTAGAAAGTTGCTAAGAAAATAAATCTTAACAATTATCGCAAGGAAAAAATACCACTAAACTTATTTTGGTAATCATTTGCAACAGATATATATATACATGTGTGTATACATATACATCAAATAATTGTTAATGTACCTTAATATATGTCAATTATAACTCAACTTGAAAAGATCAAATGTGGTACAATATATAGAACTATTTTAATATGGTAAAAGAGGTACTTTTTCATTTTAATTAAAAGATGAACCCACAGTTGAGATGAAAATAAGGTATACCTTATTCCAAAATTGTACATGTCTTTTCAATACTTCCCCATAATAAACTGGGAAGAAATCCTTAGGTATGATTTTAAAAGTCTTTCTGCATGGAATATTAGCCATAAATGCTAATTCCTATTTAATTTTCACTTTGTATAAGTTCATTATGATTCTGAGCTTTTGGGCTACCTAAAGTTGACTTTAGCTGAGACGAGGCACTGAGACTTTTGTTTTCATGAATTAAAATTTATGCCTAAATAACAATGGAAGCTGCTGCTAAATTCTTAAGTTAGCCTGAGGTTGTCATGGTGTTTGGGATAAATTTGGACAATAAGCTACATATGGTTGTCAAACTCCTCCTTTTTTTAAAACATTCCTTCACATTTTTTCCTTACTGTGGTTGCCGCCAAAGCAGAAGAGTATTGATAGGGGCTTATAGTGTCATCTATTATCAGAAATCACTGGACAGTTCCAATGACAAATGTCAGCCAAATTGGATCTACGCATCATATTGCATTATTATAATAACTTTTTATTTAAATGGAATAAAATGCATCTTTAACAGTGCAGTCATTACATTTGTTGATGGCACATCTACAAAGAAGAAAATTAAACTCACGTAGTTCAAAACTAAGGGAGTGGGTTAAATTCTAAAATCAGAACCTAATTCCCCAGCAGGTAATCCAAGTTCAGAGAGTAAGCCCAGGGTTTTGAACAGACCTCTGTACAGACTGTTGGAAGAGTACTTGAACATTAGCCAGTTGCATTTTCAAAAGGTGGGTCTGCTTGCAGTCTTCATAAGCCCAGCTCAAACACAAGAGGAGAAATAACATCCATTATTTTTAGTGCCCTACTTACGTTCTAGAGCTGAGTCAGAGCTGGATAATTGCATTCAATACAGAGCAGTGTAAGAACATGTAAGGAAGGACCAAGTCTGACCTGTAAACAGAGGCAGTTAAGGAACACTCCTTGAGAAAAATGGAGAACCGGCCCCCTGATGTATGAGTGAGGCATCCAGAGGTAACGGCTCTGTTTAGAGGAGACGTGGGTGCTGATTCTTTGGAACTCCCTCAGGTAGAAGAGTAAGCAAGCTTTTTCACTTTATTCTGCTTTTTCTAATGATTATGATATTATGAATTTTTAAGTATGAACATACATCATTGAATGACCAAGAATAACTTACAGGGTCAAATATTTGGAAAAGTTAGTATCCAGGTACAACTCATGCTATATTTAGACATCAAAACTGTAATAAACTACACATGCATTTGAACATCGCGTGGTATGTTTAAGATTTTTTCTACTCACCTCCTCTCACCGTGATAGATTTTTTTGAAAGTCATTCAATGAAAGATGATGCAGTTTCCACGTATACATTTCTCTGAAAATATCGAGATGAACCATTGACCTAGAGTCTTTTCAAATGGAATGTGTTCAAAGTTGAAGGAAAATCCAATTAAGTCTGGTAGATTCATTCCCTGGGGAGTCAAGGGTCTGAACACAGCGATCAGAGGAAACACAAGTGCCTCCAATGGCCTGGCCTTTCCTTTCCCTTGAGCAGTGCCTTTCAGAATAGGACATCACATCCACGGGAGCCATTGGAGTGTCCTCCCAAGTGCAGATATTAGCAAGAAATCCACCAACTTTTAAAGGCATCCACTTCCGACCATTTCTTCAGCATTTGTTTGTTTTTGAACTAAACATGTTTTATACACAGTCTGAGTGAATGAGCTGACATGGTCGTAGTTTTTATCAACTAAAAGCTGGCTTGGAAAGCAGGTTTTCTTTTCTCATCAGTGATGTTTTCTGATTATTCAGTCATAATATACTTTGTGCTTCACTAATAAAAATCACTGCTTCAGTAAACACTTGTAGTTTATCCTCCTGTATGGCATTACTATGCCCCTGAGAACACAGAAAGAAAAGGCAAACTCCTGTGTCTGATTGCTCCTATTTTAGAGAGTGAGTCAGAATAGTAATTTGATGGTATGTCATTATTTCTGCGATACTCACACAGTTTCAGGAGAACCCAGACACCAGACGGCTGATACCTGATTTTAATATCACAGATGAGATGGCCCATGAGGTAGATTCAACTGTGACATCAGATGACCTGATTTTCAGTCCATTCAAGCATACTCTGCATAAAGCATAAGAGAAAAGCAACATTTGGCTCAGGAATTTTGTGCTGGATTCCAAAAGGGCTTAGTAGCTCTACATTGCTACAGCTAAATTTTCATTTGAAGGTTTAGACCATCTGTCCACTTATTTCTCAATAAACAGTTCACTTCATAGAACCAGTTCTCTTTTTTTAAATCTTATACCATATCTATTAAATGACACAAATCAAGTGCAAAAGAAACTTCAGAAACACACAAAAATATAAGCTTGTGATTTTATACCAACACCATGGAAATATTTGGATTACTAACCCAAAGGTGATTTTCTTAGAGGAGTAACACAATTTTGTAAAAAAAAGTTTTAAATAAGCAATGTAAAATCTTCTCACAGATTGAAATAAAGGGGCCAATGTGGAGGTGAAATGATACATTTGAATCACAAGCAGATATGTTTAGAGTAGTGACCACTGATGAGTGACTGACAAGCAGAGAGGAAGAGATAAATATGTATGTGAAGGATTTCAATTATTCATGTTTCTTAAGAGGCAGCAAGGGTTTAACCTAATGGCATCTCATTTACTGTCTGTTACACTTGGAGGTAGTCAAGCAGGCTTAGAGAAGAGAATCTCTTTCATGAATACCACCTTTCAGGCAGGATGAACTGGGAAAAGATCACAACAGATCCTAGGAGGGAAAGAAAGACTTGAAAAAAATCAATGTTGCTTTGAATAAAGAATAGTCAAGTGCATTTAAATCACTTATCTAAATTTATTATGATAAAATCATGAATTATGTTCACTCCACATTTGCAATTAGATGATACAACAGCTGGCGAAGATTTACAGAAACATTAACATTCTGGATGAAGACAAGTTTAATAAATTTGTCGAGGGGAGTCTCTGAGGCTATGGAAAAAATGTTTACATGCCAAGTAAGATAGTAGTTACGCTTGGGAAAAGGTACACAAGAAGAGGGTTGTTTTTGGTTTTGCTTTTTTGCATTTCTGCTATCAAATTTGGAATCCTAAATTTGCAAATGTTTTGATTGTTCTGAGGACTCTAGTTTCAAAATGTGTTTCACTGAAGCTCACATTATGCCAAGAGTAGATCTGCCAGAAAAAAAGATGTCTATGGGCAAAACTGCAAAACATCTGTCTTTGTACCGTTCTGAAACTCAGTAGCATCGGGTCATCTGAGGTTTAGTTGCTCTTCGAAATACCAGTCATAGAATTGTATTCAAATTAAACCATCCCCAGTCTCAACCTTCACAGTTTTTCCCAGACACCCCAAACTGTACATCATAGCTACTCATTTATTCATTCATATAAAAATGCATTCAATGTTCCTTATTCCAATAGTATAACAGTAAATATTATGTTCTTTATACTGGGATAAAAAGTCTATTCCCTATGCTTTGTTTTAACATGGTAAGAATCCAGAATCCTCTATAGAATGGCTTTAGTTTTGTAAGTAAAATTCTTTAAGTGCCTTTGATTGGATGTTTCTCATTTGCATGAAAAAATATGAGAAATGAGTGAAAAACATGATTATAAATATTGTAGTCATTAAACCAAAAGCACATAAATACAATTTTAAGAAAAACATTCTTATAAGAGTAATCTCAATGGTGTGCATCAAATCCTAAAAAAGAAATTCCTATTACTTTACAAAGCCATCTATTATACCAGCAATGAGTTTTTAAAAGATGCCTTTTAAAGGGGAAATCTGGGTCAAAATTCTAAGCTCCTGGCTTCCTGATTTAAATGGTTTGGGTAATGCCCAGTCACCCAGCCAGAGAAGATAGGACTGATACCCAGCTCTTTCTGAAAATGTGATATACATCCTTCTTAGACTTCCTTAGTATTCGGCATACTCTTAGTATTACCTCTTGATGGGTGGGCAGGCTCATGCTCAGAATTATTTCATTTCAATAACAGCATCAACAATGCTGCCACTTCTATTCAGTTGCTGGAGTGTGTTCTAATCCCCTTCCCCCACTGTTGAATACCAATACTCTACTTGTCTTAACCCATCATTCTGACTGAGGCAAAAATGTGAAATTCTATTTTTCCCTGCATTGATTTGACTGCAGGATTGGCACCCCTGGCACCAGTATTTTGGTCTCTGATGTTCTCAGTAATAGATTTTCCATCTGTTATTCTGCCAGTTTTGGGGGGGTTATATAACTATGTTACTGAATGTAGCAGTGGACCTAGTCAATTGAAGACAGGTCTCCAGCCTTTACTGACAGGGTAATTTAGTTAGAAACCCCACTCAGTGCCTGATATGGTGGTGTGTTTACTTTAGCAATGAACTAAAAATGATAAGGTTTGTGTTATTAAGGCAGGCTCACATTTCAACACAATTGATTTTTTTTTTTAAGATGGAAACTATTCCAAATATTATACAGCAGCACTGCCATGGGAGTTTTGTACATGAGAGCATGGTAAGAATAAGGAAGGCAAAAAAGGCATGGAAGATTCATCTTGGTAACTATACCAAAGATATGTTTTAAGAAAAGGAGAGAGAAGACAAAAGTTGAAATATACACACAGTTAAAAACCTTTAAAATACAAACCTGGTGGTACTTTCAGAAATGTTTTGTTTTCTTTACCAGAAATGAGAGGAGATATAGATCTGTCTTGAGAACCCAGGGAAAAAAATTAGATAATCCTGTTAAAATGTGGTATCAGTAATAAATTAACACTTAATCCATAATTCACTTTCAAAAGGCAGAAATAAATTGTTTTGTATATATATATATATCATAGCTAAATGTGAAATAATTTGCAATTAAATAATGGAAAATGAAACTAGACTACATAACATTTGTTCTGAAAAGATTGTAGAAACCTAGGAAATGAAAAACACAAATGGAAAAATAAATCTTCAGTAAAGGTACCAGGAAGAAGCTTTTGCATACATATTTCCATATTTTTAAGAAACAATTCCCATGCTACCTGAACTGTTGCAGAACATTAAAAAATTAAAATCTTTCTAGTTCATTCTACTGAGATAATATTACTTGGATATTTTTTAAAAATTACAAAGGCAGTGTAAAATATATTATAAAACCAGCTTTATAAATATAGATGCAGAAACCTTTGCGTCCAAATCTTTGAAAATCAAAACTCAGCAAAATAAACTGAGAAAAAAATGTTAAAACCATACACGGCATGACTCAGTAAGGTTAATTCCAAGAATGCAGGTGTAGTTTAAAAATGAAAATAATGCATTATACCAATGGTAAAAGTTATCATCTTGAAAAGATGTAAGAGAACTATATAAAATGAACATTAATTCTGATAATTCTTAGAATGAGAAAAATATATTTTCATAAGCAAGTAAACATATCTAAAGATAATAGTCATATTTAAATGTAATAAAGAGAACACAAATTAATCTTATTTTCATTTGGAAAATCATTTGGCATACAGATGGTGTTTATGTTTACATGCAATGGATTTGTCATTTTTAATTGTTTTCTTTAGATCTTAGCATTAATTTTATTGTGATAAATATTAATTCATGTACTCATGCTAAAATATATATCTTTATTACTCACAATTGTAAGAGTGTAAATGAGTCTGGAGACCAAAAAGTTCGAGTTGCTCATACACACTCATAACCACTTCCTAAACCAAAATATTGAGTTTTACCATCACTTTACAAATTTCCCTCATGCTCCAGTCCATCAGTAGCTAACTACTCTTCTGATTTGTACCATCATCTACTATTGTTACTTTTTTATACCTTAGATGAATAGAATCACATCAATGTATGTCTGTATTCCTTCCCTAAACACTATATTTGCCTGTGATTTTGCATGTTGGTAGTCCATTACTTTGTCAGGCAGTATTTTATTGTATGAACATACTACAACTTGCTTACTTATCCTGTCAGTTTACAGATGAGTCTTCTGCGGTGTTTAAACAATATGAATAGCATGGTGATGAGCACGCTGCACAAATTATGTTGTGGACATGTGCATGACTGTACCTGGATCTATACCTCATGCTGGAATTTCTGGAGAGAATTACAAGAGAGGCATCTATTTAACTTTTTATAAGAGACTACTGAACAACATTCCCAAGTGACTTACCATTTAAATCAATAGTGCATGAAAGTTTCCTTCACTTTACTTTCTTGACAACATTCTGCTGGCTTCATAATATTATACTGTAGCTTTAATTTTCACGTCCCAAGTAAATAAAGATGTCGAGCACTGTTTCAAAGATTTTATATATATATATATATATATATATATATATATATAATTTGAATATATGTTTTGGTGAAGTGTCTCTTCGAGATTTCTGGTCCTCTTTATTTTGTTGGAGGATTGCACCTTTATTTTTTTAAATTGATTTGACAATGTTTTATTCTGAAAGCAAAACAGGTAGCAAACTTTAAAATCAATATAGCATTAGACTTAACATTAGAAACATAGTATAGTGTATGGGTTGCAAAAAAATTGTCCCAGTTTTTCCTTTCCTTGTTTACATGTTCTGTGTTATGTAATTCTGAGTCCTTTCTCATTCTGAAGAGGACTAAGTACTTGCACTCCCAGCCCCTGCATTTGTTCCTGGACTCAGTCTCATAATTTGCTTTGCTCAATGGGATGGTAGCAAATATGACACAACTAGAAATTTGAAAAAGTACTTATGAGTTGCTTTTCTCTCATTTTTTCTGCTTTATACATTAAAATGTGCCTGAAAAAGTTCTGACATGTGAGACAGAAGGAGCAGAGCTGAATCAACCTATTACAGACAGTGATATCCCCAAGCAGGTGACAGTCAAAAAACCTTCTGACAGATGAGATAACCCAGGCAAGACTAGCAAACACTCCTGATAAAATGCAACTGACTGCAGATGCAGGAGGAAACCTGGCCTAGAAAAATCACCAGCCAACCCAGAACTGTGAGCTAAAGAAACGATGATCCTCTTAAGTCACTGGGTTTTGTGACTTCTTACACAGCATGATTGTTGTATTAACAAATTGATACATGTGTGCACATGATTACATAAAGAAATGTATGAAAATAATGCAAAACATATTTATTTAGCAATCATGGTAATTTCAGTTAAATCAAGAAGATATCATTTCTCACTCACTAAGCTGGAAATCATTTTAAGTTTGACTATACATGCAAAGTAGTCAGGAGAACTGACTGAGAGTTGAACTAACTTTTTACATCTTCTTCCTGGAGGGCAAATATGCAACATACATAAAAATTTTTAATTTGCATTCCATCTGAAATGGCAATTCCAATTTTCTAACACTCTGAATTAAAGACATACATATATGTGCACATGCATAGGAAATGTTCATTACAAAAAAAAAAATCTTTGATAAAACCAGATGAAAACAATATAAAGTGTCCTTCAATGGAGGATTAAATTATTTAAGTATATTCATATTATGGAATGCTATGCATATGTTAAAAACAAAAATTATTATGTGACAAAAGTATATCCAAGGTCACTATTAAAATAAAGATAGGCAAGAAAGGAATATAGTCTCATTTATGCAATACATATCTATGTGTATATTTTATTCTGTGTCAGCTGTTCAAAACAGGCAGTGAAAAATGCAAAGAAATCATAAAAGAAAAGCACTGACAATTCTACATGTGTAAAAATTAAACATTTTTATGTAATAAAACACAAAAATGAATTTACAGCTAACCAAGAAATCACTTTAAAAAGAATTGTCACAGGTATTGAATTAACATCCTTTCCATATAAATAGATCCTGGAAAACAGGAGGAAAAAATCCCCCGAAAAGTACTAAAAAAGGGATGGAATAAAAGGGGGGGTAGGATAGTCTCCAAAAAGCAACACAAAGGCGGCAAAAAAAAAAAAAAAAAAAAAAAAAAAATCCCTTTAACTTGAATAGCGATCAATAGCATGTGTATTCAGTGAACAAGTTTCCAGTGCCATTTCACCTTTTCCACTGAGAAAGAATGAAAAAGGTTAACAAAAATAATATTCAAAGTAATACAACAATGAAACAGATCCCCCCAGCAGCTATGGGTGTTAATTGGTAAACAATATTAGAGAACAATTTAGCAATGATTTAGAAAGATGGTCTAAAGAAGATATGTAAAATAATTTAATGATTACCTCTGGCTATTAGGATTAGGGATCTATATTTTTGTGTTACTTTCACTTAAATATTTTAAAAAGAATATTCACAGCCTGATTGCTTGATAACAGAAGCTCTTTGAAGCAGATGGTTATACATCTATTACATAGACTATGGTAGAACATTGGCACATCATTACCCAGAATTTCTGATTACCAGGACGCTGACTGCAACTGAGTAGAGGCAGAATATTGAATTGAGGAGAGAACTCAGTCCCTCAAGGAACAACCAAACATGTGAAAAGAGACTAGAGGAAGAATACTAGAAGGCCCTCTGCTCTTGTCTTCCAGGGGTAGAAATGCTGAGTGAAATTATATTTACCTTTTTGCAAGTTTCACAGTTACCAAAATAAGTATACATTATATTTATATTGGAAAAAAATGTTTATATAATGGAGATGACTTTGAGGAAAAAAATTGTTCTCAATCTATAGAATGTCTGTGTCTTATTCTGTTTCAATTTGTTTCCAATGTCACAAATGATAGATCTTTTATTGTTACATAGGCAAAATTTTCCAGGATTTTTTTTTAACATTGTAATATCACAGAATGATTCCTATTCTCCATCCTACATTTTTCTTTTATTAATGTCTTCCCCTGGCCTTTGAAAGGTAATTTCAAAAGCTCAAAGAAGTCAGCCTCTCTGTATGCAGTAAAGGTTTGTGCTTCTTAAATAACTTCAATCTTAAGACTCTTGCTTTTCTTTTAAACGTACTCCCTTTCATATCAGCTGATTTACTCCTCTTTCCCCTTTATGCTGCCTACAGAAATCCTATTTTAATTATACCACTGTTGAAACTTCAAAAGCAAGTCTCAACACAATGGATTTATTCTCTTTTGGTTTATTTTACTTGTTAAAAAGTTTTCTTTACCTACCAGGTAGAGAAACCAAAATAGATTGAGTTTTATTGAAACTTCTTCTACAGCCAAGTTCAATTTTGGCATTTTGGTGAGATTTGTTATGATGGAAGTTAGGTCTTTTTTTTTTTTTTTTTTTTAAGATAATAATGTACCCATGAAGTCATTTTCACAACTTTTATTCTATTACTGAAGGTATTTCTAAGAAAAGGGTATGCTCCCTGTTCCCAGATAATAAACAATACTGCTCTAAAATCCTTAAACTGAATGAAAAAGATAATATATAGTATCTTAAAAGTTAGCCCGGACAGAAAATTAAATTATGTACCTATACTTAAAGTTCAGGACATAAAGAAAAATATACATAATCTTAAAAGACTCAGTCTTATTAAGGACAAGAAGAAATCTGAGCTTTAAGCCACTGAGTATTTTTATAAATTTTGATATAACTATGAATCACATTACTCACAATTCATTGGCTTCCCAGGGCACTCAAAATCCAAACTCTTGGTTATTGCATTCAAAACCCCTTTCTATTTCATGCTTACCTTTCTAACTTCATCCAGTGCCTCCTTATATTCCGCCATTCTGACTGTTTTGTAGTTCCTAGACTATGCAAGTCATTCCCATTTCAAGGAATTTGCAATTCTTCATACCAAGAATGGTTTATGTCCTTACTTCATCTAGCTGATTCATTCTCTTTCAATGATGAAGATTTTCCATTTTAATAAATTGCCCTTTCATTAATTACTTTTTAATCTCTGTGCCCAGATTGTTTCTTTCTAAGCAGGCATCACAATTTTTAATTGGCATGTTTATTTATTGAGCTTCTGGATATCTTTTGCCCTCTCTAGCTGTCAAGAACCAGGAAAGAAGGGCTCATGTTAACATACCATTAAACATCTCAGAGAAATTAGTATATACTACATGATTAATAAACATTTTGTTTTTAATAAAAATACATGCATACCTACAAACATGCACATTACACATAACCTATACTAATAGAGCATGCTTCCAGAGCTCTTCTGTGATGAGCCAAATCAATTTTATAGCAAATATTGTTCACTTCTCTTGCTGCCAAATATGTATCTAACATTCAAAGCAATGTATCATAATTAAGAGAAAAATTCATAGTCACAAATGGCTAAGGCCAAAACAGATTTGAAATAGCTTTTACTCTTGTCTGGATTTACCTCCTTCTAAACTCCAGAAAACATTCAGAAATAAGAGCAAAGCACCTTTGAGCTGCTGTCCTAAAAAGTAAATTCAGAGAAGAAAGTGGTCTCTCAGAAGCATATCTAAAGGTGAAGTTAAAAGTTTAAAGAAAAGCTGAAAATTCACAAGTGAACCCTAAAATATTCTGCTTGATCTAGCTCCCTCTTGCTGTCTATCAACAATATGCTCCACTCACACAGCACATTCCACCTACAAAGACATTTTTCTCAGACACTTCAGGTGGCGGGGCTTAGTCTATCAAGGTGTTCATTCATATAGTTTTCACTGCCTGGAGTAATTTCCCTTTTATTTAGCCAAGTGACTATTACCCTCTAAATGTCACTTTAAAATATCACCTCTATGTTCCTGAAAAATAAATCAAGTTACCCCTGTTTTACTATGTTGTAACACCCATAATTTTCTTTGAATCTATGTTATTGTTGCCTATTGGTGTCTTTGTTTCTACCGTCTTGATTTATTGGAAGGACGTATCTATTTTCTTCCCCATTTTTATTAGTTTCCTAGAGCTTCCATAACAGTGTTTCACACAAGAGGTTGATGGAAGAATAGAACTATGGTTTTGCACAAGTATGGTGGTTAGAAATCTGAGGTCTGGGACTCTGCAGGACAGATTTCTTCTAAGGGCTCTCTGCCTGCTTGTCAATAGCTTTCTTCTACCTGTATCTTCACATAATATTCCCTCTGTGTTTTTGTGCCCTAATCCCCTCTTTTATAAAAGGATATTTGTCATACCCTAGAGATCTCTTTTAATCAACTTCCTCTTTAAAGACCCTGTCTCCAAATAGTTTTATTCTTACTGGGGATCAGGACTTCTTGGGGGAATGGACACATGAAATTCAGTCCAAACACCATCACTTTCCCACTTCCTTTCTGAGAATTTGGTACATTATAGGTGTGTTTACATACATACAAATATAATTTATAAAAGTAATGATTTAGTATAATATTTCTTCAATTAACAGACATGAGAAATCACTTTTGATAAAATCCTCTAAAAGACAGCTATGAAGAATCTACTTCGAGTAGAAAGTACGGTAATTTTGACTTTTAAATATTAAAGAGGCAACTTTTCTTTGAAAATTCAGATAGTTTTCTTTTAAATGAACAACTCAAGAAGGGATAATCCAATTAACTTTTTAGCCAGAGAAGCAAAAGAGAAATTTTCTGACTAACATCCATTCATGATTTCAAAGACTCAAATGGCTTGAAATACAATATTTAGTCTTAGTTTGGTTTCAGATATGGGAAGAGTTTGTAAACTGTATCTTCCCTGTAAATTAAGTCATTGTCCTTAAATCTGTAAAGCAGATACATTTAGAGTTGAACCTTGTTAGATTAATAATCAGATAATACCTTCATTGCTTCCTCCATGCTTTAGAATAATTATGGGAAAAAGCATACATATTAATTCCTATTCAATATGTATGTACCCTGGAAGTATTCTGAGGTTTGAATAGCAATATCTTATAACATGAGCCAGAGTATTCATTAAGTGTTGTTGAAAATCTTTAGAGAGAACATTAAAATTCAAGTGCTACTATGCATAGGGGTAGTCTGCATATCTCAAAGAGGTTGCAGAAATAACTAGTAAAACTTATTAATCAAAATATCAACATGAAAGAAAAGGTCAAGTAGTTACATGGACATGATTTCTTAGCAGTTGACTCAAGAGGACATTTTAATAAAAGACTGATGTTTAATGCCTTATCTACAGGTTTCCCAACAATATGCTATTTGTGCCAACGCAGTTGAACTATGAATGCTTTGTTGTTGCTGTTTTGTGTTCCATTACTATTTTGATCTGATTTGTAAAAAAAATATATTTGTATATTTGTAAAAATATACAATATATATTTGTAAAACATATTTGTAAAAAAGAAAAAAAGAAAACCACCCGAAAAAAGAACTTCTAGAAATACTACTTTGAATTTTGATTATTTTGATTTTTAAACTTTATTTTTAGATAAACTAGAATTCATTTTTCTTTTGAGGTACAGTTCTATGAATGTTAACACATGCATAAATACAACTAACTATACCCCCAATAGTATAAAAATAATTCGTCACTCCCAAAAAAACTCCTTTGTGTTATCTCTGTATAGCTATACCCTCCCTTCAAGCTCATCTCCTAGAATACAATATTCTTTCCCACTGGTTTTGTCTTTTTGGTGTCTAGTAAATGGAAACATACCCTGTTTTACCTTTTGATTCTGACTTCTTTTGCTTAGCATGAAACATTTTATTATTCACCCACTTTGTAGCATATATTAATAAATTATCCCTTTTATTGCTGAATAACATTCCACCTTATGAATGTATGATCATATATTTATACATTGTCTAATAGAAGAACACTGGGCTGTTTTCGCAATATGAATAGAGCTACTCTGAACATTCATATGGACTTTTTGTTTGAGCATCCATATTCGTTTGTGGAACCTAGTTCGAATCAAGTAGACTCCATCTTGTCTCTGGGACTTGAGGGTGAAAGTTAGCAGCTTGGTTCAACTCGCTATAATCCCCTACAAAAGAACACCAGTTCACCGATTTCTCCTTATCCGTGACTAAGAAAGAGCAATAATACCCTGACTTACTCTCGTATCAACGATTAGGGGAGATACAGGAAGACCTCTCAACTGATTGTCACAAAAGACTCCACAATGTACCATTCTGTTTGAAGACTCTTACTTACAATCCCAAAGTTTTCAAACTAATGACCTAAACTAGACTACTACCCTGCTTAACCTCTAAAACTCCCCTGTATTGGACCGTGATGGAACACACCTTGGGACTGCCCCCTGAGTGTAGATCAAGATCAGAATCCACATTCTCAAACAAACACTTTCTTGATTTTATTACAGCCTGATTATTTCTTGGTCAACACATTTCTCTAAGATAAATGCCTAGAACTGGGATTAATAGACATGTAATAAGTGTACGTATACATATATAACTGACCATCTAACTTTCCACAGTAGGTTGGAAATATTGCATTCTCACTAGTAATATCTAAGTAAAAAAAAAAAAAAATTCTGGAACTAACATACCTGCATAGAGTACATTGATATATGCACATTGTTATATACTGGCATTCATAGTAAATGTGCTCCATACATTATATAATACATGAACATACATACTTGTGTAAATGCCTCTTAAAGTCTAGAAGCAATTAATAGTGCTTAATACAAATAAGTCAATTGGAGCTCCAATATAATAGGGATCTTTTAAATGAACAAATGAATCATATAAAAATAATGACTCCCAACCCACACCCCCTGATTGTATTAAAGACTCAGTAGATAAAAGGGACTCTTTAAATCCTTAGAGAAAGTTTTGTGTAAATAACTTTTTGTATTAGCATACCCCATATGTATGCTAATAGCAAAGTTTGGAGATGATTTCCTGCCAAGGGCGCTGTATTTTAAAGGTGTTATCAAGTTATGCTTATCTTGTGAGAAAATAAAGCAATACTGATATATCAAAATGACTAACATTCAGGCTCAAAAACAAAGTGACAAAGGAAAATATGATGCATTATTTCAATAATATCTTACATTCTCATTGCAAATTTCATCATAAAGATCAATAAAATGTTCTAACTAATAATAGGTACACAAATTATTCAACCTCTTCTCTGAACGAACTGTCTCAGGAATGAGAGACAATAACTGTATTTATATTCAGTCATACAATTTAATGATTTAAGATAGAAAATCAAAATTTCAAGAAGACTTATGGTGTCTTCATGTGTCGTGTCACCAAAGCCTAAGTCAGAGGGAGCCTGACCCAAGAAAGTCAACAAATAGGTTAAATCAAATAGGTCTTAGTATCTTGAAATATGCAAATGGTATTGAATAACAAAACAAAATCATAGTATTTCTCATGGCTGTTGGCTCATATATTAAAAATAAGTTTCCTGTCACAAATGTCTCACAATTACTAACAAGGGGTAGTATTTTTGAGAGAGAATTAGGTTCTTTCCCACAGTTAGCCTAACTTTTTTCTTGGTGGGGAGGTGGGAGGGATAAGATTTTTTTCATGTGATCTCCTAACCCATGGAGAATGTCAGTCTTACTCTGTGTATTGCAAAGCTTTCCATCTTCAGTGAAATAACAACCTCCTTCAGGCGTGTTGTTGCTAGGTTACTATTAAATAGAATTACTGTTGTGTAATATATTCATAAAGGAAGAGTCAGGAGATAAGTAAAAAAATAACTGTAATTGTGTCATGTTTATGCAACTTGATTAATATATATTCAGAGGCATTATTCTAGGCAGAAGGATGAAAGGCAGATTTGTTTTCCATTTTGAATATTCTTAGTGATTCACTGAATGCCTCTCATATATTCTCCAACACTTTGGAAACATTTCAATTAAAGAGCATACTTAATTCACAAGTTTAGTTTCCTGGGTTTCTCTTAATCAACATTGCATCTGATTGGCACACATGCTGACATTTGACAGAAAAAGTACAAATGCGATATTTTGAGGGGCCTGTGAGTTACATATGCTAATTTATCACCAAGGATTCAAGAACGTACACTGGAACAAGGACAGTCTCTTGAATAAATTGTGTCAGAAAAACTGGACAGCTACATGCAAAAGAAAGAAACCAGAGTACTATCTGTTACCATATACAAACCTTAATTCAAAGTAGATTAAAACTTGGATGTAAGACTGGAAACTATAAAATACATAGATGATAACACTCATTGACATTAACTTTAAAGATGCTTTAATGGCCAAAAAAAATAAGCAAATAGACTGTCAAACAAAAAGCTTCTGCACAGTGAAAGAAATCATCAAAATGAAAAGATACACTACTGAATAAGATACATTATTTGCAGACCATACACCTGACAAGAGAATATCCAAAATATTAAAGAGCTCATAAAACAACAACAAAAAAGACAAGATATCTCCTCACAACTGTGAGAACAACTATTATCCAAGAGATTGGAAAAAAAAGTGTTGGCAAGGTTGTGGAAAGAAGGGAACACTTTTACACTGTTTGTGGGAATATAAATTAGTAAAGCCATTATGGAAAAGCAGTATGGAGAGTCCTCAAACAATTAAAAACAGAAATTTCCTGTTATTCTGCTATGCTACTTCTGGACACTTATGCAAAACAAAACACTAATTTGAAAATGTGTGCATGCATGCATCTGTGCATGTGTGTTTCCACATGTATGCCTGTGTGTTTACATATACACACTAATATATGCACATGTATATTTATGTACATACGTGTGTATATGTGTGTGTCCCATGCTTATTGCAGCAATCTTTACAATAATCAGAAGATGGAAACAAGCTAAGTTCCCATGATCAGATGAGTGGATAAAGCTGTATATATCCATAGCATGTATGCTTAGTGAAATAAGTCAAAGAAACACCTTATGATTTCATGCATATATGATAAAGTCAATAAATAAATGAGCCATATCAAACAAAAATAGACCTTTAATCTGTAAGATCAAATTAGTAGTTACCAGAAAGGAAGGAGAAAGTGTAGCAAATCATGTAAAAGGAGTTAGTTACATAGTGGGGGTTGGTTAGAATTGGATTATTAGTGAATTTAATGTATTATCTATAGATGTTGATTTAGAGTGAGGCATACATTCAGTCTATATAATAATATAATGTAACGTGACCAATAAAAGTGTTTAAAGAAGTATAAAAGATCTCTGTTGAAGATTACGTGGTTTGTTACCAAAGAACGCCAATAATGCTGCTTTTACAAATGACTCACTGTAGATAACAACTGAAATTGCCCTTATTATACAAACCAAGGAGAGTTTTCTGTATTATAATCACTTGACTTGATAGTAAACGTGAGATGCCTCAGCCAGAAGCTTGTAGATATGACCAGCACCTACATGCTTTGAAAGCTCCAACAGAATCAACCCTTGGACACTGGCAATAGAACTGAGGTCAACAATAGGGAATGGGATTGGAGGTAGAGCCCACTGGACAATGGTAAACACTTGGGGATTTGGTGGAGGGCAGGTTGTGGTGACATATATCTGAGGAATGGGGAACCTACACATAGGATTTTTTTTAATTTGTAAAACAGAGTCACTGTGAATAAAATACTAAAAATGTTAAAAAAAAAAAGTCATTGGTCAATTTGATGAGCAATGAGAGCAGAAACCTGGAGGTCTGTAGATTATCGAATACCACATTCTTCCTTCAGAGGGTTTTACAAGTGAAATATGCAGAGGAACATACACCTTTAGGATTATCATCGATTATGTTACTATTAATAGTGTATCAGAATCACAACATAATATTTACAATGAAGAGGAAAAAGTTTAACAGGACATGTTCCTTGCACCAGATTTCTCCAATCTTTCTCATTCACACTCCAGAAATAATATTGCTTTTAAAAGGGATCAAGGGACAGAATAAGAAAGTAGCCTCATTTGTACATTTTTTTTAATGAAATTGGAACTCCAAATCACACCTCTAAAGTGTGAGTTTTGTATCTGAACATTTTCGTAAGTGAAGAGTAAAAAATAAAACCTGCCAGAAAATGGGAAATAGAATTTTTTTCCACTTACCACTTTCTAAAAGTGACTGTAAAATGTGCAAAAAATCACCATTGATGTTCAGGCAATCCTTGAAAAATAGGTTTGAGTAGGAAAGAGGATTAAATATGAACTGAACTATGTGAATTATGCATGACCAAAAATAAATTCAGAAGTATATAAAGTACACTGATTTCTCCAGTTCTCTTTTCCTAAACTGAAGGTTCAGAGAGTAGGGACATTTTTTTTCTTCTGCTTCACGTTGTAGACATTCAGGATAACTAGCAATAGGCATTGAGAGCAGTCATTTTAGAAAAATTCAGTAAAGTGGGGCTCTAGTATGAGTCTCAATATTTAAAAGAAAATCCTTTTGAATTTTACTTTCACCTTTCTTCAATTTTTTTTTGGCATCTAGACTAAAACCTGGTAAATAAGACCAGGTACCCCCCACTCACGTGCTCTCCCACTCTTTAAACCTCTTCCACAAGGGAGGAAGGGAGGGAGGGAGGGTCGGTTTTCAATTATTTATTTTAGCTTTTCACGCATCCTCCCAGCACAACCATATCTCACCACCTGAATCACAAGACTGCATGTCCCTCTCAGTCTCATGTGGGAAGAATCAGCACATTGCCTCTTCACTGCCCATCAGCCCACCCTACCTGACCCAGTCACCCAGCTGCCTATCTCGGGGAGGGCCTCTCAGGGCATCCTGAGTCCTTGACCCTCAGGCAAGAGTTACCTTGTTACAAGTTGTGGAACGTTTTCTAAAATCTGAGAAGGAGTTTTAGCATAAATCAAGGAGGAAGGAGCTTGTGAAAAGTGTTTGGCTGTCATTCCTAATAGAGTTGTCTATGCTTCAGTTGATCTTCTGCATCCAATGTTAACCTATGTGTAAATGTCTAGAAACAAATGGAAGGAAAATATGACTAACTGGTAGCAGTGATGGTGATCTCTGGTGAAAGGCAGTGGAGTGGAAGTGGATAGTTAAAGTAACTTTCACTTGTTGTATACCTTTAATTCTGTAAATTAATTTATAATTTTAAAGGTGTACTAATTTAATTTTATATCAGTTCATAAGAACTTAGTACACACTTAGCATCCAATAGAATAAAAAGTTATCTGAAATATACAGTAAAATAAAGACTCCAATGATGCAGACCTTATTGAAGATGAGATCTGCTTTCCTGGAGGACAGGAATAATCCACATATATCTGCAGATCCAGATCTTACCATGATGATTCCTTCCAGTCAGAAATAGATTTTTTTTGTGGTCTATTGACCCAAATGGCCAGATACTGAATTTTGCATTTTGTAACCATATTAATCAACTGAGGGAAATGGAGAGAGGAGGAGGGAGGGGAGAAAAAATCTGATGCGTGATTCTCAGCTTTTCATTTCTAGGTTCGAAGTAGACATCACTGAGATAACACACTTTCGGATACTTCTCTAATCAGTTCTCCAGGAAGACAGGACCTATACTACCCTATCGTGTTTGGGGGGTTTTTTTGGCAACCAAGGTTTCTTACTGAAGCAGACATTCACCTGCTAGAACGGGTATTCTTACCATGAGGATGCCTCTGATTGCTCATTTCCAACATACACTTTAGCCAAGTTCCGACGCTGGAAATTCTGATTTTTCAGAAATATAAGGGGACCTTAATATGCACAGCTTGAAAAGAAAGCCTCCAGCTGACTCTGAGTTGATTATGAATTTTAGTACAATTGCCATTATAAATTGATAAAGATTGAATTATAATCGTTTAAGTCTATTATGTGTATCTTCAGATCATCTGAGTTCTGGTTATAATCCTAAAACTTATTAGCCTTGTGACCTTGGAAAGTTAGATAAGGGCTCCAAGGTTTAGATTTTTCATGGACAAAATCAAATGACTACTGTGTTACCTCTCTCTCTCATGGTCACTTAACTCAAAAAAATCACTGGTTAGTTCATATACTGTCTGTACGAACCTGGATGAATCACTTCACCTCTGGGCGCTCAGTGTCTTCATATTGAAAAGTTGGGGCTGTCTTACTGGAGACTTGTTTCCCAGTCTCTATTCTGAGTAGAGACTCTGGGGCAAAGTAGGTTTTGGGGGTCGGGTAACATAGAGAAGGAGTGTAAGTAACATGAAGTGAAGTCCCTGGTCCAACCTTCTGCTCTCAGCTTCTTAGGTTTGCATACTGGATTTCTACCTGAGTGTTTTTTTTTGTTTTTTTTTTTTTTGTTTTTTTGTAGCCAAGTGTGCTTTAAAGCACTGAAGCAGATGAACTCTGAGGTCACATTCAGCTCAAAATTCTTTAAATCTAATTCACAGGATTGTTGGGCTCAAATTAGATAATAGTTAGTGTATTTTGTAAAATGAAAAGCTATCAAGCTGAGTAGTCTTTGAAGTAGTACGCCATGGGCTTACATTTCCTCAGCTTGTAAAAAGGACTTAACCTGAGCGTTTTTTGTTGCTGGTCTTGGCCTGATGTCTCTTGTTCTTGCAGCCTTGTGTTGCTCAGAAAAGAACTTCCAGTATTCGGATCATACCCTTTCACCAGACTCTTCTCCCAATCAGATGCTGGTCTCAACTAGAGCCGAGGTCAAACCTTCGGTAGTCATTTCCTTTCCTTTTCCATGTTGGTAGGGCTTAGAAAATAAACACATGCCTCCCTTAGGAATATGGCTATTCAGTGAAGAGCTCTTGGTCCCCATATGAATCATCCTAATTTCTGTACAAAATGGAGCTTGTGGTTGCCAGCCCTTTCTTGAGCAATGCAGTTTTGTGGTGACAATAAGGTCTCTTCAGAGTCCACCTCAAATTGCCCTTCTTCAGAACTCTATTCACATACACTTCAGGCCTCAACCTCTGAAGTTTTCAATATGATGGTGCCCTAATTTAAATTTATCCATTCAAAATTGGTAAAAGTATAACAGGTAAAACTACACTTTATGACTAAAGCTTACTGTGTGAATTCTCTACAGAATGACTAGGAATTTGGTTAAAAAATGAGAATGTGTATGCTAATGCTAAAGCATTTGGACTTTACAAGTTTTGAGAAGCCTTGAGGCATTTAAAGCAGAAAGCTGATCTACCTCGAGAAATTTCTGCTTATTTTTACATATGCCTCAATATGGTTGGTTTGGGTAAACCTCTGCTTCTAATTTGCTACTTGCATCTGCACATCAAGGTTTTGTTTTTTTTTTTTTTAATGAAAAAGCACATGTAAACTACATGAGACCAGCGCTATAAATGCAGCTACTCTGAAAACATTTTGCAAATACTGCCATGGAATATTTTCAGCTTCCACGTTTACATGGAAATCTAGATTCCTAAGCGTTAACTTCTTTGAGTGTTTGCAATGATTTCATCACTGGCAAACATGTAGCTCATTTACAGAGCCTTATATTTTACTGACACTGGCTTAACCAGGCACTTGAGACTTTAGTTTACATTCCTCCCTGAAATGCTGTTCTACAGATCTGCTTCTGAAGCTGCCATCGCTCTACCTTATTATTGTGTGCATATTCATTTGAGTGTTTTTATTTTCTTCCACCTATCCCCTGACATCGGAGTATTTTTAGGTCCCCTCACGTCCTTGTGAGACTTCTTCCCCAAATCGATTCTAAAATATGGCAGTTGGCTGCTACCTTTGATTAAGTGCCATGTGAGTTTGTGGCTCTCTAAGTTTACAGACCGAAGAGGTGATGTTCTCTGTCTCTCAAGTTTATTAGGAGGAAGAAGATGCTAAAGGTCTAACCTAGTTCCCCAACCTGTTTTCCTTTTTTTAAAAAAACATCTGCCAGCCCCATTCCCATATAATTCTGAATAATGAAAAGGAAGAATGACCCAAATCCGTCCCTCCATTACATTTTTACACATGTCCTGCTATTTGGCCCCATCTCTGGGTAAGGCTGCCTCCTGGGAGAAGGAAGATGTTTTGAGTCTCAAAAATCTCTAAAATCGAAAGAATGGCAACACACCAACATTTTATGCTTCTAGTGTATGTCTTTAGGACAAGATCTGAATAGGATATTCAATAAAAGCTGACGTGCCCACCGGAGTAGCTGTTCAGTAGACTGCCTCTGGGTAAGAGCAATCCACATACATCCCAAGAACCCGGGTTTACATGCCTGGGCCAGGGGAGACAACCAAGAAGTACAACTAAAATAAAAATAAATGAAAAATGCTTCTTCCTCCTTTTCCTTCCTGCCAGCTTTTCTCTGCACCTTCATTCCTGCTGTACCTTCCCTTTAGAAAAAATAGTAAGTGCTACCGGAATTTAAGCAGGTAATATCACTTATAAAAACTATCTCATTTAATTTCTTCAACCATTTTAGGAGGATGCCAATGTGAGCTGTACTTGGCAGAAAACGAAACTGGATTCCGACTGACCAGATTTACCCAGTACAGGCTGCTAATAGGAAGATCAGGTATTAATTCCTGATCGCTAATGTTCACACTGTTTTAACTCCATCTTATGTCTGTTCTGATTCATACCTTTATACCTTTAGACCTTCCTCGATTCATTCTTCAGATAATAACAGATTTTAGAAGCTAAGGATACAAAGAGAAGTAAAATCTTCCTTCTGCTCTCCGGGTTCCTCATTAAGAATACAAATAAGTATAGCCCACGATCAAGAAAGAACACACAAAAACAGCACAAGGTAGAACATGTGTCACCCATGTCCCGAGAAATATTTTCCAGCTGGATGACTGGAAAGACGCTTAATGTGTGGCCTGATGAATACCCAGGGAAATACAAACTGAATTTACCAATAAATATTCTTTGTACAAAGACAGGTGGGCAAAATATTTTAAACCTCTTTCTAGTTAAGTGTTGAAAATGTAAAGCAAAACGTTTTGCAGCATCGATTTTTTCATAATCATGAAAAATGTTAGGTGCACGGACCCTACCCAGAGAACAATTTCTCTACCACATCCCTGAGAGGCACCTTTGACAAGAGAAACTTACAGCATGTTTATAAAAGCACTGTTTGTCATAAGCCAAAATTAGACAACCTATATGTCCATCAAAAAGTTTTGATAAATAAAAAACATCATGCAATAGACATTATGTAGTCATTAAAAGGACCGCACCCTAACTGTATCTCAAAATGATAATAAATTGAAAATAGATAGCAAATAATATATACAGAATGATTTCAGTTAGATAATGTTTTTGAAAAAGGCAAAAATTCAGCCATTTCTAAGGATATAAATGTACACAGTAAAATGATAAAGGTAGCCAGAGGGATCTCACAAAGGTCAAATCTTTGGTATTAGAGGCAAGTTGATGCACACAGAGGGTTTATGTACAGCGGGCAATATTCTAAGATAGTTGGTAGACACAGGAGTGATTTCCAAGTAGTCTTTATGCATCGCAAATGATCTTTTACATTGTCTGCATGTTGCAAATATGATTCTATAGGCAAGAGGCTATTCAAATATACAATTTTTTAAGAGAAAACAAAAAGATTTTGTATTGGAAATGCTATTTCGCTAAGCACTATAAAATAGGTTTGGGAATTATGAAGATAGGAAGGCTATCATAGTAAAAATAACGTACAATCTACTATTCCTGATTTAGGCTGCAGTTGTTATAAAGTAGGGGTAAGTACCCAGAATCCTTGTGAAAATGAAGCCCCAACTAAGCCATAGGTGCGCCTTTGTGTGTACTGAGGTTCAGCAGAAAGATAACAAATGCATGAATGTGAGTTGTTGTGAATATTAGTTCCCAGAGATGATTATGAATGAAGTGAAGCAAGACACTAAAATCAACCAAAGTGGGTGTTTTATAAAAATATCTACCTCTTGTAGTAGGGTCTGAAAATGCTCCTATGATGAACATGAGTCCATTTGAAGATCATAAGCATGAGCTACATAACAACCTGAAAGCATATTTTTATTTAACAGTTTTATCAAAGTAACAGTGTATTATAAGTTGAGAATGTGGGTGCACCCTGGTGGAGCAGAGGTTGAGTCAATCATCTCTGAAGGAGCACAGGCCACATACCCCAGGGTTCAAGGCCCAGTCCCAGGTAGAGGCAACCAGTGTGAACAACAGTAAAATAAAAAATAAAGATGCTTCTTTCTCCTCTCTCTTCTTTCCTGGCTGCCTACTCATCTTCATCCCTACCCATACCTTTCCTTAGAAAAATAAAGTTTAGAATGTGTCTATTATAAATTAAAATCTGTATATACTACATTAAATACACCATTAACAGTCCAATTCTATCCTTCACTATATAATTGACTCCTTTTACCCAATCTTCCCACTCCCCTGCCCTTCTGTTAACCATTAATTTGGTCTTAGAAGCTAAGAGCTTATCTTTGTTTTATTTGGTTCACCATGAGAACAAACTGGGTAAATATATGATACAGAAATACAGACCTGGTTGGGAAAAAAAAAAATCTACAATAAAGGCTACAGAGGAAAACAAAGAGCATCTCTAGACCTTAAAAGTTTAGAAGAGAAAGGGTGAAAAAAAAAAAAAAGTGTTGCTTCAGCAGAAACTAAAATTCTTAAATTCCCCTGGCTGTAAAAGACTCAGAGCCAGAAGCAATCCAGAGTTCACAAATCTTAAATACTTTCAAGGGTCAGAGGAAACACAGTGGCAGGAAATGTAATTAACTGAAGCAAGCCCACATCACATACAGGTACTCAGAATCAAATTTAGAAAATGAGTCATGTAGAGAAGCCTCCCGAATTCAGCCTCAGGCCACCAGACTGTGACTCTTGATGGACAGCTGCCTTCCACGAGGGAAGGAGAATGTCCTGCTCTCAAACAACCAAGAAACGACAGAGCACACTGCACATCTTGGTCTCCATCCTAATCATTCAGCTCTCCACTGGTCTTATCACATTACCCTGTTCTCAGTATTATATTGTCAACTAAGAACGGGAAGGAGTTGAAGCAGATAAAGTGATTTCTCTTTATCCCAGAGTGTGGCGAACTTTCCATTTTAAAAATATCACCCATTCATTTCAAAGACACACAAACTTAAATTAACGTGCAAGTGTGGATTTTTAAATCTCACAAAATAAATGAAGCCATAGTTTTCAGCACATTCTTGACATTTTAATGAAGCATATTAACAAAAATTATGCTCCAAAGTCATTACACTGAGCTGCTATTCTCTGTTACGTTAGAACATCGCTGGATCTGAAGGAAAAACTCCTAATAAAATTACGTTATGGTAATGTTATCAAAAATGACATAATTATAGTGACATTAATAACAATCTGAGGGACTTCATTCTAAAATGTCACTACATGGTTGAACAAGTTGAGTGTAAAAAAGAAGTTGTCCTTTGTAGCTCATGAGTAATCTTCTGCTTAATTTTTCATGTTGTAATTTACAGTAAAAATGATAATATTGAGACACAGATGACTTGATTAGAGGAAACTGCACTTTTCTTATTATCCTTCTTGAAAATGATTCATTCCAGGCCATTCAAAGTTCCCATTTCCTCAACATTTTGATAATGAACTGAAATTTTTAAGTCTTATGAACTTGGACCCACTTTAAATACATCTATGCTGTCTTTCAATATTGCCATCCTGAAACTATTCCCCCATCATCACTATCATCAAATAAAGCACCTGAAAGTGACAGATTTGATAACTCCAAAATATAAGGAAGTCTAGACTGAAGCACCTGATAGTCTTTCTCAATCAAGTGACACCTTTTATCTCTAAAGATAATCTCTGCTAAAACCTCAGGTAGAAGAAAAAAATTTTATTTTGCTTCCCTACTTACCAGCTGAAGAGCTTCTGAAGTGGCACTTACATTCTCTAAGTTTTGCCTGAATGATCTGTACCATGAGAATCTCCACGTGGAAAAAAGCCAGAGGAAATTACCTGGGGAAGACTGGCCACATGGATAAACGGATTCCCTTTCCCCAAGGTACTCAGTTGATCAGCTGAGATCCTGCCTTTCCAAAGCCCTGGAGCTGATCTAGAATACCGATTTATACTATCAAGATGTATAAAAACAGGGGCACTGAAAGCAGTTTATAACAATTTTATATTATAGAACAACACAAGTTCCTTAAGTACAATAAAACCTCTAAGAGTTCCTGCCAACAGAGTAAAAAGCAACATCAAGTTATTTAAATGGAAAGTTGCACAATTTGGTAAGCAAAATTTGCCAAGTGTTTATCTAATTTATGCCACTAGTGTCCAGAGTCAACTAAGATGTTATACTTGCTAATGTACATGTTCTGGCAGAAAAAAATCATCTCTTTCATATCTGGCTGTACAAAGACTGAACCAAAGTCTCGTAATGACTCCTCTTCTATATTTAGTCAAGTCCCTAGTAGTATTCTTTGTAAAGAAATCTATCACATTCTTTTTATTATATGAACAATTTCAGAAATATACAAAAATTAGAGACTAGTAATTATTACATACACAACCCCCAGCATAAAGAAATGTCAACATACAGCTAATCTTATTCCCCTATTATCCCTTTCACCCTAATTCTCTTTTAATAGCCACACCAAGCCAGTGAGTTATAGTCCACCATTATCTCATATTTACATGGCAACAAATGTTTCCCAAGATTAAATAATATAGCTGAGGTTACTTCTAGTGAGTGCCAGGTCCAGGAATCAAAGACATTTCTGTCTATTCCAGAGCCTTTTCTCTGGTCTGCTTTTGTATGCTTCATGAAAGTTAGTGGAGTCTGGAGTCATATGAATTGTCATATCTGTCACAGCACTGCCATAAAATAGATGGCACATTTAAACTGAGTAATTTGAGGAAAGGTTAATAAAATGAGTGTTTACAATGGACTAATGAAGTTCCAATAGTTAGTAAAATTAGGAAGACGTGTCATTAACCCTAGGCCCAAATAGGCAAAAGGAAAGAGATAAGAAGTCAAATTCAGAAATGGCTGTGTAACAGTGGCTTGATAGAAGTCCTCTTATTTAAGGGACACAGCCGACATGGATGAATTCAGAGACTGATCAGAATTGTCTCACACATTCTTCTTTTATTTCCTTGATTCTTTTTCTCTCTCTATTTCTTGCTTCTTAATTGGCCCCAATAAAAATGTCACAGGTCAGGGAAGCCCTACTGATACAGTTCAAAATCAGGCTCCCAGGGCACAGAACAGAAGATATCTAACACAATTGTCTGTATGCAGGAGAGATCATTGACATAATGACCCTGTTATCATAAATTCAAGAAACAGTGAATCATGAAAGTTATATTTATCTTTCATTGGAAAAATGTAATAAAAACTGATAAATGATTTTTTCCAAAAATGTCTAATGGATCGAAATTAGAATATAGCTTAAAAATGTTTACACTCAATACTGAAAGCAGCATGTAAGTACCTATAGGGTACACAACACATTATGTAGACTTCATGTTTGCTAAAATACATGTTAATGGAGAGCAGCCCTGTTGGGCATGCCCATGATTTTAGGGAGGAATAGAAGGCAGACTCCTCTAAAACCAGAGGACAGCCCCAGGCTTTTCTGATTTTGTTGGTTAGTCAGCCATAGAGGTTAATTACTGTGGGTGTCCTCCGTAGCTGCACTTTGGAATTCTTGGAGGAACTGTAAAAGAAAAAAAGATGTTTATGAAAAGTCACACCTCTTCAGTCAGAATAATGTATATGATGTATATAAATGCACATGATGTATATAAAAGTTTGATGTGGAATAAAGAAAGGGAATCTAAGATGACTGCTGCAATGTAATCTCCTTGAAGGTAGAGAGATGGGTCTCGTTCACTGATACATTCTGAATGGTTAGAACAATAACTAGCATAGATATTCAATAATAACTTGGGTAAATAAATGATGAACTCAACATGAGATAATGTACAGTAAGAATGCAGCCCAGTAACCACCAAATTATAGAAGAACAATGTAACCTCTTTTATTCTTCTAATTAATTGACCATATGTCTATCTACTTTCTAAGCAAATTATCTAGTCTCTCCCTTTTGACATTTCTTAATCTAGTGATATATCCAAATACCAGGCAGGCAAATGAAAAGAAGTATATAGATTCACAGTAGTACTGTCATTTGGGAAGATAACCCTTCATAGTCACTAGAGAGATATTACTTGTGCATTTCTTGGCAATGTACTTGCTTGTCCAAATTCTTGTACTATCTGCAAAGATTTCTCTTATCTACTGCCTATGTTGCATATTCTTATGCTTGTTAACACTTTAAATATTCCTTGTTGGCCAGGTCATAAGGAGCATTAATACTTCCCTTAAGAGATTCCATTTTTTATGAAAAGTTAAGGCCCTGTATGACTCCTAAGTCACCAGTAAAGATTCTCTTTTCCATCTTCTTGCCATTCACCTAATAACTTCCTAACAAAGGTTAAGTTAGATTCCTCCTTCCTCTCTCCTCTCCCCTCCTACAGAATCCTCTTCCCATATTTTGCAGAAAGAAAAATAATTTGGAATCTTCCCTTTTGACAGTTACTCTAGCAATTTGAATCTCCACCATATACTAGAAAGTATAATTCATTAATACTGATTACACACCAGACAATAGATAATCTTAACACAGTGCTTATGAAAATATGTTCTGTCCATTACTATTTTCATAGGCTTTAATTTCTACTGTGTCCAAAAAATTCACTGGTCCACATAAATCTATAGACAAAAACTAGATTCATGGTTGCTAGGGGCTGAGGGGAGTTGGGGCACTGAACTAAGGAATATGGAGGTTCTTTTCAGGACAATGAAAAAGTTAAATTCAATGAGTATGTTCAACTATAATCTACTGTGGTGTTTTAGTGATTTAAATTAAAGTGGGTAAATTCTATGGTATGTGAGGTATATTTAAACAGAGGTTTTAAAAAAAAAAGTCCCTGGTAAGGAAGCTTGTTAGCACTTATAACTTAAACATGTTGACATAATAAAAGTTCTGAGAAATCCTACAATGAAATGTAAAAAAAAAATATGGTTACAATTATTTGCACATGGATAGACTCCTTATATATTTGTTTGATTTGTCTTAGCATAGCCACAAAATCCCTAACAGATTTTGCCTGACATTTTCCTAAACACCAATTTGACAAGAACTTGTTTTATCTTCACAACAGTTCTTCATGAGAGTAGTTATATCTGTTTTAGCAGATGAAATAACTGAGACTCAGAAAGGTTAATAAATTTGTCCAAGATATCACAGATAGCAACAAATGAAGATAAAGGTGTGAATCCAGGTCTTCATACACATCTATGTGATTGAATGCTAAGAAGACATTAAAAATATGATGCAATTCTATATTTATTGATGTGGAGAGAGCTATAATAAATCTCGAGAAAAGATAAGGCAATCATAATGCTTAGGTAGTATCTATTTTGTAAAAAGAAGGTATTTATGTGTAAATAGCTCTGTATTTGTGTATGTAAGAATACACACTAAAAAGATAGTAATTATAAATTAAAATTTCTTCAACAAAACACATGTATTAGTTATGAACAAAAATGAGGATAAATAATCCTATCACCCCTATTTTTTTTAATTCTTTTTTTCCTATTGGTTGTAAGGGGGAAAAAAAGTAATTTTGAAAAAGTTTTCTACAATAGAGATGTAGCTAGGAATTGCAAATGTTCCACCTAGAAAGAGGGAATGCTTGAGTTTCCAATTAAATGTCAGATTGATGCTGATTTTGAGATTTTTATTTTTAATATTAAAATCCTGCTTCTACTTCCATAGATATAATCAAATCAAAACCTTAAAATTCTGCTTCTACTTCCACAGATGCAATCAAATCTTTCTCCTTACTGTTGATAAGTTGCTGTGTTATAAAAAAGCACAAAGAAAATGAGAGTCAGAAAGGCCAGGAGAGATAAATGAGTCAAGCCTCTTCATTTCAGAGATGAGGAAAATAGGAGTGCAGAGAGGTTAAGTCATTTGTTCAAGCTCACACAGTGCATTGCAGAGAATGAAGGTTAATCTTTACCTCTCTGAAGTCCCAGCCCAGCCCTTTCTGCAAAATAGCATTATGTCCCCAAAGAAATTTGATTTACTGTCTGGTCCCACACTAATTAAAAACACTCAAACTTCCTCTTTACATAGACAAAACCTGTCAGATGGTACCCAGCAGGTATTCAAGACCAAAGTTTTCTGGGCTTCGAGAATGACTGCTTTTAGTAGTCCCTCTATCCCAAATAAACAACAGAACATTCTCCCTGTTGGCTCTGTGGAAGAACACACCGTGCTAATGCGGTGTCACATTGTGCCTGCCCAGGGGAGATATCTGCGTCCTCTTTCCAATCCTGGCCACTGGTTGCTATGCTATGAGCAGGGGTTTTCTTCCAGGTAATTCTGTAATTGGTTTTGCCCTTTGCCAGGGAAATGCGGGGAGCTCACAAAAGTTTAAGGAGTATGGTGCCTGGGAGTTCATGTATTTTACTTTTCATTTTTTATCAGTCAAGATACAATGAGAGAAGCAGAATCACTAGAATAAATAGGTTATTTGGTTGAAGTAGATAGGTTTTTGGTTTTGGTTTGGTTTGGTTTTTATAGATACCTGATGTCTTGGAACTGCTCTGACATTCATAGCTAAGCCTCAGTGCTATCACAAATGGATCTGATGCTTCCAATTAAATCATACTGTTCTCTTATTGGACATTAAAAAAAAAAATTCAGAGCATCTACATTGTCAGAACCCCCACAAAAGCAAGCCTTAGACCAGAGATTAAAGTTCAGCTATCAGGACAATGAATTGCCTCTGGCTCCAGCTCCCAGTCGTGAATGCATCCAGATCAATAAGGACAAGTTTGGCATGTGAGATCTGTAGTACATGACTAGGATGAACCCTCCACTAAGAAACAAAGAAATGACACAAGTTGAAGAAGACCACCAATAACTTCAAAGGACAATGTCACCTTGTCCAATCAGGAACTGAAACCAGGTCTGCAGACCTCCTCTGTCCATCCCCCTTCCTCGTCATGTGGGATTTGTCCTTAAAAACTCAGGCCACCCACAAGGCAAGCTGAGTCGTAGCTTCCCTTGGCTGGCTCCATCCTCTCTTTCTCTGCTCCCCACACTAATGAACCCCCAATTTGCTTAATTGCTGTGCCTGTCTGATATGTGGAGCCACCCTGAACCCTTGGGGTCTGGACCTCCCTTGGTCGGTTCCATCCCTTTACCCTCTAATTAAACCTCTGCTCGCTCACTCGCCTGACTCTGCCGTGGATTCTTTGAGCGACCCGAACCCCACATACATCAAACGAGGTTACCATACAACATAAAATGCCAAATATTTCCCTCTCACCAAGTAAGTGACTAGTATTTCTTTACCAAGGACATCTTTATCCCTGCTTTCATATGTCCTCCCTGTGAATAAGATCTATTAAAATATCCAATCATAGAATTGCCCCTGCTATGCAAGAAAAACAAGTTTAGATCAAACTTCTCCTTCCTTAGATTGTCTTCTAAATTGCCAACCCAAGCCCAAATTCTTTAGTTATTTCTAATATTCTCTTATTGAGATGCCCCACATTCTCCTATGGTGTATAGTTTCTTTCATCATAATCAGTAGGAACACAGGTGTTCCTCTAGTCTATGACTAAAGAGCATTAACTATACATACTCCATTTATATAGATACAGACACAGATACATATACAGAGAGATATAATAAACATAAAGATAGAGAAATATAGATCCAGGTATATATAAATAGGTAGGCAGGCAGACAACAGATTGTTTCAGGCATTTGATCATGCACAATTGTGTGCATTGGTTTATAGTCTATATTATCTGCCCACATGATGCTGATCTTGAAGTGTGCAAGGCAGGCAGTTGGAAAGGAAAGATGAATGTGAAGTACGTGAGAGCAAAAACTATCAACTTTCAGCTTAACGTATATGCAGATGGTTACATATCAAAATATTTATGGATGTCTACATATACTATTTAATGTCATGCAAATATATTCTGACCTGCTCAGCAGGCAGGACCAAGAAGCAAAAGTATCCCAGTAGCAATGAGGATACCTAGTGTCTTGATCTTGGTTTCTAATACCATTCTCCAATAAAAGGATCCAGAACTCCTTGAAAAATGATGGACTCTTGGCCTGAAGCTGGAAATATATAGTATGAGCCTGAAGCATTTTACGATACTAGGAAGCAAGAAAGTAATAAAATAAATCACTATAATGGGTACATTTGGGGATCTAGGGGACAATGGAAAGAGTCCTAAGTAATCAATGTTAGAACAATTGGAACAACAAAATTAGGTAGTATTAGATAATAACCTAAAGAATAAAGATTCATGAATCCATTCTAAGTAAATGAATGAACAATAAGAAAAATGTAGCATAGAGGAGAAGTGGGGTGAAAAGGATTAATTGTATAGTGAAGGAAAAAGGAAATAGTGGTCAACTTTATTATATACTATCATATATACCTTAAACCTATATAATATTATAATGCAATATTCTTTCAATAAAAAATAGAATGGAAAAGAAGAAATTAACTTTACAGTGGGTGAGCCTGATAAATACTACTTCAAACTAGATAGTCAAATTTAGCAACAGTATGAAGTCATATTGATAACATCTAGCCTTGAAATCAATGATAAGAATAATAATATACCCCTGCTCTTCTTAGCCCAAATTTGTTACCCTAGTGTAAATGAGAAAAAAAAGTCAGAAAATCCAAATAGAAAAAGTCTATAAAATATCTGACCGGTAAGCCTCAAAACTGTCCAAGTTTACAAACTCAAGAAAATTCTAAGAAACTTAGGACTAAGAGGAGTCCAAGGAATAATGACCTCTACATGCTGTGGCATTGTGGGTGAGATCATGAAGCAAAAAGAGAACTTGAAAAAAAAAAAAAAAAAGGTGACTATGTCTGAATAAAGTATGGGTTTCAGTTAATCATATGATGTACCAATATTGGTTTATTGTACTTAATGGACCATGCTAATATATTAATAATGAAAATTGTTGGGGGGCACATACAGAAACTCTATCTTCACAATGATTTTTTAATTGAAAACTCTAAAAGTAAGTTTACACAAAATAACCAACAAATCTAATACGGGCTGAGATTTATGTCAGTCTTGCTGTCTTTGACTTCAATGACATGGGTGTGTTTAGCTCTTTGCCATGAAGCTTAACATACAAGAAGGTGTCAGAGCATTCTGAGAAAGGCAGGGACACCTTCAGCCTTTCTGATGCCCTGTGTCCGTGAAGTGTGCCACTAGACAACTGACAGTATAGGTGAACTAGACTAGGAATGCTGCTGCATTTCTGCCCTCCAAATCTCACCTGACATGCTCACCTACCTCTGGTTCACCTATAAAAAGAACACAAGATTCTAGAAATCATCGTTTAAAATAATCGAGTTGACACATTGCAAAGCTACTGTAGAGACAAACATCCTCACATTTGTGCAGAGGCATAGAGATGTCACATTACAAACTAAATGTAACCCCAAGAAAGGCAGAGCTGACGTTAACACACATTAAAGTGTTTATTTTAAAATAATGTTCATCATTTCTTTGCGACAGATTTTGATAGGAAGTTGGCCTCCAGGAATAATGTGAATTGAAGTGTACCTGAGAGGAAGTAGGAGAGAAGAAGGAAACAGAACTAGAAAATAGGCAGTAGAGAGACAATCTTTGGCCTGGGGCCAAGGCCCAATGCTAACCCCAAACAACAACAAATCTTCTCTCATGTATAAAGTATTTTCTCTTAACATTGATATTCTTATTCGATGGGGCTTTCATTCAAGGATGAGCATTAAATTCTTAAGAATTAACATACAAAGTAATAGTTAACTTGATTATTTTTCAAAAGCAATTCTCAACTGGGAATTCATGTCTGATTCAGTCAAAACAAGTGTTAAATTTGAATTTTACTGCTTGATTTTAAAAAAACGCAACAGGCCTAAAGTCACCTCTGGGATCCTGTAGAAGAGCGTCTTGACTGTAACCTGTGATCTTCTCAAATTGTCTGAGACGGGTCTCTCAACTGACCTGTACAATTTTTCAGACGTAACTTGCTGTAATCACTCAGTCCTTGGAAATTTCCAGCATCTAGTACATAGCAGGGTCCAATAAGTATTTGCTGAATGACGATCTAATGGTATTGGTGAACTTGTAAATAAAAAAACAAACACTATAGTAACAGTATGGTTTAATGGAACTATCATGAACTTGAGCCAGGCAAAATCTCTCACTAGGGCATTGGACAGGTTATTTAACTTTTAGCCTGTAAACACACATAGTCTGTGTGCTGATGACTCTGGTTTTTATCCTAAACTACTAAACATTCATCCTAAACTACTCTCCCAGAATTACATTTCTGCACATCTACTTTCCTTCTTGGCATCTCCGTTTGAACATCTAGTAGCCTTGGCAGACTCATGTCCAAAATTAAGCTACCGATGAATTCCTTTCCCATAAAAACAGCCTTTTATGGACTGTTTCACATTCCTTAATGCCAGCTTCATTCTTCTAATTGCTTATGCTGAATATGAGATGTCATCATTAAACACTCATTTCTTCTTAAATGCTGCAACTGGTTCATCAGCAAATGTTGTCATTTCTGTTTTTGAAATATGTATAACTTGACCACTTTCACCATCCCTACACTGCTGCCACTCTGATCTAAGTCATCTCTCAGCCTGATTATTGCCAGAGGACTAAACTGATGTCCCTGCTTCTGCCTTTACTGTTCCTGAGGCCTGTCCTCAAAGAGCAGCTAAATGTATCTCCTTAAAAACGTGCAGTCCTAACTGCGTTTCTACTCAGGAAAGCCAAGCCACACTTCTTCCTCTAACTACAATGCCCTGCATATCTGCTTCTCTTTCCCCTTCATTCACCTTTATATGCTCTTTTTCCCACTAGGTGGTCTCATCACTCTAATCACACTGACTTCCTTAGAGTTCAGTTTCATCTGTAACATAGTAGTGATCATGATTATAGCATTTAACTCCAGATTAATGGAAAGGCTTAAATGAGGTGATACATATAATTTAGTCCAGAGCATGCTTCCGGGAAGTCTGAAGTGAACTGAAGAGCTGTTATTTCTGAAGCTGCGGTCATCATCCTCATCACTGAATATTACTTCCTTAGGAAGCAATCATAATAAAGATAATATATACATCTTAAAATTGACTTCCTTAGCCATTCGATCCAAAATCCCTTTCAACTTCATACCAAAGTCAACTTTATCCTCCAAGTTTAAAAATTTGCCATGAATTTTTTTAAATTTTGCTTCAGATCCTGGAGAGATTTCCAAAGTCAGTATCAAAATTATTCTTATTAAAGCGAACAGACACCTATTTAAAGAAGATAGACAGATGACCCACAAACACTTGAAAAATATTCTACATCACTTACCATCAGAGAAATGCAAATAAAAACACTGAGACACTACATCACAACAGTAAGAGTGACCTTTTCAAAAAGACTAGAAACACGTGTTGGGGAGGGTGTGGGGAAAATAGGAACCTTCCTACTCTGTCAGTGGAGAGGTAAATCTGTGCAACCTCTTTGGAAAACGATGTGGAGATTCCTCCAAACAATAAAGATGGAACTATCATTTGGATCCAGTGATCCTACTCCTAAGTATATATCTGGAGAATATGAATCTCTAATTTCCTAATAGATATTAGGAAAAATATCTGCACCCCTATGGTCACAGCAGCACAATTCATAGTAGCCAAGACATGGACATAACCTAAATGCCCATTGACAGATGACCGGATAAAGCAGTTATGGTATAGATACTCAGTGGAATTTTATGCAGCTGTCAAAATATGACTATATTCTGCCCTTTGCAGAATTATGGATAGAAATGGAGGGAGGAGTTCATAGTAAGTGAAATTAAGTCAGAAGGAAAAAGTACAAGAAAGTTTCATATGTGGAAAAGAAACAAAACAAAGTATTAGACAAACCCCAATGAAATTCACAGCATTCAAGACAGTGGTTGCCTGGGAAAGGACTCGGGGGAGGGAAAGAAAGAGGGAAAAAATGTGGCTGCAAAGGTCACTAGAATCTGGTGGTTGGTAAAGTGTGAAACACAAACTAGATGTGATTTCAACTATCCTAAAATGAATACAGTAATATATATGAAAATTATAAAATTTTTATAAGAAAAAAAGTTCAAAACCAAAATTATTCTGTTTCAGAAGCGAAGTTTGCATAACAGTATTTGGTTGAGTAAATAACAAGTACACATGCTAATAACTGTTTTTTAAATCAGTTGTATTACTTGAGTTGTATTTTATGTAACGGATAAAATATACTACGCGGACTCATTTTTGAATTAATATCATGACAGGAAGCAAACAATATGACTTAAATGTAGGTAATACCTTTGTTTCCCTTCTGAAATTTTTCAAAGGTGGAAACAACTGGAAGTCTTTGTTGCTGCTTTTGTGTTTGCTGTTTGTTTAAAATTTCCCATTGTGGCTAAGCTGCATCCACCAGGGAGGGGTAATGGCTGAAAGTTATTTCCTATAACATTTCTTTTGGAAGAAACTCATAGCCTCTTATCTAATCATTACCTTACCCTTAATCATGCTCAGATGGCTCTCCCTCCCCAGTCTTATATTTTTCTCTGCACATTATATATAATCAACAAATATCTGCATCCTGATAGGCCTTGCTCCATTTAACTCATAAGGAAGACTAAAACAAAATCTTATTCTGTGAAGAGATTCCCTTCCTCAGTTTGGTTTTTCTTTCTTATATGAATGTCCCTCCTGTTATTCCAGTTGGCTCCAAGTTGAGCCCCCTCTCAGAGCCCCCTGAGGCTAAATCTCTGGCCTTCTCCAGCCTTGTCATCTATGCTGTTGATTCCTAATTGAAGTGATGCTTTAGCCAGTTAGTGGGATTTTAATTAATCCTTCAAGTCTCCTTCAAGAAACATTCCTACCTGAAGTTTGTCTTCACTTGTGTTTGTGAGAGTTTAATGAGTTCTCAAAGGCTGCTCCTTGTGAACTCTTCTTGACTATCACTTGTGCTGCCATTTTCTTAGGGTCTAAGATACCCTGTATAGTAAGATAGACTGGTGATTAGCAACTTTTCATTTTCACATAGGAAAATCGACAACAGTAAATTAAATGTACACCCCTCTTTAAAACAGAAACTGCTGTTATTTTTCTGTGTAATTGCTTAACCCTTTCTTTTTCAGTATCACAATCAAAATTTGAATGAAAAAAAAAAAAATTTTCTCCTCAGAGGAATCCAAAGAGTCATCTCATTTGGTTCTAGCCACTGACCATTAAACATAATATCATAAGAACAAGTTGTTTTTTCATAACCGGTACGCATGTCAGTTTGAATATTCCTTCTTTGATCTTCTTTCACATAGAGTCTATTTATGTCTGATGCTGTTGCATGTGATATAACATATGATTAATATCTTTGAAATCTAGACTTCTTTTACTGTGCTTTAGAAATGTTTAATCATAAAACCCAACAATTCCTTACAGGTTTGATAGAAATGCACCAATAAAATTGTGCATCAGATAATATTTTAGAAGTATAATTTTTCAATTTTGCTTTGCTGGTTGTTTTTAATTAACTGTCAAATAGTTTTTATTCAGTTATGGTTTCCTTAGTCAGTGTCTACACTTATTAGGGTACAATAATAGAAGTTTTATGTTTATAGTCTCATCACCAGACAGGATTTTCCATTTTATTTTTCAATTTTAATTTTCTTGCGTACCATATGTTTTCCTTTCTTCCTCTTTATGACTCTCTTTTATTCTCATGTCACTTTTAAATCTTATTTTGTTGAATATTTAACCTACTTTTTATTGGTAATATGGTAGGAGAAATCAGCAATCTTTTCTCACAAATACCTCCTCCATCGGACTGGGGCTGATGAATCTAATGGCTAAATCAAGACTGACCCACATTCATAGATATGGCAAGAGCGGGTATTATAAAATGAATCAAATTCTTTGTTATTCCAGTTGGTTCCAATTTGAACAAATGAGAAATCAAAGACATGACAATATAATAAAAAGGTCCCTCTGATTCTTATGATCTCAATTGCTTTTACCTAATCAAAACAAAACAAAAAACACTATTTGCTCGGTGTGGATAGAACATATGCTAACTCAAAACATATATATTGTGAATAAACTAGAACTCAACCTCATCTCCTTCCACTTCCAATATTGCTGCGAGTAGGGATGACAAGAATCACTGCTCATCCTACAAAAGCTGGAGCGCTTCTTTGGACTACAAGACCCCACACCAAGTGGAGGCAAGGAGGGCACACGGTGAACACAGTCACTTCATCTAAATGAGCAAAGTTGTCCTGCATGAAAGATACGAAGTTTGGTAGTGAAATAAGTCAGAGAGAAAGACAAAGTCAGTGTGATCTCACATATATGTGTAATCTTAAAACATAAAAAACTCAAGCCCTGCAGTCACAGAAACAGAATAGAATATTGGACTTGGGCTATTGGAAAGATGTTGGTTTGTCAAAAGGGACAAACTTCCACTTATAAGGTGAATAAGTCCTGAAGATCTAATGCACAGCAGGGTGACTAAATAAAAATACTGTTTGACATATTTGGAAAGTCAATAAAAGAATGGATTTTTTAAATTTCACAACACATACACACAGATGGCAACTATGTTAAATGATGGACATGCTGACTGAGTTTATTGGGGAAATCATTTCACAATGGCATTTTTCTTTGACTCTTGTAGCTGGCTGGGTAGATGAATCAGGCTACCATGTTGAGAGCTGTCCTGGAGAGACTTAAACAGGAAGAACCTAAGAGTGGCTTCTAGTCAACAGTCAAAAATGATGTGAGTGTGGTGGGAAGTGAGTCCTTCCCCAGTCAAGCCCTGAGATAATGGCAGCCATGGTCAATAACATCAACGCTTGCCGGATCATGAAGCAGAGAATAAGTCAAACCTGGGTTCTTTATGAGAGTGTAAGATTATAAATGTCATCAAGTCACTAAGTTTTGGTATGATTTGTTAGGTGTGAATAATTAACTAAACACATCCTGAAAACAGTTTCACCTGAAAAATAAAGAATATGCATGAGGAGAGAATCCTTACCTCTTTTGTAAGAAAGAGTGAGTCTATAGGCAGAAAACAAACAAAAACAGAAAATATTGAGCCACATATACCTGTTTCTATTTCCCAAATTCACCAAATGTTCATATAACCCCAGGAAGTGTTGCAAGGCCCCAAACTGTCCAAATATGACCTGATTTTGCCTGGACAAGAAGCTACATAGAATCTGGAGGTTCATTCTCCTCCCTGCTGAAGGAGAAATCTTCTGATTCAAATTCCCTTTGACTGGACTGTTCTGCAGTGGTCTAGAAGACTGCCTCGTCCTAGAGGCCTTAAGTTCCAGGTATAGAGTAGCTGGCTTTTCCAGATATTATTTGAAATAGAAAGCACTGAAATTCCAGACTGCACAGTGCTAAGTTACCTTGTGTTTCACCACTGACAATGTCCTTTTTCTCAGGCCTATCCTTTAAGAGGAGGTGCTCATGGGATTGGGGAAGGTACCCTCCAATGGAGCCAAGCACATTCTGTGTTCAGTAGATGCCCACGTTGGTATGCTTCTTTTTGGGAGAATGGAGAGACTGAGAAATACATGCACCTCTGTCTTGTCTCTGGCCTATGAGATGTTCTTCTCCCACGACCGTCTATTCCATAATCTAAGCTGTGTAAATTTATAGAGCTCATTCCAGTTATGTGTTCACTATCCCTTCATCCTCTTCAAGGCAGTGAGAGACTGAAGATACGTCAGAAGTAGCTCTTCTATATATTTTCCTCCATTGAGAACAGAAATGTTAGGAGATTGCAGCATCCCTCCCCCACACCTCCGACACATATGCAGTACATATGCTCATACACACACCAGTGAAAGGTAGAGAAATATGAAAAGATAGGACAGGCATGGGAAACACAAATAGTCTGCACAAGATAAAATTCAAGGACAGAGAGTGGTGGAGCACCAGAAGTCACATCAATAAGGCCATCCTGTAACATTCCACATTGCCCATCCAGTAGGAATGGGGCCCACCTGAAGTTATGCAAGGTAGTAGCCTTAGCCGAGTCCTAAGATGACTTCTCACTCATCTCTCCTCTCTCTTGACCTTCCTTGTTTTAGAGATGACAGTTTTATAGGCACAAGCAAAAAAAAAATTTTAAGTCTAAATGAGTTCAAGACCTGCCAACAAGGCACTGAATTGCTTCTTACCTTCCTGTTGTATTTGTGAGGCTGCTCGAAATAAGCAGCAGAGTGATTCAGCGTAGCCTCTGGAAGCTGTCTGACAGCACTCCATTCCGGTGTCTGACTGAAGCTACTTATATCTTGTGTCACTTTCTGCAGTAACTCAGTTCCAAGGCAAGATTAATGCAGTTAGAGCATTTTGCAGAAATAGTAAATCACCCTTGAAACTGATTACGACTCCGGAGCTGCCTAGCCTGTGAGTTATTCATGTAGCTCTCCCCACATTGTTTTCATAAACAGATATTGTTTCATAGGTTGCTAATCATTCTTGCCAAAGTTAAGAGTGGGCTCAAGGCCAAGGGAATGCCGCCTTTTTATTCAAAGGAGCAAAAGTTTGCAAGATGTACTAACTGTCAAACTAATCCTTCCTTGTTGCGAACTTTTCATATAGTAATAGACACTGAGTGTACTCCAAAAATATGTGTAAGAAGCGTTTGTATTCGAAGCCTTATATATCAAATCTCATCTCAGCAGGCCGTTCTGATAATCAATCCATTAAATTATTTTCCTATCTGATACTATATTGACTGTGTTTAACAACGACAGTTTCTTGTATCTGAGTGACAGTAACACAAATATCTTGAGTATTTACCAGGAAGACTAATCTCACCTTCATTCTTTTGTTACTTATTTCCAGAAGATAATATTTCTAGAATAATTCTTAATATACAATATCATAATCAATACTTTATGGTTTGGTTTTTAATCATTACAACAGTCTTTCAGAGCATTGATGGAGCACAGATCTAAAGCCCTTTTTAAGCACACAAAAAAAAAGGTGTATAATGCACAGAAGAAGCTTAAAAGTTCTACTGAACAGCAGAGTTCAACGGTCTAGCAGGACCACATGTCTTTCTTAAGCTTTTCAGTGATGCTTATTTAGATGTGAGAAACTTTAGCTAATGGTAATAGATAAAGAAGTCATTTCATTTGAAGCACTCATTGCTCTCACTCCTGGGCCACGACTATTTTGAATTCTGGCTTCTTTATTAGATTCAGTGCTCCCAAGAAAATTTATATTTCAAGTGCTCAACCAATCTCTGAAATAAAGTAGAAAAATCATTCTTGGAAATAGCAACCTAAAAACTGACTGTGTATCAGACACCCTTTCCTGCTTGGTTTTCTACAGCCAAGATACTAATGCATCATTCCTAGTCAAATGAAATGTCTTTCGCATCCTTTTCCTTCACTTAGTGTCCCAAGAGACTTGGTGACTAAGTGTCTCATTTAGAAGTGGCGTAACCAGACAGGTGATGGATAAAGAGCTGCTTCGGGTAAACCACAGGCAAAGGACTTCAGAGAAATAATTTGCTCCATTTCATGACTCTGCTGGCATCATGCCCTTTTACTTAGTCACTGCC
The DNA here is from genome assembly GCA_004363575.1 of Solenodon paradoxus. Taxonomy (NCBI): domain Eukaryota; kingdom Metazoa; phylum Chordata; class Mammalia; order Eulipotyphla; family Solenodontidae; genus Solenodon; species Solenodon paradoxus. Next base: position 154,434 of record RJWH01000300.1, read on the forward strand.
ATCATACTAATCAACTATTTTCATTCATAATCTCTACTGGTGCTTCCATTTCTGGATCTCAATTTTTCTCCCCAAAGTCAGTCCTTTGTCACTTGTTCTACATAGTTGTAGAGATTCAATTATGTGCCCTTTCAGCTTCCATGTTAAGTGGGGCTAGAGAAAGGGTGGATGAGGTTGAGTCGGGTCACACACTTAACGTATTATGGAGTCTCAATCATCATTAAATCTGTCAGTCTAAACTGGTAAAACACAAATCCCTTTGCAATGACAAGCACTGGGCAGATTGTAGGAACCATTGTGTGGGATCCAGAGAATAGGAAAACTTAGACACAAGAGCAGCGAAGAGAGCAAAAGGAAAGTCATTTGAAATAGTTCCAGACGTACAGCAGACATTCCAAAGGGTGACCGCAGCAACTCATTTGCCATGGACTGAATGTTTGTGTCTGCCCAAAATTTAGATACTGAAAGCCTAAACTCTAGTGTCATGGAATTTAGAGATGGACCTTTGGGAGGTCAGTCAGTCATTAGGGTGGAACCTCCTTTATAGGTTGAGTTCCTGTTTATAAAGACACACTACTGAGTTTGCTTTCTCTCTGCTCTCCATCATGTGAGGATACAAGGAGAAGATGGTCTTCTACAAACTTGGATTCCGGCCCTCACTAGATACTGGCTGGCACCTTCACATTAATCTTAACTTCTCAGTGGCCATAACTGTAAGAAATAAATGATTGGTGTTTAAATTACCCAGACTATTATAATTTGTTATAGCAGACCAAACTAAAATACAATTGAATTCCATTGGTTCGTAGGTCTCATTTAAGGGACATGATAAATAAACATTTATCTTTGTAAACAGATAAATCAATTTCTGTTGACATTTAACTTATATTTGCATCATTTTAATTTTATGTAGAGAATAGGAGATGAGGAAAGCCATCTTTAGTATCCCTGCAGACTTTTTTTTTTTTAAACTTGGAACAGTAAGAATAGAACAGAATTGTCCTTGAAATTTGCTAAGGCAGAATGATTTTAAACTGACATATCTACTTTTGTACTAAGAATGAAGTACTGCTCCAATATAAGCCCCTTAGTAGCTAATGTACTTACTGCGTACATTCTAAACAATCTGGCAACTTACAGAGCACTAACAACTTTCTGCAATGTAGGAAACATTCTCTATCTGTTCTGTTCAATACAAGATGATCATGCATTTGAAATATGGTTAGTGCAAGAAAGAAATGAGTTTTAAAATTGTATTTAATTTCTGTTAATTGAAATATAAATGTTCACTTATATTTGGCTACATTGGACAATGACATTTCTATAGTTTCAGCACTATCTGCCTTACTTCTCTACAAATTTTTGAATCATTCAAGTCAAAGCACTGCTCAGACAAGTTTGTCAGTACTGTGTTGACTTAGGTACCTGAGGAGGGTATCAGATCATATGGGTTTGTTGCATCTTTGATTCTCATTTGAAAAATATTTACCTTATATACACACATACACCTGCCTTCTAACTTTTCAACATACAACATACTTATATAAAAGCATAACCTTGGTATTTAATGTTGAAGCAAACAAAATCCATAAACTTCAAAGGGCATCTTATGTCCTCTGGGTAGTTAGGTCAAAATGAGCAAGAGTAAAAACCCTAACTTATTATATTCGGTAACCTTATCTTTTACTAAGGCTATAAGTACTAACAAATCATATGGGAAATTGAGCTTGTAAGATAAGATGCATTAAAAAAAAGTAAGAAACAAGACCTTGTAAATAAATATATGTAGCATGGTTCACGGTAGATTTAGCTGTGGAGACACATTCAGACTCAGGGCATCAGTGCACTCCTGAGACTCATAAAAGCCTGCATCTCAATTCCAAGTCTACCACTCAGGAACCAAAGGACAACACTAGCCAAGTTAATGAGCCTGAGTCTGAAGTTCTTTATCTGTAAACGAAGATCCTTGTTTCTGACTCTACAAATCATTGTGAAGATTAAATAATATATGCAAACAGTCTGGTAGGGAGTAGACTTTAAATATGTTAATTCCTTGCCTTTCTATCTTTAAGGCAAATATTTTGAAACATCTGAAAATTCATTGAGGTGATACTCTAAAAAAATTCAATCAGACATTTCTATGAAATAAAAGTTCAGGGTAGTTTTCTAAATAGGTTTTATAAAACTCGGGTACCTCCAGGCCCCAAGCAGATGGTCACATTCTGAGAGCAAGAGAAAGAGGGGAAAAATAAATAAATAAATAAAAATCAAGCCTCTTTTTCAGAAAATCCTTTTTGGTTGGTTCCTTCATTAGGATTCGGCAAAATGCCACCCACAGCAGATGGATATGAATACAGGAAACCAAAGAAGCTGTGTTTGGACCCCAAGTCTTGGCATATGGCACTAGATCCTGTCACCCCGGCTGTCAAAACAGCTGCTGCAGTCTCTCCCCACCTGCAGTTAGGAAACTCTGCCAAGAGTGTCCCCATGCAGAAGAATCTGCCATCAGGTGGTTCTCCTGACTGGGGAGCCACATCTATTGCTACCTGAGCATGAAGGACCATTTTTCAAATCTTTCTTTAAACTCCCTAGGATGAAAGCCACATTAACCACCCTAGTCCATCTAGCCTTTCATTAATACTGAAAAGACAGCAAGGCTCCACAGAAACACAATGAAGTAGCCAGCCCTCCATCCCAAAGTGACTTGCTGTTCACTAAGTTATTTAACGTGGTGGGTTTTCAGATGCTCCCTCTGCAAGTGGAAATCCATCATACTTGGTAGAACTGCAGTGACGTCGAGGAATAAGGATGCAGAGGGGCTGTGGTCATCGTGGTAGTGGAAACCAGAGTGACAAGGGCAACATCTAACATTTAGTCGCTGTTACTGTAGGTGAGATAGGGTTCTCAGTGCCTTAGGAGCACTAGTGCTTTTCTCTTGACAGTCACTTCACAAGCATCTTTGGTGTGAAAGAGATGAGGAAACTGAGACAGAATGGATTTAAATCATGTGCTCAAAATTACCACCTAGAGAGGTGTGGAGTGGCATTAAAACCCAGGCTGGTCACTCCAGAGGCTGCATACTTAACCATTACTGTGGGTGTTAAGGGAATGGTAACTATTTTTATGGTGGGGGGGGAAATTCACAGGAAATTGAGTATGTTAATGAATTTGCCATTGGTGAAAAGCAAATGACAGCTATAGGGTTGGTGAATGATTTCTAACTGCCACTTCTTGCTTAGGTAGGAGAATTTGCTAAGGGAAGGATAATTCAAAGTCACTCCTTTTTATGGGAACCTGGAAATAGTGCTACGAAAGTTAAAATCATTACAGACATATTACAAAGAAGCTGTATAATTTAAGCAATGGGGCAAATCCTGAAAGAATTGTTTTTATACTTTAATTGCTGACAGAATAAATGTAATGAGTTTTATACTTTTAAATTTACATTTAATATTAATCCTATTCTATATTTATATGCAGTTTCACATACGGCACATTAAACACAGCCTGACCTGATGGAATTGATTTTATTAAACCTGGCAAAATTAACCACTTGTTGAAACCAGATTGGTCTCACATGCATATCTGAAATCCTTTTACCAGGTAGATTTCTAGTTTCCTCCTATCAAAGGCCATAGACCTAGAGAGGGGACTATAACCAAGTTAAAGGTAGATTCATTTTGATTTATTTTTAAACTTGTAGAAATAAAAAGTGTTCTGTATGCTTCCTTTGAACCTTTAGAACACACAACCCTTCACGCTATTAATGCAACAAGTCCTAAAATACATACTTTGGTTCAATTTAAAACCTATAATGAGAAAGAATGTTAGGACACTCAACATAGAAACACAACTACACAAAGAGACATTACCCAACAAAGGAACTGATGAAAGAACAGAGAGGAACAAGAAGGCCAAAGAAGAGAGGCCTCAGCCCCACTAAAATCTTTTCACTCTGTCTAGCCTAGCTTAGATTCTCCCTTTGTACGCCACCATCCAAAAAAGCAAATTGTCCATAAAGCAAATCTAAGCAGAAACCCGGGACAGTCATAAGGTCTACCAAGATCTCAGTCTTGCCTTACCTTATACCTAACATCTGCATAGATTTGCATCATATACTTTACAAATGTTACAGCGATTTGCGCTGAAAAGTATAGTAGGCTGAATAATGGTCCCCAATATTACCCATGTCCTAATGTCTGCAACCTTTGAATATGCTACCTTGTGTGACAAAAGGAAAGTTGTCACTGTGAACAAAATAAGGATCTTGAAATAGAAAGATTATCCTGCATTATCTGGGTGGGCTCAAGGTAATCTTAGGGTCATAATAAGAAAGAAGGATGAAGGTTAGAGCCAGAGACAAAGTTGTGACAATGGAAGCAGAGGCTAGAATGGTGCCAGGCCATAAGCCAAAAAATGTGGGCTGCCACAAGAAGGGGTAACCCATAGCAGGGCAGATTCTCTCTAGAACCTCTAGAAGGAATGCAAACATGCTGACCAGTTTTGGACTTCTAAACCCCCAGAAATGTAAACAAATAAATTTGTGTTTTTTTAAGTCACTATGTAATTTATAAGAGAAGCCATAGGAAACTAATATAGGAGGGCTAGTCCAATAGCAATTCTCTATCACTATCATTTCTCTATCACTAGTCTACTATCAGTTCTCTATCACTGCAGGATCTAGAAATCCCTGCTGGTAGATTTATTTGTGAGTGTTCTTTTCCCCCCAAATCTTGTGGACCTAATCCCTAGTTATGAACACATATCTACAGCAGTATCCCAGATGAGAATAGGGGTTCAAGCTACTGCTGTTTGACCAGAAAATGTCAGAGAATTAGAGATAGATAATGTCATATATCTATCTAATATATGACAATAGCTAGATGAAACTTACATTTATATGATAATTAGGAAAACATAAAACTATAGCAACAGGAGATTAGTCATTGTCAAGGCCTGAGGTAGACAGAAGATATGACTACAAACTCCTTTATAGATTGTAGTGTTTATTACATGAGTATGTATATTTATAAAAGTCACAGAATTGTACACCAAAAAGAATTAATTTAAGGCATATAAATTATACCTCGCTAAACCCAAGTAAAAACAAGAATAAAGTCTGATTTGAACTATAGTGATATACGAGGCGGACAAGGTTCCTGTAATTTTAGATGCAAATGCTACTAGAGAAAGCAAACAACAGACAAGTAAATGCATAAATATATAATATAATTTCATGTCACTGAATGATTCCCTTTCCTTTAGCTAAGACATTTATGCTAATAAGTGCAATAAGAAAGAAAGAGAAAAGGCTAAAACAGTATGCTTCCCAAACTCACTCACATAATGACAATATATAATAATACTTAATATTTAAAAACATATTGAGTTAATGAGCTAAGGCTGTTTCTTAGCTCATTAGGAAACTGGTGGAGGCTTAGGGACAAGAAAAGAGAAACTCCTCAGGCATTCTTTCCCCATCCTAAGAAGAAAAGGGACCAATACTTGGCAACTATAACAATTCATGACACACAGATTGGAAAATTCTGGGATAAGGGAATGGGTGAGACTTGGCTTTGATTTTAGATAGTCATTAGGGAAAACCTCGGGAGATAGGACATCTGAGTAAAGACTTTGATGAAGGAAGGACATCTAGGAAAAAATCTGGTAGAAGATTGTTCCAAACAATGAACAATCAGAAAGGAACATATTCCTGAGGAAGGGGCAAGCTTGGCAAGTTAGAGATGAGAAAGAATCAGGACGCTGTAGACCTATGAAAAATGGAAAGGAAGACAGAGGTAGGAGGGATAGTCAAAGAGGTACTCAGGATCTAGATCATTCAGACCTGAAAGGCAACGGTGAGTTATTTTGAGTTTATTTATGTGTAATATGAAGCCATTAGAGTGTTTTGAGCAACAGAGTAGTGTGATCTTATTTATAGTTTTAAAAGATCAATATGACTTTAAGTCAATACTTTTAAGAAGTGATAGGTGAAAGCTAAGAGATCTGTTAGGTGTCTAGTATATTAGTCCAGATGAAAGATGAGAAAGGCTTTGTTAGGTTAGTGTGTTAGCTATTGGAAAATGGGAAAAAACTGAATATATTAGGAAAATTAAAATATCCTAAATGATGAAAGATTAGATCTGAGTATAAGGCAGGAAAATAGCATTGAATGCTTTCTAGATATTTGGTTTGAACAATTGCAAAAGTTGGTACCATTTCATGAAATGGGGAAGATTGGGGAAAAGCATGTTGGGAGCATTTTTGTTAAATTAACATGTTTATTCGCTATCTATATGTGATGTGAAATGAGCAGCTAGATGTAGAAAATATAAATTTGGAAGTCATCAGTATGCTATATGTTTGCTCATTTATTTCAACCATGGGAGAAGAGATCACCTAGCAGTCTATATAGACCAAATCAAAAATAAAGCCAAGCACGGAATTCTTTTTACTTCAAAATTGTGAAAAAGCAGAGTTAGAACTAGCAAAAAAGACTTTAGAAGGAGTAGAAAGACAAACACCAAATAAACCTGGTGTCCCAGGAATAAGATGAACGAAACTGTTTCCAAAAGGATGAAGTGACCAACTGGATAAAATGCTGATGGTTGTTAAGTATTAACAGAGCTGGGATTTGACAAGAGGTACAGCACAGCTAGCGAAGTGACAAGCAAAACCTGACAGGAATGGATTCGAATGACAAGGGGAATGGAGTTAGTGAATGCTGCTTTTGAGGTATATTCTCTAAAGAGGAGCAGAGAACATGGCAAGATGAGACGGTATAACATGTTTAAAGCTCATAGATAGGAGTCTCTTAAAAAGGAAAAAAAGATGCATAAAAGAGCAGTAGTAATTGCAAAGACTAAGTTTCTGAGTCATCAAAGGGTATAGGATATAGTTTGCAAGTATAAGAGCAGGAATAGCTCATCTAGTTATAGAAATTAAGAAGTGAGGAAATTGAAGTCAGCAGGAGTGATTTGCAGATTGATGGTCAAAATGGGAAGCTGAAAGGTAAAGATGTGGCTATTACTGAGCAAGAAAATCAAGAGCTGAGTGTCCCCTTGGCCAGTGAAAGTCATCCAATGGAGCTGCAGCTGGACACTCCATTTTTACAGGCCTGTTTCACAGAGCACATTCAGTAATACTCTATGTCCGTCTTCTGAGTAAGGATTTTTCTAGAAACTTCACAATGACTTTTGACAAAGGGTAAATATTACTCAGTTGCTATCAAAAATGCCCCTAGTTGACACATTTTCATGTGATTAAGTGACACAGATAGCACTTTATCCTAAATCCATTCCTTTCCTCAGGGGAAAAGGTAAAGTTACATGAAAATTACGGATGTATGATTTCAATGGAAGTCCCTCCCCTCACCATTGGAGAGTGTAGTGAGTCCCTGGAATTCTGAATTGAGGACTAGTAGGGAAAATAGTCTAGAGTCAGTCTTATTTCTCAATGTTTTTTGTAAAAAAAAAAAAAAAAAAAAAAAAACTATTCTTCCTAGAAATTGATTCCTTCATTTGAGGAATTTATATCCCTCCTCCCACTAAAATTAAGTAATTGCAGTAAAAATGGCAGCCTTTTGGAGGCCATAGAAGGGTTAGTGGTATCAGGAGAGAAGAAGGGGACAGAAGTGGTAGAATATGATTCAAACAGAATATTTTCTTGGAAATTTTCAAATTAGAATTTAAAAATAATTTTCTCTATAGCAACAGAGTGAATCTGGGAAATGTGAGTCTGAGAACTGACAGACTTTTTGAGAAAGTCAGTTTAAATGAAGAAAGCTAACAAGGAGAGAGTAGAGATGAAGAATAAAGATGGAGCCCTGACAGTATTCAGTTCACAGGTCAAGGATCTCCACCTTTCGTGTTACTGATGTGAAACAATAGAACTCAGTTGTTCTCTAACTCATTAATAGTGTCCTCTTCATTTCACCAAAAGTAAATCCTGACTAACATAAAAATGACTACTTACAAAAAAGAATGTGACACATCCATCCTAGAGAATTGATGATGGGCAATAGTAAATTCATTAAGACTAGCATCTATTATTTTAAGGATTCAGATATTGGGTTCATTATACCTGGAACTTTGAAGAATTTGGTAGAAAATGTATCAGAAGATGGCGTCTGTTGACTTCTAGTGACCTTCAGTATAGGGAAGAAAAACTAAAGTTACTGAATGAAGACAGAGATGAACAGGAGACCCACTTTGCTAACTTTTGAGACTATTGTCAATGATCCCAGACCAAAAAACATCAGAGAATCATGTGCCTACAAAATTGCATGAGCCAAATCCTTTTCTACATTCGAAATGGATGTGCTACTCAGAAATATAGATACCAAGAGGGCCAGAAGTATTGGCAAAGCCTGATCTCAGCAGAGACCTACAAACTATCTCCTGCCAGACAGAGGTAATATCGCTTCTCTGTAAACTGCACTGATAGAACTGATGCAGCCTAGGGGCAGAAAGCAGATTAGGTCTTTGTCAATATCCCAATCAAGGCAGAAGCAGAGGCTGAGGCAAAGGAAAAAGCTTTTAAGTCAAGGTCATAGTGACATAGGCAAAATCCTTTCTCCTATTACTCTTTCAAGAATGAATGAGGTAGAATTAGGATAAAAGTCATATTTTACAATTTGTTATTTGCCAACTGAAACTCATACAATGGAAATCATCTCACATTTAAATTGGGTATGAAAGGCCTGGATTGCCAGAAAAGCTCAGCCATGACAAGATATGCATACGATGGTTCTCTCACAACCCAAGGCCACCCCTGACTTTTCAACGCTCTTAAAAGAAACAGGGCTGATGAGTTCCTAAAGCATGCTCTGGGGCTGTACTACTAATATGGTAGCAATGGACCATTTGGGGTTATTTATTACAATTTAAAATATTGAAGACTTTGTTCCTCATCACAGCAGTCACATTTTGAGTGTGCATATGACCAGTGACTGACACATCAGTTAGTGCCAAAGAACATTACTATCTGTTGACTAGTACTGCTCTAGGGGATAAATAACCAGATCTTCTGATCGGTAAAAAACAAAGACAGCACACAAACTTTCCAGCTCAGCAGAGAAATGGTTATTGGCCATGTCTAAGACCCTATCCCTTCAGTCCAGGGGAAAAAATGTTCTAGAGTAGTGACCATTACAAGCTATTTTTCCCTTTTATAATTGATTTTGTTCTTCTTTGATTTTTTTCATAAAATTTTCTCCACTATTAAATATTTGAGAGGTAATGCAGTCTGAAGGCAAGTAGCAGTGATGCATTTTTTCTACTACAGGAAAGGAGGAAAAATTGGCAATTTAAAATTAATTTCCCACGGAGAATGTAAGAAGACCAAAGGGGCCAGCAGTCTCACCTGGATTCCTCACCATTACTGTGGCACCAATAAAAGGAAGAGGGAATTCTACATCCTCCATTAATTGCAGGACTGTTAACAGAGATTTATTTTAAGTAGGCCCAAGTAAGCTAGTACTTAAAAATAGGACAAGCCACTAAAGAAAGAAAATTTAAACAGAACCAATATCCAAATATAGAGTCCTCCTGGAAGAAAAACAGAGCAACTGAACATCATGAAAAGATGGAGGAAAGGAGGAAGGGAAAGCTGGGGTGGGGGGATAAGATAAAACAAAAAAAGACCACCTACAGAGATTCAATTAGTATATATAATGGCTTTTTGGAAACATATAGTTACACATTTTTATAATTTAAAATACAATTAATGACACTAAGGAGGTCTAAAAACAAAAGTAGAAGAAATGCTCAAAAATACAATATAAATGCAAAGCAACAGAAATAATATGAGAAAAATCAGGTGTTGGAGTGTATTTGAAAAAGTCTGTCGAAAAGTGTATTGCAAAAGAAAAAAAGAATAGATGGCTAAATTAATATTAAGTAAATAGAAGGCAATTTATCCAAGTTGAAGGATGTAAATCTATAGTTTTAGAGAATACATCAAATACCAAGCAATTTGACCAAAGGTGGAAGAAATTCACTCCTAGACATGCTTGAGAAAAATTCCTGAATTCTAAGAATAAAGAAAAACAATCTGCTTTTCCAGAAAAATAGCACAATATCATTATAAAGAAAAGATAAGAAGTTCTGGTATCAACTATGTTTTAAATTATAAACATGAAACTATATATACACATACATACATATATATGTATGTGTATATAAGTATGTGTATATGTATACACACACATTTATATATTATATATATTAATATTAGAAATTTTTCTCAATCATTCTCTGAAAAACTGGAGGTGATACTGGGGACCTCAACAGTCCTTGCAACCACCATGGATGGACATGCTTCACCATCAAGGATCATGCAAGTTTTGCTGTCCTATCAAAAGACTGAAATGAATGCAAATAAATACTGCACACCACAATTAGACATAAGAAAACTTACACAGCTTCTTTATTTTCCTCCAGGCGAGATCATTCAAGTAAACTGAGGAAAAACAGGATGGATTCTCTAATAGAGCTGAAAACAAGGAACAGTCATACGACAGAGACAAAGAAGGTTGGCAGAAGAAAGAAAGAAGTAAAGAGAAAAGTGTCATATGATTGAAAAATAAGCATGACCTGATTAGAGACTTAACCTACTTTCAATCTACAGACTCAAAGATTCACAATATAAGACAAAATCAATGAATACATACCACCTAAATAGGACAAATGAATTTAACTGGTGTCCTAAATCAGGATTAGAAGCCTCAAGGAATTACCAAAATGTCTTTTTTGATTCAACAAAATTGCTGAATCACAGCCATTTTCTCCTTGTAAGATAGAGACTAAAATGGGAAGGGGTGATGTTTCTCAGCAATCTCTGTGAAGTGACATGCTACTTCTTTAATTAGAGAGGTCAGCAGAAGAGAGACTCCACATGCCCAACTCTTAGGCAAAAGGCTCATTTTTCTGATTATCTGATTTTCTCTTCCCCTTTGAATTACTCCACTCTTGTGATAAAGCAATTTCCTTACCAAATTTTGAACTCACTTATTTGGCTGCTTTTAATTTAGAAATAAGCCAAAGGCAATATGTTTATATAGGTTTCCTGACACTTTTATTGCTCACCACTAAAGAAAAAGGAAAAAATAAATAGCTGAGTAAGTTTTATATTTCACAAAACTCACTCTTTAATGTTGCTTTAAAATTATTGAGCATTGTTAATATATTAAAAATTACCATAAGAGGTCTAATGTTGGAGACATGATCATTTATTCAAAGTTTATTAAACAAAAATCAACTTATGCCAGGGTCATAAGGTTTTGACAACTGTAGTTAGAAACTGCACTGGAGTCATGGTTATCATTTAAGCCAATTTCCAAGAGAGTTTGTTTCTATAATAGCTTCCTTAATTTAGAAAATGCCAGTGATTCAATGTCTAGTCCTATTAGATGGGCATGCCTTGGATATGACACTAATGTGGATCAGTGAAAGAAAAGTAAAAGACAAAGATCTTAACGGATCACATCAAGGTCCAAGAATCTTTGATTTAAAGGCAACTGATGTTGAACTAAAGATCCAATATTTTATTTCACTTAAAAATTGACCATATTAAAGTGGTGATGAACTTAATTACTAAGTGAAAATGTCAACAAACGAGTTTTGGCAAGTTTAACTAATGGAAAGCTATACTATGGAACACTACTCTGTTGCTCAAAACACTCTAATGGCTTCATATTACACATAAATAAACTCAAAATAACTCACGGTTGCCTTTCAGGTCTGAATGATCTAGATCCTGAGTACCTCTTTGACTACCCCTCCTACCTCTGTCTTTCTTTCCATTTTAGACCAATCAAACTGGCCTCAAAATATGTTCTCAGTGATGATCAAATCCTGTATATTTTAATAAGTATTTACAGAAATTGCTCTTTAACTAGCTTCCTTAACAACTTCCCCTAATGTGTGCATTCTGTGATTATTTAATGAACATTTAGAGAGCATTTGATGAGTGATGTTTGTTCTTAAATTTTAAGAAATATTTTGTAACTTTGATGCTACCCTACAACAGAGAGGCTGTCTTTCATGAATAAAATGCCAAAGGCATTAGTTTGCTTCTCTTTCCTTTCTCTGTGTCTCTCTATCTCTCTCTCTCCCTGTGTCTGTCTCTCTCACTATTTCTCCCCATGCACACATGCACGCGCACATAATACCAGAAATTAAATCCAAGATGAATGACCTTTATTGCTTAGACGAATGAGAATTTTATAATTGGGTGCTCCATTTTGATTAGGTGAGGTTTCTTTCATGTATAGCATTAATGCTGACATGATCAGAATTTTTATCTTCAAACCAACTGGTGTTATGGGACAGTACTACAGCATAATGAAACTTTTTCCCTTCTCAAGAGTTAATAAAACGACATCTGCATATCCTAAAGAAAAATCACTACGAAAGAGAAAATGGAAAACCTCTTGCTGAAAGTTTCTTTGACATTTATACTGCCTTGTTTTCCAAGTCAGTATTTTGAGAATGGAAAAAATCTTGCTCTGAAGTGTTCTAAATTAAATAAGAAACTTATAGCTACATGTCATTATTGAATTCATTGCAATTTAATTAAGACAGTTATGGTTTGATGCCACATTTGTCCCAGAGCTGCTTTTCTGAGCAAGTAATAAATGAATCAAACCACTTAATTATCACCCCAAACCCTGAACCAATTGCTCATTTATCCATACAGAGGCCTACTCTGTTCTCTAAGGATAAAATGTCTCTGTATTCACACTGAATCACAAATCTAAACTTCTAAAGGTGAGGTTTGGGATCATTCAGCTATTTCAAAGAAATCCAGCCTTACCTAGAGAACAGGAACTGAATGAGGACTATCTAAAGACCATTCGGTATTTTATTTGATATGAACGAAGTGAAAATGTTAAAAAATAAAGAAAAACAAAACACATTTTTGGCTGGTCCCAATCTCTTGATGTCCTATCACTCCAGAAACATCTGTCTCAATCAGATAAGAAGAACATAAGAAAAGTCTAGGTTTGAGAGGATAGTTGTAATTTTAAGACTATTATTCAGTTATAGGCATGTGAGTACTATGGACAGACAAGTTGTACTTCATAATCTAAGCCTACATATCTTGCCTAAGTCAGCAACTTTACAAAAGTCTTCCTTAGTTAAAAGGACTATTATAATAAAGTTGACTTGATCCATAGACATTACTGAGTACATACACTTAATAGAGAGAAGGTACTAAGTTCCATATGGTGGTGACGATGGCGTGTAAGACATAGAAGGATACACTGAGTAAGGGTTCCAACTATAAAACTATGTATTATACTGGGCATAAGCAGTGGTTTAAATTGGTAGTCTAAGGACACACTTAATCTCCAATTAATTCTAAGTATAAAATGTGTATCACAATACACCTAAGCCATGTCAGCCTATTCTATATTCACTCTTTTATGGCCTGAAATTGTATGTACCCTCTTTATCCTCAGAAACAGCAATTTGATTGAGGCAATAGCCTAAACACACATACGCAGTTCATTTACATAACACAGCAAAACTTTTAGTATATCAGTAGCAATTCTGAAAATCAAGAAGACTAACATCTCAAAACTATGAGCATTTTCTACTAAGGCAGAATTTTTTTCAATTATTATATAGTTTTTTCCCATTTCCATCCAGATTCATTCAATCTAACTTAGATTATCAGCTACCTGAGACAATGGTGGGAAATAGTTCTGTATTAAATGAAAAAGAATGGATAATCTAAATATACACATTTGTCTACAGATGTTATTTTACAAACAGCATATCAATATTCTTCTTTTGATTCATAGTTGTAGTCACTTGAAAATTTTGGATTATTTAAAAAAAAGGTAGGTAACATAGCCTGAAAATTTTTATAAAAAAATAAAATGTAATAAATATGGGAGTGAGGAGACTATGAGTTATTCATAAAGTTGTGAATTCTTAAATTTATATTTTTTAAAATTCTCACTAAACCATTAATATTAGAGGCACCCATTTTAGAGCATTCTAAAGTGTGAAAATCTGTTTATTCTCAGGATGGTCTTATATTAGAAATGCAGGCAACATGGATATTTTTTAGCTCAGCATTTCTCAAAGTACATTCCAGTCTCTGTAATCCTCTTTCAAAATACCCAGTTATTAATTCATTTGAGAAACTTTGCATTATATACTTATACAATAGTAGGCATATCAAGAATGGGAAATCTTATAAGGAAATGTAACTTTGAAAAGAAATAAGTGATAATATAAGGGTCCATGGACACTAAAACTAAACTGAGTGGGTTACAAACCCAGGATTTCTTTTTTATCATTTTGTGAACTTGAGATAGCTATTTAACCAGTCCCCTTAAAGATAATAATCATGTCACCTTTAAACAATAGTCTTGTGAAAACTTTAATTAATATATATGGAAACAAACTTAGTCTCTGATATATAAATATTATAGAACATCTTAGTTGCTATTTCAGAACTTTAACTGACCACATGTGTTGTGTCTATGTACCTATTTACCCAAAGAACACAGTCTTATCCAATATAATTTTCAGAAAAGAAAATCACTTACCAAAAAAAAAAAAAACACCCCAGAATCATCTCATTTACAGGGGTTCCCAGGGAGTAAGTGACAGGTGTGACTAGATCTCAGGTCTCCTTAACCCCTATCCAGTTCCAGTACACAGTAGCATTCTACATCAAATTGCTGTCATTTAGATTAAAGTACCTTTTTTCTGAAATGTTTCCCCATTCCCTGCAGGCAGCAAATTGTTTTTTTATAGATTTTATCTTCCATTAAATTTCAAAATTTGAGATTTAGGAGTAATCTCTTGAAGTTTCAGAAAGGGTTCAAGTGCTTCACTGTAATTATCACGAAATATTGATAATACTGTTGGTAATGGAGAAAATGTTGTATTATAAACTTTGTGAAATTTCTGGTCTTCATATTATAATTGCATTCTAAATATCTGCAGGAAAAAGAAATCTAAGTTTTCTGCGAAGAAATTTTTTTTTTAAAAAAAGGGTAATTGAAGTCATAGTTTTAGGGTTTTTTTAATGTTTTGTCAAAGTCTAGCTACTTTTTTTTTCCCTTCTGATATTGTAACTGCTTAAGTGTACCTGAGAACCAGGCTTCAAATAAAGCTGTAGCTTTGAATGGAAACAAAGGAAGTTGTTGCCCTGGCAACGGGAATTGCCTAGAGTTCCCGCATTGTTTCCACCATTAGCAATTCCCTTTAATTCAGTGGGTTTGCACCAAGATACCATGGAGAATGGAGCCCTGCCCTTGGACACTTAACAGTGAAAGAATTTGTTGGAAAGCTCATTAGAATTGGGTGGTTTTATGTGGGAATACAGTGCCATTCATATCTTCAATGTCTATTGTGAATGTGATTTTTGCAAATGAATCACATGTGACCATAAAGCCAACTTTATGTAAACATCTGGGCCTTACATTCTGTTATGGAAACTGAGTTTGGGGAAGTCTCACACTTCAGGCTGTAAAAAAAGAGATCTGTGAAACTGGAAAACCCACCAAATATCTTCCAATTCTAGGCATTTCTTTTTGACTTTTGTTCTTAATCTAGGTTACTTAGGACATATGATGGCAAAAAAACGATTTTAATCATTTTTAGTATAAGAAAAATGAAGGAGTTTGCGAAGGTTTCCATCACTATTATTCAGGAGCTTGCATTATCACATCAATGTGGATAAGTGAAAAGGCTGAAATTTGGTCATTTTGTAGATTCCACAAAACACACTCTACAGATAATTTGTGGCTTGAGTCAATTCACTCATTCATTTGTTCATGAAAGTAAAATGAAATGGATGTACCTGTTCTATGCTGTCTTAGAGTTTCAAAATGATAAAATAAAATGCCACTGTCCCCGAGGAACCTATAGTCTAGGTAAGAAATGAGGGAAGCCGTAAATATAAAAAAATAAATAAAGGGTATACTCATCTATGAATACTTCAAATTTTACATACCAGAAATCTAGAAATTTTTAACCCACCATATCAGTGTCATCCTTTCAGTCTGGTCTTATAAGCAATGTTCTAATCAATTCCTTCTCTCATGTTTTTTTCCTTTACCTCTAGGCTCTTCCCCTTATTTTCATTAAGTCAGCAAATGCTTGTATCCCTGCTATGTACCAGACACTATTCTAAATTCTGGGGACAAAAATATATGTGTGTGTGTGTGTGTGTGTGTGTGTGTGTGTGTGTGTGTGTGTGTATGGGAATGGATTTGTAATCTATTGGGCAAGGCAAATATTAAATATTAATTTTCTTAAATGATTTTATGATAACACAAATAGATTGCCCAACACTGCTGTAGAGCAAACTTTCCCCAAACAAATATGATCATAGCAACCCCTTGCTTGAAAGCTTCCTCTGGCTCTACCTTTGCTATTAAGATTAGCTCACTTCCCATCAATCTCTCCACATGCATCAAGTCCCAGACATACTCAATTACTAGAATATTAAAAACAAGTCATTCTTCTTTCTATGAATATGCTTTTGTAAACATCACCCCCCTTGATCTGGAGTGCTTAATACCACTTGTCTAACTGGGAATCTCTTACTCTTCCTTTATTAAAAATTAAAAAACCTGTAACCACTATTCCCATTCTCAGTTCTACTTCCTTCTTAACTTAAGCTTTCATTGCAGCAAATTAATGGGTCAAGAGGAGGAGAAATTCTTTACTCTTCCCTAGGAGTCTTTTTCTTCAAATAAAAGATGCAGAAATTTATTTGTTGGTATGAGTTAAATTCAAAGGTAAAATAAATTCATTCATGTCTGATCATCACATAGCAAGTTAACATTTTAATTTTAATGGAAGCTATAAGGTTTTGCTATAGTACAATCTAAGACATAGTTGAAAGAATATGGTAAGAGGGGGAAAATCTCATTATAAATTATATCAGTGTCTTCTAGTACAGAACGTGAGAGATGATGCAATTGCTGGAAAACATGGTAGAAATCGGCAGGAAACATGCATTATGGTGGAAGTTAAATGCATAGAACCAGAACACTTAAAAGATAGTACTCCAACTTGTTTAGCCCACACCATCAAATCACTAGCAAAAACTGACGCCCAAAGTGTAAACACCCTCCACTCTTCACCTGCAAAGCCATCGAGAAATGGTAAAAAGGCAAGTTTCCCATTTCTCCTACACTTAGGGGATCAGGTTTGACTGAGCCAAAGGAGGTCCCCTTTCCTTCCTCTTTGGTAACTTTCCCCTGTATGTTCAATGGACCCCTTGCTTGCCAGTGTTGCTATAAAAAAAAATTACAAAGCGAATGGGCTAAAATAACAGAAATTCACTCAGTTCTGAAGGTCGAACAGCCACACTCAGAGAATCAGTAGGACCATGCTCCCAACTATGCTCCAGAGAAATTGAGTTCCTTGTCTCTTCCCAGCATCTGGTGGTTCCAGGGGTCCCTCAGCTTATAGGCTATCACTCCACTCCCTCCCTCCATGTTCCCATCACCTCCTCTCTCCAGATGACCTCTGGCCCTCTCTTATGAAGATACATGTCACTCCATTTAGGGACTACCTATATTAACCAGAATAAACTCTTCTCAATATCCTGAACTTAATCAGATTGTTTGCCAGATCTGGTGATGTTCACAGGTTCTGAAGTGTAGCATATGAACTCGTTGGAAGCCACCATTTCTACCTTCTACACCTGGGCTGGTTTCTGGAGTGAAAGTTGTTGTGTTGATGGCAGTCGAATCCATCAGAGCACATGGCATATATACTTTGGCCACTGTGTGGGCTCACCCCACACAGTAAAAGCAACATCGTGGTTTATGGGCCACAATACTGGACACCAGTCACAACAGCTTTCTTTGACTACAGACTTCTTGGAAACCTAGGACGGACACTGAATGATCAATCAGGTGATAAGTGATTGAAGCTCCTTCATGCTGACAGTCCCTCTTCCTCGCTCCTGTGTCTACCTGAAACTCACTACTTTCTGCATTTGTTGGGAGTTCTGTATCTGTCTCTCCACCTTACACTTCTCCTGGTTACAAAACATACCTTAAGATTTGTGTGAGGCGTAGCTCATGTAGGACCTTGTCACTAGTGGATTTTCAGAGTGTTTTAAACTAATATGAGCAAACATCAAGACTTTGGCGTAAAAGTGTGATCATTGAGAGAATGACATGAGAGAATCTCTTGTCCTTTCATTCCACAGTATGTGCCTTTCTTCTCTTCCTAGGACATATATGGCATTAGAGATGTTCTTTTCTTTCTTGTGAATGTTCTATTTATTTTTTCTTCTTTCTGGTTGAGACGTATTGATTGCTAGTCATTCCTAAATTACATGTGATGTTGTATCTTTCTTTCTTATCAAACACATACATGAAAATTACCAAGGAATAAATTGATTGTGACTTTAAACAGCCCCGGCATTTTCCCTCAAGGCACTTGGAGTTTTTCTCTTGAACACTTGTGTTGTAAATTGATGTAAAGAGGAAACCAAAGAAACTAGAGATAGTCCTTCCACCCCATGCAATCAGTCCCATTACAAATATGAACTGTTAACTTGACAACATGGCAACGTTTGGGCAGAAAGAAGGAATGGATACCAGTTTCCCTTGGAGACACATACCTCAAGGTTATCTTAACTGGAGGTTGTTTTCATATATGAACCATAAAATACTTGAATTGAAGTAATCTATCCTTTTCCTTCCCCTGCTATTTCAGTGTGCTAGTAGGCCTGGGCACCTAACTGGATGGATTTAATTCAAAGGGAAGTAAACTAACAGAATAGCAGAAATTTGACACTAATCTTGCTAAAAATCAGTATTTAGAACCCCTGGATACCTTGAAAGCATATTCTTAGTATTCAGAATAACTTGACAATATATCTGATTTATGTTTTGTAGGAAAGAACTTCAAAAAAAATACACTCACAAATTTATTTTCTATTCAGGACAATATTATGAGAAGTGCCTTGTTATCACAAGGACTTTCTTTCAATGACCCTGCCCTCAACAATATGCTGTCAATAGAGAAGACTAATGAAAAGCCTGAAGCCCTAGGTCGCCCCCAAATTTCTTTTTTTTCTATAAAAGCTGCAATTATTTTAACAAGTTAGGGATCTGGAACAATTCAATTGGGCAATAACATTCATTTTCAAAAAATTGTCCCCATCAATCAAAATACTTAATTTAAGTTTGTAACATGTGGCAATAAATGCCATCTCCTTCATGCTTTCTCTCACCTGTGTGGTGAGACAAGGCTTAAGGGGAACAGTTAGGATGAAGATGAGAGAAGGGAGAAAGGCAAAATAATGTACAATTTCTTCCCACTATCCAAAAGTAGAACATTCCTATTTGGTACAATTTGTCATTTTTTGAGTCTGTGAACACTATCACCTTTAAAAAGGTAAAAGGAAAAATTCTCAAGCACTTCTAGGTCTTAAAAATAACCTACCACAAGCACACCCCAGGGGAGTAGCAGTTAAGTCCCTGGTCTCTGGCAGGCAGGGTCCATATACATCCCAAGGACCCAGGATTCATGTTCTGGGGTTGGGGCTGGGGCTGACAACTAAGATGTTCAGCTAAAATCAAAATAAATAAAGTGCTTCTTCTCCTCTCTTCCTGCCCACCTGCCTCTGCTCACCTTCATTCCTGCCTGCAATTTTCTTTTAAAAATACATAACCTTCCATATCATATCACATAGGATTATTCTTCTTTCAGAAAGCCAAGATAGGCAAGTTTGGGTGCTAAGAGATTGAAGACAGGATTCCAAAGCTTAATTGATATGACAAAAGTAGAATTATAAATTTGCACAAGGCAATAAAACAGGAAATGCCTGTTCCAAGGAAGACAAAACTGGTGTCACTGAAATATGCAGGAAAGGTCTGAGTTAAAATTGCAGCGATTAACAGGAGATTGGTATGGTAGGGAGGGTTGAAAGCAAAAGATTTATCTAGTGAGCAAGTAATCTCAGTTTCCGTTGAACAGAACAAATATTGAAGGAAGCACATGTCTATTCGGAAACTCGTTTTTGTGTTCATGTGAATTGCTGCCCATGACCTCCAAATCAAAACCTTACTCTCCCCAGTTCACAGAATTTCCTAACTAGTGTTACACCTTTAACAGAGCAATGGGCCTCAAAGGATCCGTGGGTATTTCTTAAATTTCTATTAGATTCACTACTACTTCCACTTCCATTCCACAAACATATCCCAATTACAAATCCCTTGTTTGCAGACAAACACAAACTACATTTTTAATCTTCCTGCAGTGAAGGATCTTGTCTAATTTAACCATTTCTTCTCTGAGTCTGATCTTCAATTGTCTCCAAGCCAATAAATGGCTATTTAGCTTTGCTCTTCAAATAAATCATCCTGAATGTAACAGTTAAAGAAACATTATTGTGGTTTATTAAAGATACTCTTTCATTCCTTCTTAGGGTAATTTTCAATATGCTTTTACTATGCTGACCTTTGCTCAGGAAATTGTTAGCAACATAGCTAAATATTTCAATCATGGTGATTCTAGAATAGAGTATTTTCTCTAGAGAGCTGCTGTTTTTGGTGCATGGGGCTATTCCAAATATCTCTGACACTCTCAAAAATGCAGGGCCCAGGGAAGCAGACTAAAATTACAGCCAAGTTCCACAGAGTACTGTTGTCTTTCATTTAGACACATAAATGGTTTTCATTTACACTATAGTGATTTAGTATATAATCATCAACCCAATAAATTCTAAAGGTGATATTTTTGCTAAGTTTTGAACAATGTGCCCATTAGTTAATCATTAAACATTGGTAACATGAAATACACATTGTTAAAAATACTCTAAGAGTGCTCACACTTCAGTAGCACATAAAATTAGAAAGATGATTAGCAATGGCCCCTGAGCAAGGATGACATGCAAATTTGTGAAGTCAAAAAAATTTATTTAAAAAAAAAAAAATCAAACTGAATCGTAGCAATGACATGTCATGATACATTTAAGGGTGCTGATGTAAGAACACACAAAAAAGGTTTTATCTTAAAGAAAAATTATCCTGGGAATAGATTACCTACATAGCAAGAGGACTGAAGTCACCGTAACAGCCACATGGTACTGAACCAGTTTTACAGAAAATTTACATGTTCAAGTTTCCTCTCTGCCACCTTTTTGCATTTTCAGTCTGATTTTGATGAGAATGGGAAGATGGAATACTAAAATCTTAGGAGGAAATATATTGCTTTTTCATATTGTACCTGGACCAATGAATCTGAAAACTCCTGAATATCTGTGAAAGAGTTGGGCAACCTTGCAGGTAGATTAAAAAATATCTATCAGTGGACAAATATGCTTCCATAATATTACCAGTTTCAGAAACCAAATTGAGGATGATACAAGGACTATTAGTAGCCAAGAAATATTGAAAGTCATTACTAAAGCATGGATTCACACTTTTCTCTTTCCATCATTCTTCAAACCTGTGAAAATTTTTTTCATGCCTTTTCATCAACCATGCTCATGATTTTCCTGATTCACTGTTTCTTCCTTCTATTGATCCTTGAAACAAAAGCTACAGAATTCTGCTTGAGCACTAATATTTTTAAATGCTAATAAAAATAACTTGGGACATTATAAAATAAACTACTATAAGTACCTGTCAGTACATTCCATAGACCTATTTGCCTTGATGCATTAATTAATGGTCATATGTAGTTCTTCTTGGTCATAATATATTACTTATTTCAATTCTATGTGTAATAGGATCATTCCTTTTAATTTGAAAGAAAATTAATGGCTGTATAGCATTTTAATAATTTATCTTTTAAGGTTTATTCTATTAAATTACATGAAAGTCAGTTTTTACAAAAAGTAAATAAGCTTGAAGTCTAAAATACAGTGTAATGATTAATATGGGAAATATATTATCTTTGTAAGTGAAACATTTTCCATTTCTAACCATTAAATTTTCTAATTAACACAACTCTCCTGTTCAGGAGAACTTACAATAGGACTTTTGGTCTTGAGGAAACTTAAACTTTGCAAATACATAAAATTTCATTTCCCCACTAGCATAAATAGCCTATACACATAGGCACATGGGTCACATTCAACATTTGTCAATTTCTTCACTTAAGTAATGTCAAAAGATACATACTCTAAGCTGAATTTCCACAGATATACATTCCTGGTTGCAATGAACTCTGGTCATTTTGAAGATGAATTTTCATATTCTCTAAACACATACATGCAGAGGAATTTGCTGCCTCCCAAGAAAAGCTATCACAGACAATCATTTGTAAGATTCCTCTTATTTTCTTCATGCTTTTGTGTTGTGATATTGGAACTGGCAAAAAAAGCATGGTTTTTTTAGCTGATAAAAATTCACATGATTGCATTGGGTAATAGGGTAGCACAAGAAATAGCAGCAACTTAGAACTTATCATTCCGTCAGTCTTTGCCAGTTGTCTTTGTTGAGCTGAGCATGGTACCAATGAGTTCAAATTGCCAATTGTGTTTAACATGAGACAGTTTTCTTCTCTTTACTTCATAGTGTCAAACTGTGCTGCTTGCTTTGCATTCAAAGATATTAAACAGCCCTACTTACTCTCAAAAGTGTGGCTGTATCAGTAAAAATATATTCATATGTTGCTTAGGGCTGAAAAAAGAAAAATCCCTCGAAAAGCAGCAATAACATTTTACATGCATCTCAAATTACAAATCTTTAATCCAAGAACTTAAAACCTATTATTTAATCTACTTCCTAACTAAAATATATAAATATCATGTATAAAAACAAAAGAAAAATAGTGGGCTAAATGGTCTTAATAATGCAACAGATCTAAGCTGCATGTAAGACTAGTTTATTTTGATCCAGTTACTGGACTTTGCCATTAAAAATAAATTATACATACACCCATCTTCTCATTCTTAGCCTCTTGTATACCAATTCCTCTCTCTCCTCATGTCAATACAGAGCTTCTATTATTTAGGGTTCATTATATACTTAAAAATCAGATCTTCCCCTCAAAGCAGAATATCCCATACCAGTAGTTTTCAAACTTGAGCTTAAACTCGAATCACCTTATTAAAACACAAATCACCAGGCCCATCTCAGAGAATGCAGATCAAGAATTTCCATTTCTAACAGGTTCTAGCTGGTGACCCAGAACCAGGACTAACAACCATATATAGAAAAGTTAGATATAGGTAGATAGATATAGACAGAGAGATAGATAGATATCGAGAAATAGATAAACGGATGGATGAAAGTACTTCTACCTCCCCTTCCTTAGAAGAAAAATGCTTTTTACCCCTCTCCTTCCATCTCTCTTAAAAAATATTAAAATAATGGTAAAAATATGGATTGGTCATTTCAAATATATCAAATGCATTTATGATACTATAAATGTATGTCACAAAGTTGGAGGGAAGAGGAAAAAGGAGGAAGGGAGAGGGGGGAGGGTACAAGAGAAAGGAAGTAGGAGAACTAAGATTTTTTTCCTAAATTTTCTAAAATCAGAGTTGACAAATTCCTTTTTTATAGAACACATTTCTAGGGGGATCTATATTATATTCTTTAAGTAGGTATAAAATTTAAGCAATTTGAACCAAATTCATTTCTTGGGTATTTAAATTCATGAAGAATATATATGAGAGGGTAGGTCAACACTACTCACTTGGAACTGGTATTTAGAAATGTTAAGTCATTTTATGCATTAAAAAAACTTTTACTCAGGTGGACAGAAATTTGAATGGGAAGATTCAGGTTACATTCTGTCCCTAGATTCCCACTGATCTACACTGATAATTAAAATACATGTACTTTGTAATAAAGTTAGCATATTAAGATTATTACTATGTGTTCCATGTGTGGAATGTGATTTTTAATTAATATTTTTGTGTGATATCTAGAACAGGACATTTACAAGTCTGGGCTTCCATTTTCTTACCTGATAAAGGGAGTAGGTGGGGCAAACAGTGATTGCCCAGGACCTTTGGTACTACTGCTCTTTGATTCTAATCCCCAGCTCCATCTTCATTGCCCAAGCATCCCTTTGAACTGCCCTCTTCAAGATTGGAGTCATACATGAAGAATGCACACAAATGTCTATAAAGTTAGAAAAATTTACCTCCCTGCTTAGAAATAGCATGCAAGGGGAACTGTTCTTTTTCTACTTCAGTTGTCAGAGGATTTTTCTTCTCAGAACTATGATCATGAAAAGGCCTGAAGACAAAAGCCAACTCTAAACCTGATAGAACAGAAAGAAAGAAGAATGTGGGAGCACATTCAGCTTCTGAATTAATCAAATCTGTACCACCTCCCTCTAGACTTCTTGATAAGGGAGACAGTCATTTCACCATCATTTAAGTCACTTTTGGTTTGTTTTTCTGAACTTACATTGAAAAACATTACTATCAATATAGTACATCTTAGAAAAATAATAAAATGCATTTTGCTGAAAACCTGGTGTGTGTAAACAGATGTAAACCAGCTATATTACTTTGTTCTATTTCAGATGCATATATTACTGGAAGCTGCTATAACTTATTTTCTTTGAAAGTCCACAATACAAAATTGCCTACTACGATTACTCAGAATGCTCAAGAACAGCTTTTCTGTGTTTTTCACTTCTGGGTTTGGTTTTGTTTTGTTTTGTCACCTCTGCCTCTAGTCCTTGCAATGACAGAGGCAGGCATAGCTTTCAAGAGTAAAGAAACATTTTAGGACAAGGAGGGAAGAGGTAGAGGACTGAGGGAAAAGTAAAGGGGAGGACCGAGGAAGAGAGAGGGGGCGGAGGGTAGAAGGAGGGAGAAATGAAGAGGGAGGGGGATGAGGGAGAAGGGAGGCTAGCTGGGGAGTGGGAGGAGAAAAAAAAGAATTAAGCTGAACCAGGAAGTGTTAATATTATAATATGTACTCACTGTTAAATATCCACCAGTACTTCATCATCTGGGATTTTACATTCTAACCATCTCATTAAGTTATTCGGTGATAAAGAAGACATGTCCATGATTTGAGAAGTTTGCAAACATTCCTCTTCAATATGGCAGATAATGATTTGTACTTTATATGATGAATGTTTGTGAAGTAATTAGTCTTTCAGCCTGAAATAAGTGACATATATTCTTAAAATCTAAATTTACAAATAAAGGCAGAATACTAATTAAAGTTGCTGATTTATGGGAAAAAAACATTTCAAAAGATTCAAATAGCAACAAATCAATTGCATGAATACTTTATATTTCTTTAGTATTTAGCATTGAAACATCAATAAGCAAAATTAGTTTCATTTTGCCCACTGCTGATGTCAACTAATTCACTTGGTCATGACAAATATGTATCTGAATATCATTTGTAAATCTCAGTTATTAGTTTATTCTTTAAAACTGAGTATAAATTCAATGGAATGAGAAAAAGTGAGAGAAATATGACTTTGACAAAATGTTCTCATTGTAGGAAGATATGTTGCCTTTTTATGATAATCAATAGAATAACAAGGGAGAGATAAAAATGCATGAATTGTTTTTTCTGATTTATATTCAAGGATGATTCTATTCGATTACATCTCTTTTAGTTAGAAAGAATGATTTCAAGCTCCTTGAAGTCAGGCAACATTGCATTCTTAATCCCTCACATTTCTTGACCCATGCTTTTGTAACATGTGGCAGAATGTATTTCTGGGTTTAATTCAATCTATAATTGATATTTATAATAACCCAGACTACTAATTACCAGTAAGAATCCCGAGATAGGCTGTAGGAAAAGATGCAGCGTCAGTTCAATTGCAAGAGCAACTCGCAGAAGTGACTTCAGAAGAGAACAGAGACAATACATATGTCTAATCTGATGGATATAGCTAGAAGCCATGACTTCTGTCATTTTTTTCTCTTTATCACTATCATCAAAATCAAGAGTTCTTAAGGAAAGTTTCTGATCAAAATCACTTGTGGAGGTTCTTCCTACCTTGTGAAATAGGGATAATATAGTTTTATGTAACTTAGTTACGAAATCATTAGGAGGATTTTGCATACCCTGTGGAGATATGGACAGTGTGGTTTTATATAACTTATTTATGTGCACAGTCTAGTAAAACACTATTGATTCTGACTGTCACAATTCCGTTATCTGTTCCAGGTCATAAATACTAGGAATATGTGATAGGATAAATGCTCCCAGGAAGTCATAAGCAATGACATTTTGTAAAGAACCCCATCTAAAAGCTCCACTGTATAACCTTTGAATGGAATTCTCAGAAGGTTCTTGTCTCAGTCTTTCCTGATAAGATCTTTTGAACCTAGGCCCTTTTCTCAGACTTGTCTGATAAAGACCCTCATTGTTTTGACTAATGTCTTATATTAACCATTTTCATGTATTTCTTAACAGACTGTCTTGACAACATCCTCAATATCTCATTGCAGCAACTGAAAGCCCACCCTGACTTCTATATTCCTTAAAACCTACAACTTACTCCACCCCTGCATATTACCTACAAAAGAAGCAGATCTCCTGTTTACAAAAAACAAGCAAACAAAAAACATATCCCCACGCCCACCCCTCACTGTTGCATTCTCTTTGGTGCTTTAGCCTGCTCTGAGCTCCAGTAAGCCCTTTTGGATACTTGAAGCATTTCTGTGTCATTCTCCTCAAGATTTCTGAACCAAAAGACACCTCAGCTTTCTGGGGAACCTAGCACTATAAATTTGTCAGTAGACTTACATTTTAGCACATTCTCTACTGTGCATCATCTCACTTTGTGCTCACAGAACATGATTTGTTTGCCTATCTAATAGCTATTCTACCTCATCCTTTGTTTCTTTGTAGGAACTTCTAGAGTCCTACAAGTAAAGATGGTAGCCAAGTTAAGCCAATCATGGTTCTTTCTCCAGTGATTGTGGGTTCATGCTACAAACTTTATGAATAAAAGGTCAAATATCCTAGAATTTCTATAGACAAAATTATTTTCCACTTTGGTAAATATAATTAGACAATGATTCTTGTCTTTTACTTATATTGAAACAAATATGGTTGACACTGACTGACAACTTGAGATCATGAAGGGCAAAATAAGACACTTATATAGAATTTGAACAGCAGCCATTTTTACAGCTTTCTGGGATAAACCAAGCAGGCGGTCCTTTGGAAGTATTTTAGGCAGATTTATTATGTGTAGGCTCAGCAGGGTTCCTTCCCACAAAGGCTAATCATAGGCTTCTGGTTAGGGCATACTTATATAGGTTAGAGCATACTTATATAGGTTAGAGCAAGCTGGGCAGAGAGGGATGTAAATTAGGGGAGGGGACTTCAAGCATAGGAAGTTCTTTGTGGCAACATTCCAGCAAGTTCAGGTCACAATATGTTTTTAGGACTTTGCTAGCTCGGTGGTTTCTATGGCTGTCTTCATGGCTGCTGGAAGCGGGGAGCAGGCCTTTTTCCCCCACACCATCATACCCACAACTACAAAATCCAAGTAGCCAGGAGTCATCTACTACCAGATACTTCATTGCATGATATAATAAAAGTCCAGTTTTAAAGTCAAATTCAGTTGAGTATTCTATTACTAAAAGCCCCAGAGTTCTATTAATATTCAAATTAATACTTATAAAAATAGAAGGCTAAAATCAAATATATTGCCTCCCTTCACCTCAGTCTATATTTGGGCCTATTCAAGTTGATTTAAATACCCTGGATTGAAAATAAAGACTCTAAAAGTTTCACTTATGTTTCTTAACCTTGGTTACTTGATCATTCTCGATAAATTACAATACTAGGTTCACTTAATGAGAGCATAATGGAAAAGTTAAATGAGGTAGTTTTGTGAAAAGTATCTCTTCTAAGCTAATAAGATACCTGTACTATTGCTATTTTTAAAACAAATATAGAACTCCCTTACCTTAGCTGACACCTGACAATTAACATGCCAGATGTCAATTGTTGTGCAGCAATTTTTGTCCTAGTTTTACTTAACTAGCTGCTACTCTCTTATTAAACTTACTACCATGTCTGAATACTGAGACATTATGTGACTATGAAGAGGTGTTGAATTGTTCAACTGACCCTGTAAACTGTGGAATGGTGTGGACAAGAGCAGAAGAATGCACAAAAAAGAAAGCACAAAAATGTAGAATTCTACTGCTGAAAAACTGTACCCCTCCATGTGCCATTTGCACAGAAAAAAAATATTTAAATGAATTCTTATATGGCCTCTACATCAATGGAACAATTAGAAAATCAGGCTTTCTAATAAAACTCAATATTATTACTCTACATATCCTATCATCAACAGTGTACTGCTAAGAACATTATATAGGATTAGTAAGTATGTGCTGTCATGTTTCAGAAGCCTGAATTTTTGCATGACTTGGGCTGTCACTAATAATCATGTCACACAATTAACCTATACCCAGTAAGACACAATCACATGTGATGTTTTGATAACACCTCTGTAAAATTTTGTTTTCCCAAAGTTTTCTTTATAGGATGGCCCAACACAAATATTCTACATATATTACTATCTCACTGAAAACTTTTTATAAAGAGCTAAGACTTCCAGAAGTGGTGGACCAATGACCTTGTAAATGATAAAGAGCTATATCATTCACTCTTCATTAAAAATCCATTCTGGGATATGACTTCAAAAGTCTTGTCCATGTTTATTGATTGCCTACTTGGAATTCTGTTAAGGGGGAAAAGGGATAGGGTCCATTTTTCTGATGGGAAATGAATAGTTCCTCCCTGTGTAAATCCCTCAGTCTGCCAGTAATGACAGGATATATACCAAAGCATAGGTTTATGGAATAATTAAATTTGAGCTCAAGGAATCCTTTAATGGTTTAACTGAAACTCTATTGTCTTAAATTCCACTCTACATTTTTATTTGTTCATTAAGGAAATTTGTAAGCCTCTATTACAAGGAGTATGCTGTGTACAGATCTTCCTAGGCCCACACCATGAGAACTGCCTCACTAGATCAGAGTCATTAAACAACACACTGCAGATATGACAAGTATTCTGAAAGGAGAGAGGCCATGACAAGAGCATTTTGCAATGGGAGTCTGGAAAGGCTTCCTAGAGGAAGTGAATGAAGCAGTCTCACACCACTTCACCCACACTGTAGCATAACTGAAGTAAATATTCTTATCTATAATGTAGGTCATAGAATTAGTGAGCGAGCAAGCACAATGCCCCATTTCAACTTCATTAAACTTTAGACAGGTTTCTTTCTGATCATAGGTCTTGACTTTCCTTTCCTTAGTGTATTCCTTCCCTTCTGAAATGTGGATCCTCTTCTAGTTAGTTATGTCTTTTGTATGGTTAAATTAAGAATTAATCATTTAAAATGAAAAACTTTTAAGAAAGTTAGTGGCCAGTAGGAGCCTAAATTCTAGAAGCACCATTTATCAAACAAAAATGGCCTAATTATATTGATCATCCTCCCTACCCCACTAATTCTCTCTAGGACTTTTCCATTAGTCACCCCAGTGCTTAAAAATTCTCTCTTGTCTCAGTGAAGTATAGTTCCATTTCTCTCCCCTATTGCAATGAGGTCTAGTGTTCCAGTCTTGAATAAAGCCTTCTTTGCCACTCCATTCGGTATATTTTCTCTTTGACATTATCAAGCATGGGTTGCAAAGAGAATACTGAAATTGAAATTGAAATTACAAGACCAAAATTTAGGTAATAAAACCTCCAGGATAACTGATCCTCATTTGTTCAACTGTGAAAGAAGCATTAAAATTATTTTCTGAATGTTTCTTAAACCATACTGTCTTCAGAAGCATTCCATGAGATCATGTTGTAAAATCATTTTATAAACTGTTAGATATTTTAGCATGTATGTTGCATGTATATTTTGTTTTGTTGTATATGTGTTGCTTTTTTTGTTTGTTTGTTTTGCATGTTTTGCTCATGGGAATTGTATCCTTTCTTCAGAGGCTCATATAGAGTTGAGAGGTAGTGGAGCATAATGGTTTAGCATGTGGGCTTTGCTATCAGAATGAACTCTAATAAGTTTCATAATCACTCTTAGACTCAGCTTTTCTAACTGTAAAATGGGGATAATAGAACTTCACAGGGTTGTGAGGAATTAAAGAAATGGAGTGCTTACAGCATCTGAGATTTGTGAAAATATAGCCATCGTCATTAGTAGATGTACTGCTTGTTCACAAATGTAATTAGGTTTCCCCTCTACATAAAGATCTCTGGTGACTTCTCTGCATTCTTGGCTTAAAACTCAGAACCCTCTGCCAGATAAGCCAGGAGAAAGATGTATCATATGATAGCACTCATCTGTGATAAATAGAAACAATAAGCAAACAAATGAACTAAATAAAAATAGACTTCAGAAAAAAAGAACTAAATCAACAATAGACTTTAGCTATAAAAGCAAATAAAAGGTTGTGGGAACAGAAGGGTAGGGAACAAATGGGGTGGAGGGGATTCGTTTTAAGGCAAAGGGAAAACGCAAATGGTGGTGAATTTGCAGTATTTTATATAGATGTTTATCTGCCATGGTGTACCTCTTAAAACTACTTAATTTTATAATGTGATATCCCTTCAATAAAATAAAGCAAAAACAAAACAGCACTCAGAGCCCTGATGTAAGCCATTTGCCCAGATATCCTACCGTCCAGTCCAAGTGGTATCTTTTACAACTTCATTCAGGTATATTGGACCTACAATAAACTCTGCATATTTAAAGTGTACAATTTGGGGATTTTGAAATATTTGTAAACTCGCAAAACTACTAGTGATATTTTTATGCATTTGGTTATTAAGAATCAGGATCCTCGGGACTCAAATTATGCTTTTTAATCATCTCAACTTTCCTTCTTGCTTTTGCCTACCTACAAAAATTTTTTACCAGTCCTTCTGACTTGCCCTTCAGAAGCACTTACGTGTTATTTCTTCAAAGAAACTTTCACATCCAAACTTAAACTATCTAGTGAACTAGCAACCCAAGTGTTTTTTTTCTAAGAGTAAAGAGTTCACATGTTCTTAATATTATATGACTGCTCCATTCTCCTTGACTAGTCAGGAAGCTCCATGGTAAATATTATACAAGTGGAGCAGGTACCCCTTTGGCACTTAACTGGATTACAGTTTTCTCAAGGTGGATATTTGCCCATTAACTTTGTGTATGATATTTTTGTCATGTACATGTTTTTAATTTTTATAAGGAGATGGATGTCAGGTTTACCTTTGGAGGCACAGCATTCTCTGCCAGCCAGTCTCCTTCCAATGTTCAGAGCCTCAATCTGAAAGCATGACTGGCATGCCCTAAGTGGAATAGGGGTTGGGCACAGTCCGCATACATCTCAAGTCCCCAGGACCAGTGGGAACAACTAAGATGAACAACTAAATAAACAAAATTCTTCCTCTTCTCTCTTCCTGCCTGCCTCTGCTCACCTTCATTCCTGACTGCACCTTTCCTTTTAAAAGAGAGGTGGGGAAGAGAGGGAGGAGGGGAAAGAATGGGAGGAGGGTGAGGAAGAGAAAGCAAGAATTACTTTTCAGGCTCTGACCTGGACCATTAACAGGAACAATCTCTGCTCAACTCTCTCCATTACAGCACTCCACCACCCATAGGGCAGTTGCTGCCTTTGGGGACATGAGACTTTCAGTGTTAAAATCAGGTTAGTCTTGGGCAAACGAGTACTATTCCCCAACCAGACATTCCCACAGCCAGTCTCTGGTCTCAGCCAATGGCCTGCTGGTGTCAGTAGCTTCATATCTAGAAGAGGAAGACAGCTGGAATTGGAGAACAGAAAGAACCAGACCTGATTCTGATTATATCTTCCCTGAATTATTTGCATGTAGAACTTAACCTGGCACACATTATACACTCAAAAAGCATTCGCTAAATGAATACATGCCATTTTTATATACCTAAATAAGCCTCAGCCACAAAACCTCAGTTGTTCTGGAGAGCTTCTCAGCACTGACACCACCCATAGGATGTGGGATTCATACAGTGCTGGTCAGCAGATATTATTGGCCCTGCTAGAAACAAAAGTTTTACAAAGAGATTTAATTAATAGCAGAAGATCTAGCAAAGGACACTTTTGGAAATGGCATATAGACACCATTCTCTCTTAGAACAACAATTTTCCAACCTCTGCCCTTCTCCCAATCCCCTGGCAAACGCCAGTCTAGTTCTGAGTTTGACTATTTTATATAGAGCTCTACAGCAGCAAGTGGAACCATACAATGTCTGTCCCCTGTGACTGACTTATTTCACTTAGTATAATGCACCAAGTTCATCAGGGCTGTTCAATGGGTATAAAGTTAGTTATAAAAGATGAGTAAGTTCTGAAGTTCTGCTGTACATAGTTTGCACAATTAATAAATGGTGCTGTTGTGCACTTACAAATTTGTCAAGAGGGCAGATCACATGTTCAGTGTTCAGACACACACACACACACACACACACACACAGACAAGGGGACACAAGAAATCTTTCGGAATTGACAAATATGAATAGGTTTATCACCTTAAGTGTGTTAGGCTGGCTCAGAAAGACAGGACAGCGGGCATGCCCGGCGCGCATGCCCGGCGGCCAAGCCCGGGGGAAAAAGGTGGATGACATCAGAATAAGGGATGCGACCCCCACACCTGGATTCACAGGGCCAATCCCCAATCGCCACATAGGAAGCCCGCGAAATTCCTCTGCTTAAAGAGCCGGCTCCCCTTTGTTCAAGCACGACTTCCCCAGGCCCATTATGCGGACTTGGGAGTTTCGCCCAGGTGCGCAGAGTCCAATGAAGCCCTGACTATTCTGCTTTTTTGTCTAATTGACTTTTTCTCCTCGCGGAGCCCAGAATAAACCTTACAAAGTGTAGTGATGGTATTACACGTGTATGTATATTTCCAAACTCATCAAAATGTATATGCTGAATGTGTGCAAATCTTTGCATATGAAATATGCCTCCACCTGCTATTAGGTTGCCCCCAAGATTTGGAGGATCTGGGGGTTTGGTTTGGGAGCGCTTCGAATATCCAAAAGAGTTTATTTTGGGTATTCAAAGCAGGTTGGCTCAGAAAAGGAGTAAGCCAGCCCTGGGAGGGGGTTGGAGGCAGGATGGTCTTTCAGATCCCTGGCAGGCACCGCTGCAATTCACTCAGAGTGCAGGGGCAGAGCCTGTTTAGAAATGTATTAATATGTAAATACAGACATTAGTCTAAACAATGAGGATCTGAAGATCATTATCAGAAGAGACTGAGAAAAGTGCCTAGGACCTGCTTCTATAAGCCTTCAGGAAACAGACAAAAGATCAATGGAGATTCCTGCCCAAATGCTACACACACAGTTTCTAACAAAAAATGGCAACACACAGGCTTTTCTAGGGGTCCTTGTCCCATCACCTGCGATGCCCTAGGACTCATTTGACTTTTACAAAACGAAACATTGTTCTCTGCACTAATGTAGTCCCAGATTCATCCTTCAGTCTCAGAGCGATACTTTATTCTGAGTTTTTGCTTTTCTTTCTCAAAAACAAAAAATGTTGCTGGAGGTAAATATTGACCTTGGAATACTTACCAATATAACCTCTAGAAATGTGTAACTATGGACATACACAGACTGGTGAAGATGAATGCTCTTTCACCCCCAATTCCTGCTCAGTTATTCTGAGATATCATTAACATAAAACATGGTATATGTTTAAGATGTACAACTATTTGATAAACATGTATATTTGTAAAATATTTAACCACAGTAAGGTTAATGTATTTTTACCTCATGTAATTGCCATTTTGTTTTTGTTATTATGAGAAAATCAAAGTTCTAGTCTCATAGTGATTTTTAAGCATCCAGCTATAGCCACTGTGCTGCATAAAAACTCCCTGGAAGTTATTCAGAAATGGATGGTCTTTTGTCCGAATACATGTTAGAAGACATAGCTATCTGAATCAATTCATCTATTCAGTGGATTTGTAATTTTACTTATAAATGGAGTAGGCAAGGTGAGATAATTAAAAATAGCCCATCAGATTTTCTAAGATTTACCCATAGATCATTTGGCGTATGAATTAATTCATTTCTTGGATTTGCTATTTGCTTAACTTTGACCCTTCCCATTAATGAAATGTAAATATGCTTGTCACCTAATTAATAAAATCATTTCTCTTGTGAATACAGATATTTCCCTAAATCTTATATCAATGTTTTTGTAGGCAAGTATTCAAGATATTTAAATTTTTAGGCAGTATTTTTTATTCCTAGTGTTGGTACATGGAATATTGTAGACAATGTACATTTGTCATTACATTTGTTGGAATAACAATTGCCTAAATTTTATTTCAATTAATTCATAAGAATTTTATCAGTTTAATTTGAGTAACTTAACAGCATTCAGAGATAACATTTTTAGATCCAGTTTGGAATAATTACGGACAATTTAATAGGGTTCTGATTTTGTCAATGATGTACCACTAGAGTCTCTTAAAAGATGCAATAATATAGACCATGTGAATAGTAAAAGGATCTAAGTGCCTTAACTTACAATGACAATGAGCACCAGTTTGCTGAAGTAGCTGTAAATCAAATGTACTATAGCTATTAAAAAAAAAAGCAGAATCCATAAGATATTTGAATGAGATCCTCTGCTGGTGCTTCCTTACATAAACAGTGCATACAAATGAGGAGGAGACATCCATAGTGTCTTCAAGAATGGCTAGCCCTTAAGTGGAAAAGATGATATAGAGCTCTTTATTTTGAAAATTACTAAACTACTCAAGTTCAGTTTCATCTGAAAGTAGGGGCATTACATCTGGGACACAATCAAAACCAGTTCAAAGTACTAAGAAATCTGAGATCAGAGGAAAAATGACATCCCAAGCAACACTGAGGAAATGTATTTTCCATTTTCATGTATATTATCTTTAACTAGCTAAAAATTTTAACCTTGAAAACATGGGCTATAACCTGAGATTTGAGTCAAATGATATGTAAGCCCTTCTTTAGTGAGGTGTAGGGTAGAGAGAGATAAGGTGAGGCGTCTTTGTTCATAGTTCTAACATAACCTTTCCTGAAGTTCTTCAGTAGAAATATAGTTTTAATCTATTACTGATTTTTTTCTAGGGAAGACATGTAATTGAGAGCTAAGAATGAATCAATCATTAAAATAAAGTAAAATTGGATTTCAGTAAAATTAAATCAAATACTTACTTTTGGTATTATGTCGCCAGTGAGTAAAATAAGATATTTTCCTCTGTGTTAAAACAATACTAATTATAACTGTTAAGAAATATAAATGCAACATGTTTCCATTCACATTGTATTTTAAAAATAATAAAAACTGGCTATAGAGTAAAGAATCAAATTCAGAAAATCATTAAATAATACTGATGCTTATTTTAATGAAATTAAATTGCACCAAAAGTGATATTAAATTTCTAGCCATGAAATCACTGAAAACTCTGATGCTCAGGTAGCTCAAACCTGAAGCAAATTTCCCCAAGAAAGCCTGAGGTGGTAGCACAGGATTCATCTTGTTTAATAGAGTTTCTGCTGGAAAGACAATGGAAAATATCAAATAGATTATTATATGGTACAATGCATATCCTACTCAATGATCCTGGCAAGTCCTCTATGTAGATAGGATTGAATGAGAGGCTACTTGTAAGGTATCTTCAGAAAATACATATGTCTTTTTCTATCTTCATAGATGATGACAGTCATCTAAGAAATTTTACCTAACAAATATTTTTGGAATATCAGTCACTGAAAAATAATGGGTTACAACAGAAATCAAAATGTAAATGATCTCTGGAGAGAGTTTACAGCTCAGAAATGGTATACCAATAAAATAATGTGGCATGATATGTGCGATAGTGACTACAGATATTTCACACAGACTTAGGAATGGGAGTGGGGGGACTGGTCAATATTCTACTGATATTTATTTAAATGACTCACTTTACAGGTGTCTAAGTTTAACATATATTTCTATTATTATAAGCATGTCCGTTTTTGCTATGTAACATTACCACCTGAAGATGTAGGGAATTGTAACATCAGGCATTTATTTGCCCACAGTTCTGTCGGGCAATGAGATGATTCCTTTGCTCTTGAGATTTTGGGCTCTATTCTATCAGCATTGACTTGTCTGGAGTCAGACATTCTAGGAAGGCTTTATTCACATGAGTGAAACTTCAGTTAGGTTAGTTGGTATTTCTAGAATGACTGGTCATTATCATTTCAATGGGCTTGTTCACATGGTGGACAAAGAATCCCTAACAGCTAGAGCCGGTGAGGTCAAATATGCTACAATTATCTAAATTTCTGCTTATATTGAATTAGTTAATGGCCCATGGTCAAAGCAAGGCCTATGGCCAATACCACATTCAGAAGGGAGAAAAATTGATTCCACTGAAGGGTAGTGCCGCAAAATAATCTCTATTACACTGTTAAGAGGGAAGATTACTTTGCTGTCAGGATGCTGTTCTCTTGATAAAACTTTTTAGCTCCCCATTAATTTAGGATGAAATTTAAATGTTTTTCTCCAGTCAGTTCCCCTTAACCTTGCTCTCTACTACTCCCTAGTATTAAAATGTTAGCCAGAGTTCTGTAAACTACTCTTTACCTGCTTTCAATGACATTTTCTCATCCTTTAAGACTTAGCATAACTTCTACTTTATGTGCAGATTGTTCTTACTACTCTGAACAAGAATGACAATGACTAGTCCAAATTGTTTTAAAGGGTCCCTCCTAAAGGAGATTTTCCCGAACCACCATGGCCAAGTAACCTTCCTCCATATCATCCCACCATCACTCATGTTTGGTCTAAAACTATCAAATATATATATATATTTATATATATATTTTATATATATTTTATAATATATATTTATATATATTTATATAATATATGCATTACCAAGTCTCAATCCTATATTTACCATTGGGCAAAAGCATTTTTCCATCTAGCACACACCTATACACAGTATACACAGTAACTAAAACATTCTCATTGAATGATGCATGAGAATTACCTTTGACATAGGTTTAAAATGTAGATTCTTATAGCCAACATAGAAAGTCAATTTCAAAAATCTATACTTGTGCCTATAATTCTAAATTTCTAACATGTATGTAATCCAATTTACTCCAAAGCAACATGTTCCTAAGCCTTGTTTTAAGGATAAGAATTTCTCTATACATATAATCACTTTCTCATACATAATAGCAGAAGGCTACACATTATAACACTATATAATAGGTAGTATAGTAATAATAATGATTATGGCCAGTTAAGATAAAACTACCACAGGAAACTAACATATTGTTGCTTTGCCTCTCCACAGATCACTGCTGATTGTCCAGGCTTTTACATTTATTTCATACATTATAATGGATAATGTGAACAATAAACTGAGAATCCTCCCTTTATCTCAATAATTCTCTTTCTCTATTTAAATTCAATTCTTCCACATAAATAACCCTCCAATTAAGCACAATCTGCCTATTTTATTGCTGTTCCCCTGCATTTTGTCCATGTACATATTTTTGCATAGCAGAGCTCCTACATAAGCCCTCTCCCCCACACACAGTTTTCCCCTATTAAAATTGTGGAATTTTGTTACATATAACCAATGTTGATATATTAATAAGTGAAGTCCATAGTTTACATTAAGGCTTATTTTTGTGTTGTACATTCATTGAATTTGGGTAAATGTATGATATCATATATCTTCAGGGACAGTATTAAAAAGAATAATTTTACCACACTAAAAATTCTCTGTTCTACCTATGTATCCCTCCCTCTCTCCTAAAGCCCTGGAAACTACTGAAATTTTTTATTTTCATTGTATTTTCCCTTTTCCAGAATGTTATATTGTTAAAATTATATCATATGTAGACTTCTTGTACTAACTTCTTTCACTTAGCAATATACATTTAACATTTCTTGTCTTTTTGTGGTTTAATAGCTCACTTCTTTTTATTTCTAATTAATGTTCCATTGCATTGTTGTACTACAGGTTTGTCTGTCCATTTGGGTTGTTTCTAATTTTGGGAGAATATGAATAAAGATGCTGTAAACTTTCACATATAAATTTTTATGGCACATTTTCTTATTTTAAGTTAACTAGCCTGTGTCCAGTGTTTGAACCAGTAGAATCTTTCATTCATTCAAGATAATCTTTCTAAAATGTAAACTTGTCACAATCAGTAGTCTGTGGAAAGTCTTTAAAAGGTACTCAGTGAAGCTTCAATCCTTAGAATGATATATAAATGGATATTAAGCAACAAATCTCAGGAGACCTCTCCCAAGTATAACATACCACCAAAACACATGTACCATCTCTCTGTCCTCTACCTGCCTTCCTAGAGAATAGTTCTGGTGTCTGCTAGTCTTTGGACATCACTTTCTCTTCTCTAGCTTGTTAGTCTCTTGACTTCCTAATCAAACATCTTTCTCTCTCTGATGTCTTTATCAATTTCTAGAATAACCTCTCTTCTCTCTATCTCATATCTCTATAGTATATGCCTGTGATTGTATACATGCCAGTACATTGTGGTGATTTCTCTCTCTCCTCCACTGGATTATGGAGGAACAGTACAAGTTTTATGATTATCTTCTTAGGTTGAAAATTGAGTATTGAATTTCTGATAGGAGTATTAGATGCTTCACAGGTCAGTCTTTGAGTTCCATCTTTATTAGTCACCTGTTATATGATCTCTTGTAAATCAACCAATTCTTCAAAAACAATTCTCTATTTAAAGCTTTACAATATTATTTTCTGCTCCTTAGATGTTGTAAATAATAGTGTTGACAGATTTTTGTAAAGTGCCAAATATGCTAAATATTTTCAGTGGGTTTTCAAGTATAAAATGTTAAAGTTATTAACAGAATAAACCATTTAAAAAAACTATGGATCAATTATAATCAGGAACTCTCTACAAATACTTTATAAGTAAAGACTTTATAGGTAATTTCATTCAATCCTTTAATTTTAAAGATGAGAAACCAAGATCATAAAAGATTAAACGAGGTTCCTGAAGTCACAAAGCAATGGCATAGTTGAATTAGACACGGAACTAAATAGGACCAGAAGATAATGATTAAAGAAGATCTGTTACATGGTATAAATCTTAAAAATTATTAGAGCTTAAGTATCTTTTTAAATTTTCAGTCTCTTTACAATTTTAAAAGAAAATTGACTTCAGAAAATAGTCAATCCCAAAATGATAGTCAATTTCATATTTTTATTAAACAATTCTATTAAATTGTTGTTGGGGTCCTTCCTGATAAAAATGGATAGATTGCAGTGGTTGGGAAGTTGGAATTTAAAACATATTATAGAAATAAACACATTATAGCCTTGTCTATTATAAACTCAGGAACATAGAGGATTCCAAACCTTTTAATAGTTCCACCACCACATCTATCTACCTCTACTTGTCTTTCTAAAATTAAGACCCTTTTCAGCATTACAAAGTAAGTTTCTTATGGGAAGAAAGAATGTTGAACTGCAGAAGGATGAAAATAGAAAAGTGACATCAAAAAAGACAGGAAATGATGCTTAAAGAATTTTGAAGAATTACTTTATTAATGTAGGGAAGGAAAAAAATAAGTCTAGGGATCAAAAACTATGATCATTTCAGTCTGATAGACGATATCACATTTTCTGTAGCATATTCATCATGATTTCCAAGGAAACAGATTGGTATTTTATGGTGAGTTGTTTCACAAATGGTTTGGTGGAGTGGGGTACAGTTGCTATAAGGGAGAGAGGTGAATATAAAGGTTAAGAAGTTCATTAACTTACTGGAGGCCACGCCACTTATTGCTAAAGGAGTTTAGGGTAAGATTAGTTCTGAAACAGAACAAAATTTACATAGAGGAGAGACTGAGGGAGAACAAGAATTTAATGAAGCCAAGCAACAATAAATAATCCATAGATGAATGAATGAGGTCAGAAGTCCTTCATCGGTTCCTGGAATTGTCTGAAGCAATGCCAGGATCCTACTGCTGAAACTCAAACCACTTCTGCTTAAATGCTGAAAAGTGACTCTAAGCTTGAAGACCATCAAGGACTTAGCTCTCAGGGTGTTGTACCTGCCTGATACTTCATTTCACAGCACAGTCCCAGTAATTGCTTTTCCAATTGTGAGAGACTTGAGAATATGAATAGGTATTAATTTCTGAGTGCTACCCCAAAAAAGTGTCAATGCAGAAATAAGAAATAGAGTTTAGAAAGATTTTGAGGAGAGCAAACAAGACTTCCTGACAGATTAAATATGAGAAACAAGGAAAAGAAAAAAAAAAATCAAGCATAATTGAACCTTGATCTTATTTCATTGTTATTGTCTTACAGGATATTTTAACTTCCTTGTGCCTTAGTTTCCTCAATTTTCAATAAGGGAAATTATGCATACCTCATGAAGTAATTTAACATGAGTTAACACACAAGAGGAATCTAGAACAATACTTGGCATGCCGTGTGTTCCATCTAATGGTGGGCTGCTATTGCTGAAATACATTATCATTATTATCAGATTATCTATTGTATATATTTATATATTTTGTAACAGATCACAGCTACTCTCTAGTTTTCAGAGATGTTTTTAAATGTCTTGTCTACTATTCCCTTCATGATATTTCAGCACTGCTATAAAATTATTCTTTGCTAAGCATCCTTTTTTCTGACATTTCATTTTCGGCATTTTCTTCCTAAGGACAATGCTAAGATTAAGCTTGTATGGCCAGAGCACTCTCTTGAATTGGAGACTGTTCAGTGATAGATGCACTACTCCTCACGCCCAAGGTGAACAACTGATTCAACACTGTGACCCAAAGGAGGCAACCCTTCCAGGAAGTATATGCATTTTTAAAAGCATCCTTTCTGACTTGAGTGCTATCTTTTTTAGCTCAACAAGTAATTTTAAAGAATATTCGATGTACTTTGGAATTCTGTAGCTGTTGGACACTGTGTTCAAAAAAATGTCAAACAGGTTAAATGGTCAAGTATTTTATCTCCCTACTGTTTTATCTATTTTGTCACTTATTGGGAGAAGTGATCATTTTCCAAATATAGACTGCTCCTGCCTTTAGTTCTGTCAGTGTTTTCTTCATGTATTACTGAAGCTTCTTTTAGTAGGAATACATATGAATTTTAGGGTTATTTTGTCTTTCTGATTGATTGGTTCAGTATTATAAAATATCTATGCTGATTTCTGGAAATACTTCTTTGACATCTACTTTTTCTGACATTAACAGAGACATTAGTTTATTATTAGTGTTTTTGCAATAGTATTCTATCTTTTTATGTGTGAAGTTATATATGACTACCTTTTGTAAACAGCACATAGACAGATCTTGCTTTGTTATACAGTCTGATAATAATCTGCATCTTAGAGTGCTTTATCTATTTATATTTAATATAAAGTGTTATGGTTTAACTGTTAAACTATTTGCTTATTAGTGTTCTATTTCATCTCCCCAATTGACTTTTTTGTTAGTCTTTATTTTAGAAATGACAATATGTCATTTTAACTTATCACTGTCGACTACAAGTTATTATACTACTAGACATTTTGTGAATATTAACAGTATAATTCAATTAAATATGCCCAGACCATCTTCTGTGCTATTTTTTAAATACATACACTTGTACATGTATTTTAAGCACAACAGCACATTATTTTCACTTTAAATATTGTTTCATTAATAAATTGAGAAAAAATGTATTTTACATTCAACCACAAATTCCAAGTTCTGGCTTTCTTCATTTCCTTGTGCGAATTATTTTTATCCAATCTCAAGAACTCCCATTAACTTTTTTTATGGTGCTAGTAGGCTGGTGATGAGTTATAGCTTTCCCATGAAAATGTCCTTTACTTTTATGTTAGAAAAACGTCAGTATTCTATATAGAATTCTAATTTGAGAATATATATTTTTTATTTCAACATTAAGAAAATAATTAACCTATAGATTGTATTCTAATGATACACCTGTGCAAATTCTTATTCCCCCCTGGGATACAGTAATGTGTTTTTCCCTCTGCTCTTTTCAAATGTTTTTCATTTTATCTTTGGTTCTCATCAAAATAAAATAACCAGCATGAGCTGTTTCATGCTTTTCCCATTTGATATTGCTGAACTTCTTAGTGTTCACCATATTTCTAAGTATTTCTGTCATTTATTCTAATATTTGCACTCTAATTTCTTCTCTAACTCTAATTATACATATATTTGTTATTGTCCCACAGATCACTGAGATTCTTTAAAGCTTCTTTCTGCATTTCAGTGTGGTGAGTGTTTACTACTGTGCCTTCAACTCCTTCAGATTTAATATATATTTTTCTTATTTGGTCTCCCATTTATTGTAAATCCATCAGTAAATTTTTAGAGCCAACATTTTTCAGATCAAGAATTTCCATTGATCTATTTACATCCCCATTCATTATGCTCATATTTTCCTAAAATTTTTAAACATTTATAATACTCATTTGAAAGTCCTTATAATATCAAGATCTATTATCTTGTTGTATATTTATATAGCTATTTTCATGCTGGTTTTCAGTCAGATATCTCTGCTCTTCACATATTTAATCATATTTGAAATGATGCACATCAAGTATGCTCTATTATTGAGAATATGGATTTTGTTGCTTTCTTTTAAAGACTGTTCATTTTGATTTCTAAGAAAATTGAATAGCACATTAGCTTCACTCTTTTCAGTTTTATTTTTCAAGTGTGTTAGAACTGCAATATCTTGGTTGAATTCATAATTCATCTGACAGTCTTAGTTTATCTCATAGCTCCTTATAATCTATTAGCTGTAGGTCTATGATTAGGTAATCACCCTGAGCATAAATGCTTAATATATTCATGAAAGAATGAAGACAATTCCCACACAGATCCCTGAATCCCCTTCTCTTTGCTGTCTCCTCCTTTCTGGTAGTCTGTTCAACAGTTAAAGTCTTCTCAGCAACCTCAAATTCTGATCTTATTCTTCTCAGTAAGATGTCCTGCTCAGCCTTGACCCCACCTTCCTGCACTGAGATACATAAATTCTTCCAGGCAATTGTAGGGCTTAACCATGTTCTCCTTGTCTCTAGAATTACAGCCCTGTGTTGTCTTTGTCCAGTGTCTGAAACCAACTGGTCATTTATTTTGTCAATATTTCATGTAGTTTATGGTGGGAAACCTAATCTGGAACCCGGAACTCATTCATGACTGGAAGAGGGAATCTTAAAACTGCTATATGATCCTAGTTATACCAGACTCTTTGTAAAGTAGAAACTCTCTGTCCTTCTTATGATCCATCCATTTGTGTTATATCCATCTATTTAGATACATGTATATATGTATGGCTATATGCATAATATATACATATACATATTAATCTACATATACGTATATACACACATATATATTCTTCAATCACTGGTCTTTCATTTATTGGAAATTCAGCCTCCAATTTATGACTTCTTTACTGTTTATTTTAAGAGACTTCAATACCCACTTAGTGATATGCAACATACTGTTTCTCAGATTTTAAATGTTTTCCTTCAACAGTTTCCTGTTCTTCAGGTCTATGACCCCTTTTCTAGTAAGTCTCTGTATCACTGAAATCTATTCTACCTACTAATAACCATACCCTTAATTCTTCAAATACAGCCTCTTGTTCTTTTACTAGACTATTACCAGATTTTCAGTCATTTGAGTCCCTCAGTACCTCTATTATATACATATACTTTCTCCTTACCATGTCCTTCTGACTGCATTTTTTCACAGTGCATCAGAGATTTCATTTCAACATTATTCTTTGTCGATACTCTCAGAAACCTCATTTGATTTGTTGTATCCTACCCAACCAAAACAAAATGAAACATGATATTCAGTTTCCATCTGCCTGCCTGCTCTGGACCAGACCCTAACTATGGGGACAAAAAAAGAACACTGAGTAGATTAATGACACTGAAATTTATTTATGATCCCCCAATTCCCTTGAGGCTTCAATTTGGCATAACACTCCTGAATTGTGTTAGTCACGTTTCTTTTCCACTTACCACAGAAACTATATCAAATATACCTGACCCTCCTCATTCACTACCTCATGTTCAGTGAATGCCCTTTCTCTGAATTACAGTCATCAGCTGTTAAGTCTTTCAATTTCCTTCCACTAAACTCACCAATACCAGCACCAATCCTATCCATCTCTCCTGTTCCTATCATCCACATAGGATAGGAACTATAAATTGCATTCCAAACCTGTCTCTTCAAAATCTCTCCTTCTATGAATTTTAATTAACATCTAAATACTGTTGACACTTGAACACTCCCCCAACAGACACACACACACACACACACACAAACTACATGTAGCAAATTTACTACCCAGAGCCTGCTGTTGAGTCTAGAAGTCTGACCAATAACAAAGGGTTGATTAACATATTTTGTAGGTTATATATATTACATACTGCATACTATATACAGTATATTCAAGAAAAGAAAGTTAGGAAAATACAAGAGAAAATAAATTTGCAGTACTAAAATGTATGATTTACCCATACCATACATTTACATCATCTGTTTATGAGAAAATTTGCATATCAGAGGCTCACATAGTTCAA
Organism: Solenodon paradoxus; assembly: GCA_004363575.1. Classification (NCBI taxonomy): domain Eukaryota; kingdom Metazoa; phylum Chordata; class Mammalia; order Eulipotyphla; family Solenodontidae; genus Solenodon; species Solenodon paradoxus. The sequence continues at coordinate 198,989 of RJWH01000300.1, forward strand.
AGGTTAACTGTATTATCAAGTCTCTTTTACCATAACTCTCTCATGACTCCAAACCACCTTTCTCTCTGTACTTTCTATTCTCAGAGTTCACAACCCAGATCTACCACTTACTAGTTACAACTAATGCAACCCTGTGCAACTCATTTATCTATGGTTTCTGCCTCTGTAATATCTACCTCATAGGTTGGACTAACTACTGCATGTATTAAGTACACATAAATACCTGGAAGATAAAGTGCTTAGTAAATATTGAATATAATACATATTAATGAAGCCAATTTCCTGATAACCATTAATTCAAGTTGAATTCACTTCTTAAATCCCTCTTACTATTCAGCAATCTTATGACTATGTCAAATGTTCAATGAAATATTCTTGCTAAGACATTTGATAAATCCAACCAGAATTTGTTTTTACCTTATTCTGACTTTAGGCAGAATCTGACATTATGATAATTTCCTCCTTTCTAGAATAATCCATTCTTTTTATTTCTATGAAGTCACATTCTCTGGGTTTTCCTCTACCTTTTAGTCATTATTTTGCATGTTTCCCTTTTTTTCCATTTTAGGTGCTTTTGTGTGTTTTAATAGCTAGGTTTTCCTGAATTCTCTTATAAGTCCTCTTCTATGTTCTCCTATACTTGCTGATTGTGCTTTTGTGTCATTAGCCAAAGCCTGCCTCCTGAGCACAAGATTTATTAACTCTTTTCTCTTTAGGAATTTTAGATTCAACACGGAACATTTAATTGGTCTTCTACTTCCTTAAAACTGGTCATTCTGCCATGTTCTTTATCTCAACAATAAATAGCACAGCTCACAGGGCTCTTCAATGAACTCCAGAGGCCACGATTCATTTTTACTATAGGCAAAGGAGAGTAGCTTACAATTTTAAAAGTACCCCCCCACCTGGATTTGTATAATATGGTCATCTATGTAGTAATATAAGTCAAAATCCCATGTGTTATCCTGGACACTTCTCTCCATCACATTCTGTCAATGACATTCAACTCCAGTTCCTAGCTCTCTCATAAATCCACACTCAATTTTTATTGTAATTCCCCCCATCTGAACACTATCATATTCTTGATTCTTATAATAAATTTTACATTGCATTGTAGAATCTTTATTGTTCTTACTCACCACTCTAGCTTTAACTCTTAACTACATTTTTCTTAGTTCTCTACAATCACACTATGAGCTTCTCACTTGTGCTATTGTTTCTCTTCTTTCTAGAATGCTAGTCATGCTCTTCAGTTTCCTTAAAATAATCTACTTATTTTCTTTCCCAAAAGGCTTAATTTAGGCCTTCTTAAGATCCTAAACAAGGGTTTGAATCCAGACAGTTTACTTGAGATTTTCTCAAAAAAAGAAAAGAAAAAAAAAAAAAAGAAAACCTCAAATGGTAAGAAGAGTGTGAGAAAGAAGGAAAGGAATGATACAGGGTATACTAGTGAGAATGATAACACTATGGGTGATGAGATCCCAATTCCACTGGGAATCTTTGGAATATCATGTAGACCACATCTCAGAATAGTCACATACAAGAATCGAAGTGGTTCAGCTACCTATCCTCTATCTCTTGCCAGCCCTTGACTCCAAGAAAGCATGTCCTGTGGGCTCAGTTCCCTAACTGACCATAGAGTCTTCTCAGGCCTCAGAAGTCTCTCCTGAAGATCAAGGAAAGTGCTAAGGGTAGAAGGCCATCCACACGCCACTGGGAACTTACACGAGAAGCCAAATCTGATCACTGCTACTCCTCTAATAGCTTATTTCTGTGCCCCCTTTGAATTTCTCATTTATCAGACATTTATTCCGGTTTAGTAGAAGAAATTACATTAAACAAGAAATTACAATAAACCATCATCTAGTTAAACTTGGTTTCCCTAAAACCTAGCCCATAAGGTACTTCCCTCCACCTTTTGACTAAAGTCTTTTGTTGAGTAGGGAGTTTTACATTTGGTAGCAATAATTACATTCCTTTACAGATTATTCCAGGTGTTATAGACTTTTATTCACTGCTTTCTGCCTCATTCAGATAGAAAGATTGGTATTTGGAAATGAATTTTCAGTAAGGTGCAAGTCACTGTTGAGACACTGAAAGGTAATTGTTCAAACATGATTTTCCTACAGAAAGTCACCTGTAACTAGATGGCCCTTTATCATTAACTTTCTACCCTGCAATGTAGTTTCAAAGACATCCTTTGAATGCTCACATTTCAAAATGTGAGAAGACAAACATTTATGCTTTAAAATAAGTAGAAATGTCATTTTTTATATGCCCCCAGTACTTGGCATCTATACTGATTGGTTCTAATTATATTGTCTAGTGAGATTTCTTCTCCAGAGGAAACTAATTGGAATGACAAAGTTGTAAAAGTGAGTTTGGGTGAAATAATTAGACATTTCCCATCTGAATGAATGGCTTTTTTTAAACAAATGTTGCAGAATTGAACCATTATGAATTATTTCCAGATTTATATATTTCAGAGTTTAGTAAATTTTTTTCCAAAAAATCTATTTTTGGCAGGTAAGCCATTACTTTTTTGTCCTACTCCAAAAAGTTTATGGTCCCTATTATGAAAGGGACAAGTCCAGTGTCCTTAGGCTAAAGAACATTAATGCCTTTATACTTCGCTGTTAACATTTAGTAATATTTTGAAGCCCCAATTATTTTTGTGTGCCAATCACTGAAGTTGGTTTTTCACACATGCCATATTTAACCCTCAGGAAAATGAGATCATTATCCATGTGGAAGTGGATTTGAATGGAATGATACATGGAAATCTTTAGAGACACAACCAGAATGTGACTCCAAGTCTAACTCAAAGACAAAACCCTTATCCTTTACATCCTGGAAACTTCAAGATTCCCTGAGGGCCAACACTACTTCAGACATTAACAAACAGCATCTCATTATAATAAAGTCCCTAATAGAACCATTTACGGATGAGAAAACTGAGGCACCACAGAACTTTGTCAAAATCACATAACCACTAAGCATTTAGAATCCCAGTGCAAGCCATGCATATCTGAACACAAAATCTAATCTTTTCCCACTTGGCCAAAGAGTCTCTTTACCTAGGAAATTCTCACTATTAGTCTTCCCCATTGTAAACTCTACATAGCCTCTGCGTCTCAGTCCTAATAACTTCCTCTGAACTCCAGTAGAACTGACCAAAATCTGAAGCTTACACTGTGATGACATGTTTTAAAAAATAGTCTGCAATATATGGTATAGTTACACATATGCTACCTCATTTGATTCTCAAATCTGTCTTCATTATCCCAATTTTACAGGATATAGAAGTGACTTGCTCATAAATAACACTTCTACCTTTGTTGCCAACTTTTGATTTAAAACCATCTAAGATTATATATACATATATATATAAATACTTGCACATATTGTCTGGGCAAAAATTTAGACTTAGATAATAAACTACTAGACCTGACTTGAAAAGTTCTAGTGGATAGATTCTATGTCAGACTTTAACATAGATTGTTGTTATTGTATTGTTACCATCAAATCCTTCACAGAGTCCTAGGAGGTGGTTCACTGCTTCCAACTTCTGTTTTGTTCTATACTATTGTTGATTTCATCAACAAACATTAAAAACTCAATATGAGACTCCATATGACACTCTCAATAGGTAAATCTGCTTTGAAACTTTTTAATGACTTCCCATTGTTTTTATGCTTGGGACCCAAATCCCTAATTTAACTCTGCTCTTTCCTACTTCGCAGTCTAAACTTATATTGCATGCCAGCTTGCCTGAAGCATTCTAGGCACAATGATCCTTCAGTTCTTCTAACTATTAATTTCTATGTAATAACACTCACATGGTGCTATTCTCAGTGCTCTAAAATATTAACTCTTTAGTTATAGCAATAATGTTTGAGGAAGGTTTTATTAAACCCAATTACAGAGGAGGAAACCAAGGCACAAAACTTAATAGCCTGAATAAGTTTGCACCACCAGTAAGTGGCATGTGCCAACCTTTCGGCTACCATACATGCTCCTCCTCCCTTTGACCTTGCTCTTCTCTGTCAGCAATATGCTTTTTTCTTTAGCTTGAAACTACCCTTATCACTCTCAGTTTTGACCAGTTTTATTTTTTAATACATGCTCATAAAACCATGCTTCATTTTGACCCTTCCCAAGGGTCTGAACTATCCATGAAGACTAGGATTGCTCACCTCCATAACCCCAGTATAGTACTTACCACCTAGTAGACATTCAAATGTATACTAACTGAACAAGTAAGGGAGGATTTTTAATAAGTGTAGCAGGCACACTGGCGCACACTAGCAGGTATAAACTCTGTTCCCAAGGAGCTCTTAGTCTCCTGTCAAACAGGCAAATAAACACATGATTCTGACCTTCCATGAGAGCGGCAATGACTAAACAAAAGCTGCTGGGGAACATGGAAGAGAAAATTTCATTCTCTGATAATTTCCAAGGATTTAGAATCTCTAAGGCAGAAAAGGGTGGGGAAGCGGGGAACTTTCTAGGTAGAAGGAAGCCTTCATGAAATACAGAGATATGCAAGACAAAGGGTGAGATATGAAGCTGAAATTTGTTTGTGGCTAGCTGCAGACAGCACTGGGAAAATAGAGAATGCAGTGAATAAGGAAGCTTAAGGTCATTATTAAAGATTTTGCTGCCTATGTTAAAGAACTGGAATTTTATTATATAGAGAGAAGGAAACACACCAAAAAGGTGGTTGATTAATTTTGAAAGTACTTTCAATGTGCTCTATCATGTGAGCATGAGCCATTAAGTAGTACTAGAATTTAGTTCTTATAGTGCTGCTGCAAATGTTAGAGTGCTCCAGACAGACAGATGTGATAGGAGTCTTGAGACAGACAGATAATGGGACTAACAAAGATGGAGAAAGGACTGCAAGGTTTCCTCACATCACAGTAATTTGCAATCCATCTATGTAATTTGCACTACAATGTAAGTCATGTCCCACTCTGATGAGGTCATAAAATAGCCCCAAACCCTGTGTACACTGTCATCTCTTACCCTTATATTTACATGTCACATTTTTATTTCATACTCTTCCAAATTATATGTCTAAAGCCAACCTGATTTCTTAATCATGGAATTTCTGTCTTTAATATGGTTCATGTCAACACTCGGGAGAAATTTTTACTTCAATGGAATGAGATTAGTCACAAATAATTTTTGAGATTAAAAAGACAAAAAACACATGCAAATAGTTCATGGAGCATGTTGGCTGTCATGGATAAAAGAACCCAAAGAACCCGCTGTGCAAATGATATAGAATAAAACTCAGAATCAACTATTGCTTGGTTGTTCCAATACTCTTGACTAACACAGACTAAACATACTCCTCACTAAACTCTAGCCAAGCATATTTCTTCCTATTGGTCCTAGCCTCCCTTTTTTTGGATCATTAACTTTAGAAAACTTTCACATCTAAACTCCTCTGGTCCCAGTTGAAATGTAAATCTTCTCCAACCCTGGTTGAAAGTCTTCCTTTGAGACCTCTGCAATGCAATCATCAAGAAAGAGAGGGTGCTGTCTCTCAGTCTCTCTGCAAGGGCAGGAGCCAAACTCCTCTCAACTCTAATGAGCAAACATAGGTGGCTTAGCCATGTTGACCAAACTCTCTTACCCCAAGGTCCAACCAGCACATGTCAAGTACCAAGTGTTTAAAATAAAACTTTTCCCATCTTTTTGTTTCAATAGAGCTGAATTTAATCTGCCTCCCTTATTGCAATAGTCTCAAAGTCTTCTTGACCATTTTAATAAGGGTTTGCTATAAGTTTTCTTTTACAGTTTGTCCTGCTGTAGCTTGTCTTTTTCCATTCTCATGTTTGCCATGCTTTAAGGAAGACAGGCCAGCAGACAGGCCAGCAGGTAGGCAGGAAGAGAAGAGAGGAGGAAGCATTTTTCACTTGTTCATTTTTCAGTTGTTCCCCCTGCGTTTGGTCCTTGGGCTTTAGATGATCTATGCTTCATCCTTAGGCTTAGAGCCTGAGTCATCAGGGTGCATGGAACACGCTGTGCTTAGACTCCTCATGCCTGTGCAATGATTTTCAACATACTCTTTTAGATTCAACTTTAATATGCCTTCCTCATAAGTTCTTTTCTAATATAAGTCAGCCGTCATTAGTGTGTTTCTCCTTCCTCTGAGCATCTATAGTACATTCTCAGTGCATTCACAGAGTTCTTATACTAATTTTTACCTTAATTATTAAAATTGCTTTTTCTGTCTCAGAATATAAAAATCATGGAAACCATTGCTCGTATGATATTTGGCCTCCAGAGTCACTAAAAAAGCCTTTCCTGGAATGAAACTAAGAGAGAAAAGCAGCATGATGAAAAATTAACATATATTGGTTTTATTTCTTTTGATAACTTAGAATATCATGGGAAATATAAATGTAATCTTAAAGATGTTAATTCATAATTTATCTGTATAGTTATTAAAATATCAAAAATTGCTTTAAAGTCTTATAATGACTGACATTAATGAAAAAATCCAAGATTCTCGAAACCCTAAGACCCTAACCAGGTCAATCATTAGCAGTAGTATTTACTTGTTTATCTTCCAAACATTTATTGAACCCCTACTGTGTGTTAACATTGTTCCTGATATGTGGGATACATTTGTTAATTAATTCCAACAATTAATTGGAAATGTTTTAAAGTGGTAATAAAAATAGCCTTTGTGTATTTGTGTCAAATCATTCTGTAGAGAGTAAAACTTTGAGGAATGAGAAAGGAACATTGTTAGTACAAAGCCCTAGAAGATGCAAGAAAAAAAAGATGATATCAAGTATAAAAGTAGAGGGATTAGATTTATGTAGCAGTATGAATAGTTTATTTAAGTTCATAGTCAAGAAGACCAATTATGTTCAAATTAATGTTAACTTAAACTGAAACTTAATGGGAAGTAGGTTTTGAGTGCATTGTAGAAAGATGAATCTCATACTGAGAAAGATATGAATTTAAAAGAATTCCAAGAGTGAGAGAAACATGACCTAAATTGCCTAGAGCTCTATCTAGAAGCATCTATGGAGCAGAATTTATTATAGCTAGGACAGGAGTCACAGGAAGACCAGGAAATCAGTTAAGAGTTTATTAAAACAGAGAGCCCAAATATCAGTTCTGTAAATTGAATTTGATATAAAAAGATAGCTTTCCTAAACACTATAGAAAAGCAGAAGAAGCTGATTTTATAAATAATTTAGGTGGAACATGTAGGGGGTGAATAATCAAGCATGATTCTCAAATCTTAAGCCTGAGGGACTAGGAGAACAATCATGCCACCATCAATCTTGAAAAAAATCTTGAAAACAAAATCTTGAAAAGTTATTCCTAGAAGGAATATGAATTCAATTCAAGGAACTGGTGAGACATCCTGGATAAATTATCCTGCATATAGTTAAATGTGTCAATTTGGGGTATAAGAATGAGTCAAAGAGGAAACAGTATTCAGCAGACAAAATAATGAACCCATAGAGATATCACATCCTAATCCTCAGAACCAGCAAATATGTTAGATTACATAGCAAAAGAAAATCAAATTTTGAAATGCAATTAGGTTTGATAATCAACGGACCTTAAAAATGTTATCACAAAGATCTTGGTGAAAAAGGTAGGCAGAAGACTTGAGAGTGATGTGATAGGAAAAAGACTCAGCCAACTATTGCAGGCTTTGAGGATAAGGAATGGAATCACAAAGGATATGAGTTTCATAAAAGATGGAATGGTAAAAAATATAATAATAAATGCCTATCTCCTACAGCTTTCAGAAAGGAGGGCAGTTAGCAACTGTTTGATTTTAGTCCAATGAAACCTGGATCAAATATCCTACCTACAGGACTGTAAGATCACATAAATCTCTAGGGTTTTTGTTTTTGTTTTTGTTTTTTTTTATAGCAGCAATAGAGTACTAATAACAGTGATTTTTAAATGCTCAGGGTAGAAAGAGTAATCAGAAATGGTGAGTCCTATCCTGTAAAACAAAGATGATTGCAGCTTACTAAGAAAGCAGGTGCAGTGGGAAGACCTTAGAATGAATCTATAGATTTTTCAATTATTTGAACCAGACCATAAGAACTTGAGGAGCACACAAATGACTTCCTTTGCTATATCAAATCATAGGGCATCAAAAAAGAAATCATCAAACATAATCATTTCAGGATTCCTTCCATTTTCCCAAGTTATCATGCATAGATCTTGGACACTTGAGACCCAAAGCTGTATCTTGAAGCGGGATAACAAATGGGTCAAAAGCAAATATTTGTTAGATAACAATGAAAGAATAGGAGTTAAAAATTTCAAGCTTCCACTCCCCAGAAAATGACACTCTACTTTCAGGAAACACTCAGCTTTTCAGCTATCTCATAGCATTCACCAAGGGTTACATTTGTTTCTGAGTGTGGGTGTTGGTCCACGATGAGGGAGAAGCTGGATTCTTCCAGGCTTCAATAAATAAAAAACATGCCAGCAAACCGTGCTTTCCTATTGACTTGGTTCCACTGAGGGTCATTCCTCATGCTATTGCTGGTCACTGTCTAGAGCTACTACAAAAATAACCCATCAGTAGGGTGTGCTAACTTCAGAAGGGCATCAGTGGGAAAGGGAATATAACATGAGAGGCAGATATCCTTATTTTTCATAGTCCAGGTATTTTATTTCCAACACAAAGTTAGATCATAATGTCAGATTTCTCTAAGAGGTAGTAACAAAATATATATTTAAATAATTTCCTGCTCACGACTATAAGGAAATACCCAACAAAAATCTCTCCACAAATTTATGTAAGACTCTCTATTAACAAATTTCAATTTTCGACTCATTACCCTGTTTTTAAAAGGGCAACACATTTCTCCTTTGCAAATCAACACAGAATAAATATCTACCCTACTTTAATTAATTCCCAACCCACTGGATAAATCCCAAAGTGAAGCAAGTCTGACTCCTGGCCATACTTATCCCAGGAAAGGCGCTAACAGAGGGAAGGAGGCCAGAGGTTCTAGCAGGACAGTAAAGGATGGACATTTTCAAACAAGTTCTACTGCCTTTGAGTACAGTTGAGGACTATTTCTACTTATCCACTATGTGAATATTGAGTTAAACATAAATGATATACAAATAACTTTTGTAAAGCACATATTATCAGTTATTACAATCCAGATCCAGAAAAAAACACTTTTTTTAAAATTTATAAATGTCATAGGTATATTCAGACCCTGGTTCTCAGTAGGAATCATAGTTTATCATAGCAGAGAATTCTCAGTGCCCTTTCAAAAACCAACACGCATATATCTTCTCTCTACATTAATCTTCTGAACTCAAGGATGGGCTCTGAGACCTATGCCATCAGGATTTGTATCTAATGTTTACATAAATATTGGGAAATGTTGGCAAATTAACTTTTCCTTTCTTAAGTCATAGAAATTTCTAGTTAACCCTGCTTTTGCCAGACTTTAAGGGAAGATGTACATAAGACCATAGAACATAATTTTTTAATCTATAAGGATACATTCTTTCAGATGCAAACAGAACACTGACATTCTTTTCCTAATGGGTGGTTGTTTACTTTCTGAAGTGATGACTATAAGGACCAGGAAAGGATTTGAAAGGCTACACTTAATGACTTCGCCATCCTTACTGGAAATCCTCATGGACCTCAGTGAAAGGTGGGTCCATTTCAGATCAATCTTTTTCCCTCTTTCGGGGGGCTATATGAGAGATGATTGCAATTAGCTGGGGCATCAACACAGAAAGTGTATGTGAGACCTAAGTGTTGCCTGGTATAAGCTCCCATAAGATGCTGAAACTGACAGCTTTAAGGTAATCAACTCCATGCAACAAACACCTTGTCAGCCTGTAGTTCTGAGCACTGGAGCATCTGGAGCTACACTTTAATTTGTGGTTGTGATCATTGCACAGCTGCTTGTCACATTTCTGACTATGTTAATCACGGCTGCAATGATGCCTATCGGTGAGCTGCACTAGAGAAGCTAATTCATGAATATCAGCAGTTGTTGACTTAGCACATAGTTATTTTCTTATTTAGCATCATATAAAAAAATGAAAGCGCACACACACAAAATAAAGCGAATAAGAATAATCTCAAGGCATCAATTTCTAAGCATGTTTGAGTCCACAGACATTAACCAATCATTTCCTAAAACGCACAACCAAAACTTTCTAAGAGGGTCTCTTCCCGTGTTACCAGAAATTCTTTCCCTGTGGACATATGAGGAAAAGTGATGTTTAATGTCTTTTAAAAACAGCTTCTCAGAACATCCCTAAAACATTGACTATGACATATGATACCAAAAACAGTCATATTACACAGAAAAGATTTGAACCTCCATGCTCTGGGCTGGACAGAGAATCTAGGTTCCTTTCTGTCCATGTTTAATGAATTATCTATGTTCCAAAAGTGTTGAAAAAGCTCAGGGTCTAGAGATAACTTATATTCCTCCTCTGTCCCTAACAGTTTGTAAATACTGAGCAAGTCCCTTTGTTTTTTTAAGCCTCAAATTTCCTGATCAGTAAAGTAAAAGAAATGGACTAGATAATGTCTAAAAATCTTCTGCATCTCTTATATCTTTGGTGCACACCTGACTTTTAAAAGCTACTCCTCTGGCATTGGTAGTCAAAAATCAGAGGCACATAAAATTCAGGCAACCAAGGAAATAGTAGTAAAGTTCTAGAATAATAACTCTGAAGCAAGACCTGAAGGACTTTTAATTCAGGTAAGAGAAGGTGATAAGAGATTTCTAAGAGTCTCCAGGCAACTTATCAATTATTTGAGTGAATGAAAGTCAAAGTTATTGTAACATGGGGAAAAACAATAAATATGTAACATCAAAAGAAAGCCAATGGAAACAGTGTAGGAAATGTTAACCAAGAAAAGAAATGTATTTATAGGACAATTTTTGGCTGAACAGATAAACATTCATAGTAGAAACAATGGTTTTGAATACAACAACTGTAAGGTTTTTCTGGGCTCCGCGAGGAGAAAAGCTCAATCAGACAAAAAATGTCGAATAGCCAGGGCTTTATTGGGGTTTGCACACCCGGGCGAAACTCCCAAGTCCGCAGAGGGCGGGGAAGTCGCGGGCTGGGAAGTCGCACGCCCGAAAAAAAGGGGTACCGGCTCTTTAAGCAGAGGAATTTCGCGGGCTTCCCATATGGCGATTGGGATTGGCCCTGTGAATCCAGGTGTGGGGGTTGCATCCCTTATTCTGACGTCATCCACCTTTTTCCCCCCCCGGGCTTGGCCTTTCCCAGGCATGGCCGCTGCTGCTTTTGTCCCTGGGCCAGCCTAACAACAACAGTTTAAAGGTAACTGAATCAAAAAACAGAAGGGAAATTTAGGAAGGAGATAGGTAAAGGTGTTAAATGTTTTTCCACATTTTCACAAATAGAAAATGTCACATTGATAGTATCTAAAACAAAATAAATCAAATAATTACAGTCTAGGCACATTATTTAGAATAAAGTAGGGTAAGTATACAAGCAGAAAAAGCAAGATTAAACTCACAAAAATAAAAAAATCAATTTGAGGGGTAGGATTGTGGATTTGGGTAGGAAAGCTTTTTAAAATGATTTATCTGTTTGACCATATGTGTGATTTACTCTTGAAAAGATTTAATCTGAAAGTAAATAAAAACCTCTGTCTCAATTTCTGCAGTAAATCCAAGTCACAGTCATTATCAGGATAAGGATCAGTTATGGAATTTGATGGTTCTGGGAACAAGTATGTTGAAAAATGAGGCCCCTGGGGAAACTCATTTTCCTTCATAAACAAGTCCTTCTCTTCACCGTGTCCCTGCAACCATTCTGTGTTTGTGGTCGAAATTAGCCTTCCTTCCTCTCCTTTTACGCCTATACAAATTCTTTCTACATTTTAGAGAACAGTCAAAATATCTCAATTATAAAGCACTTTGTTTTATCTCTCCCTGCTCCTTGTTAGCGTACCTGCATAATATTGGTGGTAAGCACAGTGAAACTTGCAAAGCCCTTTCACATACTATTTCATTTATTCTTCACGTTTACTATCTGTTAATGAAACTCATTAACTGAATTTCTACTCTCAGTCAAGTACCTTGACAAGAAGCGATAGTAACATGTCAACAAGACAGGCTTACTGGCCTCAGAGAGCTTTGTGTTTTGTGGCAGAGGGAAAACATAAAAGGCATGTGTCCATAAAGATATTAGCTCTCATTGTTGCAGTGTTGTAAATGAGAAAAAGCAATGAAACAGTCTCATGTTTAGATGTTGGATTTTTCCTCTACAAATCTCAATTTCTATAATGAATATATTTCTGTTTAAACTATGAATTAAAATTTTAACCATCACAGCATGATTATTAATCTCATTTCTTGATGTAAAGTGGCTTCACTTAGGCTTTTTTTCTTCTCTTCTCATACCTCCCTCCACTTTCAAATCAGTCAATCAACCAACAGCATGAAGCTGCCTCCTTGCCTTTGTTCTGACCTACAGAAACGGGTCACAGGTTGGCACAAACTGATGGAG
>RJWH01000300.1:211625-409083 GCA_004363575.1 Solenodon paradoxus
AGAGGAAGGGAAGGGTGGGAGAGGTGGGGAAGGGGTCACAGGTAAGTACGCTATAAATGCCCAATGCTTATCACTGACTGGGGTCTGCAATTATTTTTATTTGCATCCCCTGGTGGTGGTTCATTCTTGGTATCCTGTGCTCTAAGCCCACATTGTGGTTTCATCTTCCTGAAGCGACAAGATGAGACCCTTGCCACAGTGCCCTAGTTTGGCAGGGTTTCCTGCTATGATGTGTTGCGCATCTGTCCTAAACAGAAATGCATTTAAATCGTTGACCTGAGAGTTATGACCAGGTCTTCTCACTCCCACAGCTGGGCCAATTCCAGTCTGCCCTGCAAACTCATTCTGTCACCCAGTGAACCCCAATGGACTGTTAGTCTTTCAGGGCAATGAAAAGATCTTCATTTATCTTCCTGTCTCCACAGCAAATAGCAGTGTCCTGCACATGTAGTTGCTCAATAAATGTGCACTGAAATGAAATGCCCACTGCAGCCTTTTTATTAGAGTACTTTCTCCGACACTGAAACTACAGCTCTTGCTTGCTATTCCACTGTCACTTAAATATATTTCAGTTTATCTCCAAAACCACTCGTATCATTTTTAGACAGACCGAAATGTCTAAGTCATGCTCCCAGTACCAGAGCTACAGGAGAAACAAGTCAAAAAGAAAAACAATTTTTAAAATTCCTGATTCTCTAGGGTTTACATGAGAAAATCCACAAGTTATTTATCATGAGAAATCCAAGTGGGCATTTGCTTTTCTATAGCAGCTGAGATTCAAACCTATACCAGTTATGCAAGATTACTCAGTACCCTGAAATCAATGGCATAGAACATTCCATGTTAAATGTAAGTCATGGACATATGCATAAACTCAATAAGAAAATATAGAATAAAAAGCAAAAATCTTAGTCAAGGAATGCTGGGGAGAAAAGACTATTTATTCTAGTTAGCTTATTCACCTTACATCAGTCTTTTTAACGTGTGCAAATATACACATAAATATAAATATAGTTGCATATGTTATGTATCTGTCTGATTTAATATATAAATAATTTTTCTTTTCAGATAGTCATTTACTAATTCACCCATTCATTCAACAAATATTTAAGTGCCTACAACAGAAAATGTGGAAGGTATTTCAGATAATTTAAATATACTACTAAATGTAAAAATGCCTATTACCTATGGGAAAAGCCATACTATAAAAACAAAGGAAAAATATATTCTAGTAAAGCAACAAATGCAAAAATAATTACCTAAAATTGAATATAATTTTAATTTTCTGTTTTTAGAAATGCTTGAATTTTTGAAGTTTTATTGTAGCATAACTGATATATAAAATTTGCACATATTAAATTTACAGTCTGAGAAGTTTTGACATGTCTACCTCCCTGAAACCAACATCACAAACAAACAAGAATTCACCAATGATAACACTGGGTTTGGAGTTTTCAAGTGTGAAGGGTTTTGAGTACATTCAATGTCAAACATACACTGTCACTATTTTTTTTATGTGCCTACTGACAGATGAGTGGTCAAAGAAGTTGTGGTATATAAATACACACACACACACACACACACACACACATACATACACAATGGAATACTACTCAGCTATTAAAAATGATTAGATCCTGCCATTTATAACAACATGAATGAACCTAGAGGGAATTCTTCTTAGAGAAGTCAGAAGGAGAAAGGCAAATAACATTTGATTTCACACATATATGGTATACAGAGAAATCAAGTGATGAAACAAATCACTTCTTTTTAATTTTTTTGAATCAAATGAGTGATTATTAAAAGGAAGGGAAGGGAAAGGAGTGGGCAAAACTGTGGGTGGTAAACTTAATGTATTATATATGTTGATTTATGATGAGATGTTCCTTCGATAAAATTAATAAAGATACAATGTAATTTGACATGCAGACACATTGTAAATAACTCCCATAATCAAGTTAATTAACATATTAATCACCTAACATATTTATTAAAGGGGTGAGGAAAGAGAATACTTAAGATCTACTCCCAGAAAAGTTCGTGTATATGTAATAGAGTATTATTAACTATAGCTACTATACTCACATTAGGTCTTCAGAACATCCCCCATAATTGGAAGGTTGTACTCTGTGACCAATATCTCATTTTTTCCACTCCATAGGCCCTGGTAACTACCTTTCTGTTCTCTGCATGTTAGTTCTCAATGTTGATTTTTGTTAGTTTAAAAAAGGTAAGTAAAACGGATAGCATACGATATTTGTCTCTTTCTATCTGCCCTGTCTCACTTAGCACACTGCCCTCCTCAGAGGTCATCTGGATGTTCTTAGTAATATAACTTTAAAAAAAGTGCTGATGGCGAGCCCTGGCAGAATAGCGATTAGGTCAATTGCTTCTGAAGGGTTCTACTCACCTTCATTCCTGCCTGCACCTTTCCTTTAAAAAAAAAAAAAAAAAAAAAAAAAAAACCTAAAAAAGTTTTTTTAAATACTTTTAAAACTTTTAGTGCTGTGAACCTAAAAAGCACTGTCATTCACAATCTGGTACATGTATAAAAAAGCAATTAAAAGGAGAATCAGAAAATATGGATAGAGTTGAGAAGGAGGTAGATTTTCTCCAAAGGAATGACTGTTTGAAAATGCTATTCAGCAGGTTGAACTTGAGATCCAACATGGCATAGGATAGAACCTTTAGGTTTAACTTTTAAATTTTGATTGTTTCAGTATTTCAGATTTTATTAGAATTATCTCTAATCATTGTACTATTTTTCAACTTCAATAGAAATTTAAATGCTAGTATTTTCTCAAAACTACCATGTGGAGTATGAATGCCAAACAATTTTTTTTGAATATGTATATATATTTAAAACACTTATTCCTTTCTACCTTATCAAGGCAAATTAGTCAATATAGCCAGAGGGCAAGATGAATGATTCCGGATGTTTAATTAGCAGCAAAATTTGTCTCAGGATTGTTCTTCAATTCAAATGTGAGTGACTAATTTTTACCCTGACAGCTTTTCTGGTAAATGGAAAACCTTCCAGAAAAGAAACAAATAGCAGTTGTCTCCTGGATGTTTCCTGTTTACCCTCTATTCTCTGAAGTCATCATGCTTTCATCATTGACAGTATTTTTTCACAGTTATAATTGTCAGTCATTCACCATCTACCTTTGCCAAAGATCTGAAATGGTAGTGATAATGTGAAGAAAAGGTCTCACAAATAGGGCAATATCCTCCTTAACACGTAATATTCTGTTCTGTGATGTTAATCATAAAAGTACACCTTTAGAATCTCAAACATAAACTAGATCCATA
Source organism: Solenodon paradoxus (assembly GCA_004363575.1). NCBI lineage: Eukaryota > Metazoa > Chordata > Mammalia > Eulipotyphla > Solenodontidae > Solenodon > Solenodon paradoxus. The sequence goes on from RJWH01000300.1 coordinate 214,941, forward strand.
GAACATTATTAATCCTTTTTACCAGCATACCTGCTTGGTCATATCGCATGTGAAGCTTGACCAGGGTAAAGTTGTTTAAGCATTTCTCAGTAGGAACAGGTCTCAAAAATGCAACAACAAAAAAATCATTTTTCAGAATAAGATTCTTAAAATATTCAAATCAAGCACATCTTCATACACGTTTTGCAGAGCCCTCTTATGCTGAATTATTAAAATGAAAAAAATCTATATAAATGTGCCCCACTCCTCTAGAGAAGAATACATGCAATATATAGACATTGGCAGGTCATTAAATTAAAGGCAATTTTGATAGTTAACTATCTGGAAAGAGAAATCTGTAATTTAAAACACAGCTGCAATCACTGTGGAAGAATCTCTAGTATTAAACAGTTGGCCAAGTGGACAGGCTGGTGATGTAGTAAAATCCTCTGCGTTAAATTCAGTCTGTTACCCCTGATGGAGATTTAGGCATCATTAGATTTTGGTGCATATTTCTGTTATTTTACATTATGTAAAGGGCTATGCATTTATGTCACAGAATTTATTTCAATGTTACTCTTAAAACTCTGGTTGTTGCTTTAAACATTATCTAGTAATTTAATAACTTCCCATGAGAAATTTAATGAAGCCTTTTGTTTTCACCATCTAGTGTACTGGCTTAAAGAGAACACTATCCTTTTACAGAATTTTCCTTTGTGTAGGTAGGAGAAACATCTTATATCACTGCATTACTTAGCTCATCTATGTGCAGCTGTAATTAATCTTCCTACATCTCTCTCAAAGTTTTTAAGAGAAACCACAAGAATATTGGAAAGAATATGTATGATCATTATCACTGAACTATCACAAATTCTATGAAAAGGAAGTTCATACTTACTATAAAAATAATATCCATTAAAATTTTAAATGTGAGACATATACTATTTTTCCAAGCTGAAATATTTTAATGTGGATCGATTACCATTTTTTCTTTCCTTCCTCTTATGTGCAAACACCATTATTACCATCATCTTGAGTATAATGATAGAAGCTATGAGTGAGAATGGAAAAACACCTAACTTATTCTCAATTTAGTAAGACATCCAAGACACAGAACCGAGGATAGTGCTGCTAATATAAAAGATAATAACAGGACTCTCATAAAAATGTAACCTAAACACATGTCAAAGATATAATTTGTCTCATTAGTTAATGAAACAATGTTAAAACTGGTTCAATTGAAAGTTTAAGGAGAGAGCTATTTATAGAAAATGCAGTAAATGAATTTTAATAAAAATTGTTAGACTAAGACGTCTGGATGAGATTTAAAACTAGCCTTTGTAGTTATTCTACTGGAAAGAAGTTATTTGCTTCTCTACCAGACATACATCTGTGAATCCGTCTCTTCAGAGTTGTCAAATAGTGCAGTCCATAGAGAGTCAATCAAAAGGACAAACTCAGCTTTGTATTGAAAGAAAACCTAATGATGTCTTTTATCATTTTCAAGTTTTCATAATATTATAACACTGATCTGAACATAGCTGATATTTATTAAATATATGTGGAACTGCATGACTCAAGACCAGTTGGAAGCTCACGTTTTTCATACCATATTGTTGGGATATCACTAGTTAAAAAGACTTAAAGACCATATGATGACTGTCAAGCAGACTCCACTAAACAAATAGCAGGATCAAGCTGCTCAGGGGACACAGAAGTGTTAACTGCTTTTTCAGGGGACACAGAAGTGTTAACTGCTTTTTGAACAAAGCTGGAAAAATAATCCTGGAAAAGATATAAATTGTGACATCTTGAAAACCTGAAAAAGCTGAAAGTATTTTGTAGGCTTCTGAGAGTAGAAACTACGGTTTGCACTTGATAGAATACTCTTACATGTGAAGCCTCCTATAGACTGGGGATTCTGTTTAAGTCATATCTTATAAAAACAATTACCAAAAGTTCAAATTCCAGCATAGATTGCTTCGAAAACTGTATTTCAGTTTATTTACTCTCAGAACTATTATTCTTTCTTTCCTTCTAATACCTGAATTTTAAAGTTGCACCCTGATACTCAATTTATCATCCCCCTTTGTGAAGGTAAACCAAGTATTAGTGTTTTAGAAATCTTGCCATTAAAAAAATCAGTAAAATTAGACAATTATGTGAGTACTGCTAAAAACCTGCTTTGTTTTCTTCAATATCTGCTACTAAGAATTTTTGTACTGTAAACAGTAATGATTCCTTTTAGTTAAAGCTTTGTCAAATTCTATGATTTTCTTCAAGGTTAATTTCTATAAAAATTAGTAAAATTCCCTAACCTTTTTAGGGTAAATTTGTTTCTATAAATTCTTATACTCTTTATACATTTTTAAAAATTTGAGCTGAATTGCCAATTCTTTCTTCTCAAAAAAAGTATCTTTTACATTTACTTTCCATTATCAATGTATATGACTTAATTCCCATACACTTACTTATCTCGTTAGCAATGTGAAGGCTGAAAAGACAAACTTCGTTTTAATATATATATATCTGACTATAAGGATAAAGCATAATCAAGTGATCACCAATGGCAATATTTTGAGTAGTAAACAGTTTTCATTGGCCTTTCCAGAGCACCTTTCTTTCTTTACCGCCTTGCTGTACAGACCATGATACCCCCTTCCTCTGCATTTAGGTAACGGAAGGAATAAGAAGATGGGATGATGGAAGTAGTAACATGCCATTTACTCCCCAGTTGTATTTTTTCCTGCTTACCACTTGTTGACTGTACCCCTCTAAACGGTGGGGCCTGCAGGCTTGCCTCCTTAGCTGAGATGGTAAGATCATCCCGCAGTTGCTTTACTAATGTTAACATCTGTCCCCTGTCTGTAGAAATGTCCAGCCTCAACAGTCACCTTACCGAGGCTCTTATGCCTATGCCTAGGAGTAGCCAAAAGGCCATGACTGACTTAATCAGGATTTGACTAAATCAGGATTCATAAGTTCACCCTTCCTTCCTTCAGGTTGAATCATCAGTCCTCAAGATCTCCTTATAGGTTATGTTTGAAGAGTCCAGCTGAAGCCACAGTTGCTTAATTTCTGCCTTATTCTATTCTGCTTCTTCCACCAGCCCAAGGACTTTCTCTTAAGAGAATTCTTAATAAATCTATTACACAAGAATCCCAGTATCCATCTCTGCTTCTCAGGAACTTGACCTAACACCATTGCTACCAGGACTGAGCTTCAGGAATAGACTACAGAGAAGTTGGATCTTGTCTTGGAACAAGAACCCCATGACTGATTGTAGGTGGAAGATTGAAGGCCCACAGCATGCAGAGATCATGATATTTCTAAGATGTCACCTCTTGCAGAAAGGACTGGCAATAAAGTGAAAGGAAATGTACTATCTGGGGAGTGTCTCTTGCATTTTAAGAAGTATGGAAAAACGAGCGTAAAACTGTTAGTAGCTGTGTGTTACTAAATACCACCTTTTTTTTTTCCCTTCTTTAAGGAAAGTTGCAGGCAGCAATGAAGGTGAGCAGAGACAGGCAGAAAGGGAAAAGGATGAAGAGGTATTTTTATTTTATTTAGTTGTTCATGTTGGTTGCTTCCAACAGCCTGAGGCTAAAAGACATGAACCTGGGATCTTGGGATGTATGTGGACTGCACCTAACCACTACTCCACCAGGGTGCACCATATTGTACTATCATTTAAAGTGTAAATGATAAGCTCAGATCTAGAAATCAGCTATGTAAGGCATGGTTCAAGGGTCAGAAAAGTCTCTTTGGCATTGTTGGAGCTTCCTCCTCCCCTACACTATGGGGAACTGACAGGGCTGAAAATTAGCAGAGGATGTTCTAACAGTGGCAGGAGCTCAGAAAAGGCTGACTTCTCAGATTTATTAAGTTTCCTATGCAAATTAGGGCCCTGATAAGAAAAGGGTTAGGGTATTAATATTGAGATGGGCACATACAAGGAGAAGCACTTAAACTTGAATCCTGATTACTCTGATAGTGTGTCTGCAAAAGTGAACAATCTCTTTTGTTGGAACATGAAGCCCTCAGAACTAGGGTCAATCTCAGAATTATCTGGATCTGCAAAGGCACAGTAGACTGATGGACATGGATAGTGTGAACAAAAAGATGATATCTGGGAACAGATTTTGGGAGTGCTGGATCAAGGATGTTAAAATACAAAACTGGAAAAGAGCTTGTGAATGTGAGAACACGGTTATGATACAGGATTTAACAAGTTGTCAAGGGCCTTCAGAGAGGATTCTGATATCTGCTGGAATGGTTCTTGGAAGTTCAGGAAAAGCAGAGATGCCCAAACAGTCATAGAAGATCAGAAGGAAAGTATTAAAAGGCTCAGAAAGTGATCTGTTAAAATGAATCTTCTACATAAGAACTAAATAAAACAAAAGCAATAACAAAAATCATCAGTTAACTATATTTCAGAAGGTTCCAGAATGTATGGAATTCTACTTACAAGGCTAATATGAGAGGTAATGATGGTAAGGATGCCCTTGTACATCATTTAGAAGCCTGGGATGACGAGGAAAATAGTACCAACAACAGGAGATGCTGTTAACTAGACTTAGGTAAGACAGAATGCTGAGAAAACAGAAGCAAGCACTTCATCATGAGAAGATGGGCATAATGACAACAGATGCAATCAGAATGACAGCAGGAAGGCATAACCTACAGGGATATATGGAGATGCTTAATAGAACACGGTGTTCTTAAGAGTGTGATAAACAGGCAACAGGGCATTTCAGGAGAAAGGAAAATAGCAGGGTCAGAAAGCTGAGGTCAGCTTCCCAGGAAAAAATCAGAACTCTGAGGGCAATTTCCAGACCTTGGCATTCCTCAGACCCAGACTTAATTAGCTGAAGAAACAGCTGCATCCCAACAGGACGGAGCCCTAACACCATGGCACAAATATGAATTAGTGATTTTCCCCCAGAGACCTATCGCGTTTTACTTAGGTAACCAGACACTGGAGAAAGCTGAATACTGACTGCTGCTGCATACATAAGTGGAACTGACATACTACTACAGAGTAAGGATGTATTGGTATCCAGTCATGATAAACAGAGTCCTGGCCTGTGACTTATTGGCAGAATCTTCACACTTGACTTACAGATCCTTTGTGTAGTTTTCACTTTAAAATAGTTTTCAAGTATATCTTATACTAAAAAATAATACAAAGAAGAACGAAGGGGGATGGAACAAACAAGTGAACCTCACTACTTCAAAGGGAAGTGGAAGGGATGGGCTAACCCAAGTCATGAACACACAGGAACAGCCAAGGTAACGTCTTTGTCTCCTGATATGAGGCAATAAGGACACAAATCACTTCTTTCAGATTCCTGTCCAAAAATGTACAACCTAAATCTAATGATAAGAAAACATTAGCTAACACAGATTGAAGGACATGCTACCTAATAACTGGTTATACTTTCAATTTTTTTTTTTCTATGTCATGAAAGACAAAGGAAATATTGATTTAGCCAGCCACAGAAGACTACAGACACAGACAAATAATTGTCAAATGTGATCTGGATTAGAGTCTGAAGAGAAAAAAAAAATCTTGTTATTTAAGGACTCTAATGGGAAAACTGGTGAAATTTAAATAAGGCCAATAATTACAACATTATGCTAAAGTTAATTACTGATTTTGATCGTTTTACTGTGGTTAGGAAAAAATGTACTGAGGTATTTAGAGGGTAAGGGGGCATTCTATCAAATAGAAGGAGAGAAATTGTGATAAAATATCTGGTAAAGATATACAGGAATTATTTTTAATAATTTTGCAACTTTTCTTTAAGTCTGAAATTTTTCATTATGAAGTTAAATATAGTAAAAATGTGTATTCCTTTAATGGGGTATATTTTCTAATTCACAGCAAATATTTTACTTCCACTGCTGAACTACTTAGAAGATTAATATATCTCTTAATGTCATAATTATACCAAAAATATCAAATACCATATTCTCATTGTCTTAAAATGTCACAGCCAAAGGGGAAAAAGTGTAGAGAAAACAAGTAGCATAACTTAATTATATTTGACTTCTTGCTTTATGCATGTCTGACAAATGTGTATAACCAAGAAACCAAACCATGGTTATCCCTAGAGTTTTCAGAGTAGTTTTAATATCCTTTCTGATTAATTGTTGAGTTTCTGGTTCTCATCGCCAAATTTCATACAAAGTTTACTTACTATTATTCTAATAGTGTTTAGTGTCATTGCAGTTTTTTGTAAATTAGCTCATCAGCAAAAACTTATTGATAGACCACTGAACTAGGTGCAAAAACCTGAAAATAATCTTTAATAGAGGTATGGAATTTTACAGTTCTTAAACTCTCCTGTATGTGACCTTAATTTCTCTCTTTCAGCCCTGGCTTGTAGACATTTCTCTTGATTTGTCCTAATTTGAGTATTTTTTTATGAGGACATGCTACTCTAGTTAATTTTTCTGAGTACAACTATATCCCCACTAATTCTTATATGGTAGAATCCATCCAGTAATCTGCAAGAGGTTAAGTGTAGATAAAATAAAGTTGGGTAAATATTTCAATGAGATTTCCCTTTGCCATCAATTGGTTTGCCATGCTACTTTAAACAATTTATGTAATCAAAGAATATATCTATGTATGAAGGTATGTCAAATCATGTTAGTAGAAAACAATTTTAGGCTAAAATCTACATGAGATGATATATTTTAAAATGTAGAATCAAATATATTAAGGAAATAAAAGACAATGAAAGTATTTATTTCAGCTTCGTAAAATTAGAAACTATTTTGGCCCTATCCCTCAGTTTCTTTTGGAAAAATAGGAGGGAAAATTAAGCAACTTAACTAAGAGGGTATGATGAACAAATATTAATGATTTTATTCAATTCAGTTATGATCTCTCCAGGTTATTTTTAACTTATTCTTCTGCCTAAAAGAATATTAATCCCTAACATAAAGTTTGTTTGTTTTTTATAATATTGTTTATCTAGTTCAGAAACTTGCCTTATTCCAAAATGTATATTCATTTACTTTATGCTGAAGTCTAACAAAGTCTGGTAGGTATAGAACAAGCATTCTTTTTCCCCTTAAGAATTATAAATTAAGAATCTTTGAGTTAATGCTAAAATAAAGATAAACTAAAATATAATCAGTAGCACCTCATTCTTTAGTCTTACTAGACCTAGCAAGGCTTATATATTATATGAAATATTTTGTCTAGTTCCTCTCCTTTTCCTTGTCTTGGACTCTGAAACAAGTCAAAATGACCTATCCCTAACCCAGATCAACAGTAAGCTGATTCTTGAATACACTGTATCCGGCTATTCTGATAAACAAACCATGGCTTACATTCTAGGAAACTGGCTTTTCTTCCCCCTGGCATTTGGGGATTTTACCCGGCTGCTACCTTTGACAAATGTATGTAATTCTGCCTTTTAAACAGGTTATTTTAAAAGAAACTCTAACAACAAATTCACATGTTATTCTCATAGGACAAAGAGATCAAATAAGGTCACCATGTCTATGAGATTTGACTCAAAGCTCCATCCTTTTTCTATTGAATTCTAAAGCTCTTGTCAAGCTTTGTTTTCCCAGGATCTTAAATAACTGTGACCAATTCTTATTCTGATTTTCTGATCTTGCTAAATTCTTGCTCTCTGGACCTTGTGTTATCTGCAAGTATAGACATTGGACTTCTTTATCTATACTCTCTTGGGTTCTTCTACAAGATCAAAGCTTTTGGTATCGCCTGCCTACCCAGGCTCTTGAATTTATATTTCTCACTATCATTCTTCTCCCTGAATTCTAGGCTCCTTTAGCCAATGCCTCCCTGATATCATCTCCTGAATACCTAGTATTTATTGAAAAGTTAAAACAGTCAAGATTTTATTCACAGACTGTACCTGCCATCCTGATCTAACCTCATTATTTCATATCTCACATCATAATAGCTCAGTCCATCTACTTAGTCAACCATCTACTTTCTCAATAAAACCTTTAGGAAGTCCTGGACCTTCTCTTTCTTACGTCTTTATCCAAACTTTCAGAAGCACATGCATGATCTCACTTCAAAAATATATCCAAAATTAATACCATAATCATCATCATTGTGGACAGAATTATGTATCATGCTAAGGTTAAAGTCTCAATGATCTCCAGATCCTTGTTACAAATGGAAAACCAGTCATCTTAGAGAAGAAAAACCCAATAGACACCACCTGAAAGGAAAGAAAGTTAACATTAATACTGAAACATTGACAGCATATGCTTCCTTATAGGATGCATGAAGACAAAACCATGCTATCTCCCTACCAAAAGCACATAATCTGATCTTATAGAAAAACTAAACTCACCCAGTTGAAAAAGATGCTATAAACAGTTAACCCTTCAAGTGTATTAAGCTGATGAAACACAGTAAAAGACAGAGGAATGACCAATGAACATGGACGGGCAGGTAGCTCTTCAAAGTACTGATTTAATTTCCCTTGGGTATATATCCAGAAATAGAGCTACCATAACATCGATCATATGGTAGTTCTACTTTTAGTTTTTTGAAAATGTGTGAGGTGTGATCCCATTTGGTTATAATTTGCATTTCCCTGATTAGTGATGTTGAGTCTCTTTCCTCCACCTGTTAGCCATTTGTAGGTTTCTTTGGGAAATTATCTGTGCAGATCCTTTTCTCATGTTTTAATCAGGGTTCTTTTTTCACCTTTTAATTTAATAGCAAATTAAAAATATTATATGCCATGACCAAGTGGGATTTACCTCTGATTAGTTTAACATATTCAAATCAATGTGATATACCACATTAACAGGAAGAGAAAAAACATCATTCAATGTCTATATAAAAAGCATCTGACTGTTCAACGTTTACTCGTGATACCAGCTCTGAAGAAAATAGCCATGCAAGTAAATTTTCTCAACAAAATAGAGAAGTGAAATTTGTTAAGATTAAAAACAAGAAAAAGTCTGTAGCTAAAGAAAAAATACAATAAAAAGCCATGGCCAATATAATCCATGTGGGCAAACTGGAAATGTTTCCTCTGGATCCAGTATATAGCAAGGCTGCCCACTCTCACCATTTCTACGCAATGTAATCCTGGGAGGACTAGTCAAGAACAACCAGACGAGAAGAAAAAAAGTTTAACTAAATTGGAATGGAAGAAATCAAACCGTTTGCTGGTGACATAGACCCATAAGTAGAAAATCTAAAGACACTTCGAAAAGCACTAAAAACTGTTAAGAACTAATAAACAAATACAGTAAAATTGCATAATGTAAAATCAACATACAAAAATCAACCATCTATCTGGAAAGGAAAATCAAGAAAACACCATTGCTGAGAGCACCCAAAACAATACCACCTAAGAAAAAACTTAACCAAAAAGGTGCTTAAATGCAATGAAAGTAAAGAGACATAAGTAAATGGAACGATACCCCGTTTATAAATTGAACAATATTGTTAAAATGTCCATTCTACCCATAACGATGCACATATTCATTGCAATCGCTTTCAAGATACCAACAGTGTCTTTCAGAGAAACAGAAAAAGATTCTTCAATTTATATGAGCAAATACAGGGAGTCCCAGCTGACAGGGACAGACACTCACCAGCAGACCCAACACGGGAACCAGTCCCTGAACTGTGACGATTTGCTGGAGGCATAAGTCTGAGAATTAAAAACTCCAGAGGCATCCAGTCATAGGAGGATATCCCACAATATTGTGAGACTTACCTCCAGGAACTTGACTCGGAGCCCAAGTAAATGGAGAGAAATCGCCTTTTGCTCCCTGCAGGGAGAGAGGTCAGGTGACTATTTTAAAATATGCCAGCATGCTGTTCTTAATAAGATCTCATCTGGGGGAAAACTCATTAACCAGACTATGACTGTAATTATATTAACCTGTTGGGGTCATAGGAGGGTCTACTAGACACAGGGAAAGGGAAATCTCAACACCAGCTGACTCTAGCATCTCACATGGGAGAAAGAAATGAGAAACACTTGGAAAGTTCACATTCCAGGGGCCTGGGTTCACAAAAAGACAGACTTAATCTTGGGCTATAGCTCACTTCCCCTCCCTTATTTCTCACCATCTTATTAACGACCTATTCGCTATTGTTCTTTTAGCCGGCACATCACATCTATCAATAGAAAATTATAAGATATACCAAAAGGAGAAAAAAAAACAAACACAATTTGAAGAGACAGAGCAAACATTAGAACCAAACATGGCAGGAATGTTGGAATTATAGGCTGAGAATTTACAACAAGCCTGACTAATATGCTAGTGGCAATAAAGGAGACAGCATGTAAGAACAGATGGATGATGTAAGCAGAGATGGAAATCTTTATAAAGAACCTCAAAGAAATGCTAGGGATTTTTTTAAAAAGACTCAACACTGAAGATTGCCTTTGATAAACTCATTGGTAAACTGGACATGACCGAGGGAAGAATCTCTGAACTAAACAATGTATCAGTAGAATCCTCAAAAACCAGAAAGCAAACAGGACAAAAACTGAGAGAAACAAAACAATCTCCAAAGGCTTCAGGAAAACAGTGGTTATCTACTCAAAATCCTCTGACTGTGTCCATCCTTCAGAGTGAAAGCCCAGGTTCTTACAGGCTTCAGTAACCCCACCTAATTTGCACCCATCCACCTCTGAATTCTTCCAACTCCCCCATCTCCAACCACACTGCTTTCTTGCTGCTTTGGAATCATGCCCTGTCCCAGAGACTGCTGGTTCTCCTTGCCTGAAATGCCTAACAATGAATGTGCCTCACCCTTATGCTTCCTAAACCGCAGCTTTGACTATACCTTTTCTGTCATGCTCATCTGCAACACTCTCTCAAAGCACACCCCTCTCCCTTTCCTACCTCCCCTCAGCCAGAGTTTTACTTTTATCCATAGCATTATCAGATAGCTTACTAATTGATTCATATGTTTATGTTTGTCTTTCTATTAAATATAAAGCTCGTTTGAAGGGCAGAGACTTCTATTTTATTCACTATGTCTCCAGTATTTAGAAAACTGCTTGACAAATAATTCAATAATTATTTGCTGGAGGAATAAACGCCAAGTTTTTGTTTTCTACTTGAAACACCTTTCGCACCTTTGTATTAGCTCCTGGCAATGAGCCTGATCTTAATTATCTCTGATTCAAAAATAGGCCTTTGTAGTCAATTTCACTAAAATGGTTGGTCAAGAGAAAGGGATTCAATTGCCATCCAGCAAAGAAGACATCCCTGCCTTAAAAATGTTGATCTCCACCTCACACAAGGTATTTCTCTTAGCTAGGATATGCCCCAAACTCCAGCCATTTGTCATCGGTTTATTTTCTCCAATTATTCCCTGCTGAATTTCCAGCTTCTCTGCTCTTCTCAACTCCAATATTTCTGCTCACTTCTTATATGGAGTCCTCTCTTAGCAAACTTTCTCCAGATCATGTGTCCAGTACTTTTGTGTCCACAGTGACTAAGTAACTAAGGTTAGTCAAGGTTTGTGCATAATCAAAGTTTTCTCTCTAAAATGCATCCTGATGAAAACTGTTTAAGATAAAAGACCTGCTTTGCTACCCAAGGGAAAACAAGTAGTACAAAGAATTCTGGGGGTGATTTTGATACCTAATTTCTCAGGAGTACCAAAGTGCAGAGATGAGTATAGCAAGTCCATCTTTCCTGTGAGTCAGGATGTCAGTTTACTATAGAAATTCTCTGTACAAGATACCATCCTTCACTGAGGCTGTTAGGGCATTTATCTTGAGAAGTGATTATGGGCTGTGACTAGGATATATCTACTTTGTGAAGAAAGATGTTTGCTTTTTTAAAAAGATACCAACATATACAGATAATCATATTTTTAATTGCAGTCAGATAAGTTTATACAATGAATCAATTAATCCTTTAATCAGCCCCTACTTAAGTACTTAAACTTTAGGACCACCTTATTTTTTGTTTTCCAGTATCTAAACATTGTTTACTTTGAAAACTTACTATGCTATTTCTTATAATTCCACCTGAGCCACAGATCATGTAACAGACACTTGCAATTACAAATCATTCATTATGACACTTTTTACAATGGGTATTATCTTATTTGAACCAAGATGTAAGATTATTTGGTTCAGAAAGATCAAATCTTTGAACATATACCAAAAGAATAATGCTGAAGGGAAAAATAAAAGCACATGGCTTTTAAGGTTGTACCCAGAAATGATAACAATAATACACAGCCCCAGGCACTACCAGTATAAATTAAGAATATTGCTTTCATTGCACTATGAACTGTGTATTTTTTTTGCTCAAGCAGAGACATTCAGCAGCTAACATTGTTACTGTTAAGTGCAACTTAAAAGGAAAGTAGGATATTTCTTTGTGAAGAAACACCAAAAAGGGGAACATACCATAATCATGTTGCATTTCCTAATGGCACCATAGAGAAATGGACAAAGAACAAAAATGTGTAGATAAAACCTTTGGATAGACACAGAGCTATCTCGCATAAAAGGAATTTAATATAAAGACATCTTCATAACAATCAACATTGCCTCAGGAAGATAATACCGCTAACTGTGTTATCTGCCACGGAGAGAGAGAGTATTACAGAATTTAATAAATGCATTCCAAAATTCTTTTCAAGCAAGGCAGAGTAAGTTATTTAAATTAATAAATGATGAGATGGTTGGTTACAGAATTGTGTTTAAAGGATAAGATTGACTATGCTGAGAATAGGTCAGATATGTGTGAGAAAAAAACTTTTAAACAGAAGCCTTTCTGCAAATTATCTTTTCAACTCATTCATGACAGCTGCCTGTGAGATATCAGTATGCCCATTCTTGTATTCAAAAAAGGTTTTATATACATTATCCTAATCTTGTTTATATGTGTGCAAGTGTTTTTTAAAAATACTCCAGAAAAGTTGAGATCATGATCTATCATGGCTGTAAATTATACATCAAGGACAAATTACAACATTTTAAAGTTTATAAAGTCCATCTCTGTCCTTCACCATACAATGACCCCTTTTAGTCCATTTGCCCACTCCCCGTCCTTTTCCCTTCTGGTGATAACTTGGTTTTAGAGACTAAAAGTTCATTGTTTCTTTTGGTTCATTCATTACTTTGGTGTCTCTATACACCACTTATCAGTGACATCATACAGTTTCTCTCTGTGTGTCTGACTTACTTCAGGAAGCATACCGCTCTCAAATTCTATCCATGTTGTTGCAAATGGCAGAGTTTCATCTATTATTTTATAGTTCAATAGATTTACTACACCACATGATGCTCAATCTGTCCCATTGTTGGTCAGTGGAAGCTTCCCTAAGGCTTGTAAGTCCACTGAACATAATCAGAGCAGCCTAGGATAGTCTCTTGACATTCTGCTCATTACAAAATAATCCAGACTCATCTTCAATGTTGTGTGTCAGAACTTCAATGAGCCCTGGCTTCTTTTAGTGGGAAACACTATCTAGAAACCACAGTATGATCACAAAGAATGATCATTCCTACTCAGTGGATAATTGCTTCTCAACTTTTGCAGTGTACAAAGTTAAGAAGCAAGTTTTCCCTCTTAAACACAAAACGCATCAAGATATCCATACTGATACTTCTAAATCAGCTTCTGAAATTTTATCAAATATATCCCCTTTTCTGCTTAGAAATCAAATTTTCAATGTTTCTAAGAATCAGCGAATCCAGATTTATTTTACTCGGTAGATAACCCTTTACAATGCTTTTGTTTCTTAATGTTATTTTAGAGGAATAGAATTTACATGGCTCCAAATTTGACTGTAATTCATAAAAATCACAATGATTGTTTACTGAGCAGTTGCCATGTAATGTTATTTAAACTTTGCAGCAATTCCATCTACAGGTATTATTCTTCTCAGTCAATAGGCGAAATAAGTTGAAGCTCTGAGAAGTTGAGTAATTTACACAAGGTGACAAGGTTGTTAATGGGGATCCCAGTCACTGATTTGTCTGACACTAAACCCCAGAGTTAAACAATTATTAATGATTATGCTATGGTGTCTTTTTAATTAATAACATTCTCCTTCTGGTACAATTATCAACGGAACCAAGCCTATTAGCCAGAACCCTGGTGTCAGTTAAAGAAAGAGTGAGTACATAAATGATGAGGGCCTTACAAACTATTATTTCACTCATGCTATCTAATTATATATGCATGTGTGTGTCACAGGAAGGGCATACCTGGGGAAAGTCAATACAATTCAGCTTGTGGGATCACATAAGATGTTTGACTGCAAACTCTGCAGTCAATAGGAGAAACCCCCCTGGTGATTCTGCTAGGGATCCTGAGAGGAAACTTGGTAATGTTCTCCCAGGCTGTGGTTTTAAAGTCAATTAGCAGGTTTGTAAACTATTTTTACATCTTTTGTTTAAAGCCTTGTGGAATTTTGTTACCACACACTGTTTGAATATTGGAATGTAGCCTTTTAATTGGCTTTAAGATATGGGGGAATGGCATGATAATAAGTATTTTCAATTTGATGTTAAAGCAGTTGCCAGCAGAAATAATAAATGTTTAGACTATCATCCTTGAATTATAGCAGTAAGCATTTAAATCGGGTAAATGTTATAGGTGCCCATCCATGAAAGAGGCACTATGCTTCCCCTTCCAATAGCTTCAGGAAAAATGGTATAAACCCTTTAAAACAGATCAGAAGGCACCGGTTTCAGGCACAGCTCCAAAGGAGAGATGTACAGCTCCTGTGAGGAGGGCCTTCTGCAGCCCCCACAGAGGGACATGTGGTTCTTCAGCACCCAGGGAACACGTTCCCAGTGGCAGACTGCTTAGAGCACCTGCCTTCTGCATGTCTTCTGAACAAGCAGGCTGTGCCAGTTTGGGTGGCGACCACAAAGTGGGTGTGAGGGCAATTATGAGGCCATCACGAGGGCATGGGTAATGCTATTTCAGGTGGATTAAAAAGAAAAAAATAATGGACAATGACTATAGAAACAACTTCCTGCCACAGATTTTAGCACATGTGTACTAACAATAACGTATCTATTATGTTTTTATGATGAGGACAAAGCAAGGAAAATGACTGCTATGTCCCTAGGCTAGTCCCTCATAGAATTCCTAAGTATGTGTGAATTACGTACATGCACTACCATAATTAACTCACACCGTGAGGTCCAAAGGGTGACATTCCCCTAATAAAAATAAATGGAATTACACACACGTGCGTGTGCACACACACACACACACAATCCACTAAGGAAGTATATACGCTGCTGGGTCAGTTTTGTTGCCTTGTAGTTTAAAAGCAACAAAGTGATCAAAAGAGAAGGATCAGTGGAAAAGGAGAATTTAAATGCTAATATTATTCAAACTTTGTTTAGATATTCTACCATAGTTCCTTTTAGGAATAACCTTTTTAGGACAGTAATCAGAATTCTACACTTTGAAGAAAATAATAGCCATCTTAATAAATGCTAGACACGTGCTATGCCTTTTGTTATTCAGTAGCTCATTTAGGCCTCACCACAGTTCCTGTGAGGAAGGCATTATTATAGAATGCACAAGTGAAAAATTGAGGTTTAGAAAAATTATATTAATTGGTCAAAGGAACACAATGAGTAAGGAGTTGGTTACTGACACTTAAAAGTCCATGTACTACATGACCTTCACCTAGTTGAGAGTTCAAAGACTCAGAGAGAATTAACTCAATTCTAGATTATTTTGAATACAGAGCCTGCGTTCTTTTTTACTATATTATGCAACCTTATAGATTAACGCCAAGTAAACATAAGAAAGAACCGTATTTACAGTAGCATTTAGATATTTTACATTAACAGCAATGATAGAAAAACTAAGGAAAGATAGAAGAACTAAAGATAAAATCTGAGTAGAATTAAGCTGGCACTGCATTTAACAGAAAGGGAATTTTGACACAAAAAGGGAAAAAGAAGAGAAAACATGGACATGGCACTCTTGGTAATTTTTGTTCATGTCATATTTGAAAACATTAGAAAATTGCCCTAAAATAGAGGTGGAGATATATTTCAGGTACTGTAATAATGCTTCCACATAGAATATTAAATGAATCTTGAAGAATTCAAACTTTCTCTTAGAAAACTTTTTATTTTGTTGGAATTATTAAAACTCTCAGATGTAGTTTTACCTTACTTTATTTATTAATATTGTAAGTGACAGCAGAATTAGTGAACATAAAAGTCTCAAGGCCATCTAACAGACTAAGAAGAGGTATGGTTAGGCTATTCTTATTGTCTTTAAAAAAATATTTTAATAGAAAAAAAAAACTGAAGGTAATTTACTCTAAGGGAGACTTTTAAATTTCACCTGGAAAGAGAGATGTTTGATTTGATAAGATAAAGCTCTACCCATTTCAGGAGTCTATAGGCAGAGCTCACTCAGATAAAGGAAATCACTTGGACCTGTGTGAATCTGTGACACCTTTACATGCTTACATCCCAAATGTTTCTGGCTAACTTCAATGTCAACTATACTTTCTTCTTACTTAGAACCCAATTATTGATAATAACTCTATTTTTCTGTCTATGGCCTGTATCTCCTTAGATCTACTCAAACAGATCATTTTTCATAGTTTACCTTTCCGGTCTTCCAATGCCAAGCAGTAATTTCGCATGTCCCTTTATTAGGGACATATGACTTCCATTCTTCTCATTTCCCCATTTTGATTCTTTATATCTTTTTTCTCTTTACCAAATGTACTGAGAGATGATGACGTACACGACTCAGAAAAGTGGAGGCAAGAATCTGTGTCTGTATTAGAAATCTTGAGCTGGTCTTGGGACCAGAATATCTTATGCTAGCTAATAAGTAGAAGGCAACAGAGAAAACAAATTTCCAGCAGCATATGAGATAATATATTGATCCAAAAGGATCATCTCTGTGGTTTTGGAAGAGAGGGATCATCTAGATAAAAAGTCATGTGATGAAAATCAGAATATTAGATTAAAGAAAGAATATTAATTAATTCATCCATCCATTCATTGATCCTGTATAATATGTCATATAATAGTCAAAGACTCTTGTAGATTATTTCTGGAATTCTGCCTACCACACCTCACAGCACCTGAATATTATCTGACACCTTGTAGGTACTCTGACTGGGTCATGTTGCTCCCTTCCCTAAAATTTCATAAAGCGTTCTCATTGACACATGGTCTAGCTTATGCCAAAATGATTCAAAATAAAGAATAAAACCTGAAAAAAAAAATTCCTCACCTAAAGAAAGTAACTTTCTTCTAGTGATTGCTCAGAGTTGAGATTTCTAGAGCCTACTTACTATTATGGTTTAAAGTATAGAAGATATTTCAGAAGACTTCCTGCAAGCAGAACACTGAAATTTTTATGTAGAAGCACTTTGTAAATAAAATGCTAAACAAGTGGAGGATATTGACATGCAGAACCAGCCAACTTCCTGTGTCTTCTGATTTTTCTTATCTTTCCCTACTGATAGCATTTATTGTTCACTCTATAATGAAAATCTGTCACAAAGTGACAAGTTTTATAGGGCAGCTGGGAAAACCATTCGAATGCTGATGGTCACAGTGCAAGCTTTCATTCTAGGCTGATGTGTCATTCTCTGGATCTCTGTTATGAAAAGAATTGGAAAATTCAGGACCATATTTGTTTGTATTTATTTTTTTCAAATGTTAACAGAGTATTCTTTCCAAGCACCTTGTAAAATTATTCTCTCAAGCTCCAGATTGAATTCTCAAGATTGAATTCATGGACTTTCCTTTATCCCGTTTCTGTTTAATAGATTTAGCCTTGTCAACCTTTCCATTAAATGGCAACCAAAGGATCAGAACTTGGAGAGTGAGCCTTCTCAGCAGGAAGGCTTAATAATAACAAAATTTAGGGAAAGTATTTTCAACCTTGGTAAAAGTAAAAGGATAATTATCTCTTGATGTTCATCAGTGTATATAATCAATGTAAAATATTCTAAACAAGGTATCTTCTCCATCTTTATAACAGGAATTTTTCAGAAAGTAATTAAACCAGTTTATTTTCTTTGTTCTACATAATCTAGTCTTAGCACTAGATATCCAAATGTTTAAACATCTTGATAAATTTAACACTGTATGAGAACAGACTCTGGGTTGGACAGATGTTCCATAAGACTTCCAGGAAACTAGAAATTCACTTGAATATTAACTATAGTTTTCAGCATATTTACCACCCTCTTTTCAGTTTTTTTATATAAATATATATATGACCTACCTGTCTATTTCATTTTATGACTACCTGAAGTTCTACCAAATTCACATGGAGATAAGCATGAAAAGTTTAACAAATAAATAATAAAATAATTCTTTGATGTTGCATAAATTTCTTATCCACGACTGGAAAGAAAATGTTGGGGGAAATAATTCCTAAAACTATAACCCATAATACATTCTAACAAACAAAAAGTTTCTCAGGGATTTTGTTAGAAAATCTTCCATATGTTTTTCATGTAACATCTACTCTTCCAAGCTTTATTTTTATAATACATTAATTTTAATGGACATGCTATTCTTCAAGAACAAATCGTAACCACAGAGAAAGCAGGAATTATTAATACCTAAATAAGCAAAGAAAACATTTCAGCACATTGCATATTTCTAGTAATAGTGAAAAGAATAAAAAGCATAAAATTATTTTTTTAAAAGAAAACACTTTATTCATTGTGTGTCAGTCGATTATAATCTGGTATTATACCATCTTTAACTATATATATTGACTATTATGCAGTCATTGGGCTTTTGTTAGTTTGGAGAGGACAATTAAATTCACCCTTGACTTTTATTTATCAATTTTTTATTTTTGTCAACACCAATTTTCCATTATATGTTTAAAATTCATGTTTCTGAGAGCATTTTCCACAGTTCAAAGAGAATTTTTAATTTGGAAAAATCGTATTTAGTTAACTCATTCTTGATTATTCTTGCCAACTTTGCCAAAGCTAATCCCTTAACATTATACTCAGTTTCTATGTTTTGAGTGCCTCTTCCCTGATTTTACAACTATTTATCAAAATAAACAGCTCATTCTGTTTCCTCACTCTCCACATCTGTCATAATTGTTTTGTGATGTTTAAAGATGCAGATAATTCACATATGAAATATGCTTATCTTTAATGTGTCCCATTTCCTCAACTCCTCTGCTTCCAATAAAACCTGAAAACTAATTTAAAACAAAGTTCAAAATCAGATCTGTATCTCATCCATGCCAGTGTTTTCACTTTGAAGATTTATGACATGCTACAGCCTAATGTTTTGGTTTTGTTTTAATAGGAATGAAAAGAGTAAATACCAAAAAGAGAAGATTCTAACTCAAAGTAAGCTGAGAATTCATAAGAAATCACTTGTTTATTTTACATGAGTCCATTACATTCTAGTCTTGATAAATTAATTGCTTTTCAGAATGAAGGAATTTAAAGGCATAATTTCATGACCACTATCAATATTCTGAAATGGAATTGTTGTGACCAAAGACAGATATATTTCTGTTTCTAAAATGGCATGTTCTGAAACTGACATTACATATTTAATAAATATTTAGCAAATTATTAAAACAATGGGCAATGACAATGTAGGATAAAAAGAGAGGATTACTGAGTGGCAGCATGAGTTCCCTGGGTTGAAATGATCTAAAGTGACATAATGTCCTTTCTTTTATGGGTGTTCACTCTCGGTGGTCAGTAAAACACTGTAAACAGGGAGTATTAATTTCAAAAAGAACAAGTATCATATGAAATTCTTGGAAATAAGGAAATAAGGGCATGTTAACTGAGTAATAGTACTTTTAAGAGCATTATTTAAATACTGGCTAATGATTACCTATCATAATGAATAAAGTTTCTACTACAGCACTATAACTTTCTACCTCTGTTTAGTACCATTTCATTATTCACTGGATGAGAAAAATGGTTTTGAAATCGGATATCAACTTTTAATACCAAATTATATGTTAAAAGCTAGAAAGATTTATTAGAATGATATTCTAAAATGGTTAAAATTCTTCCAGCCAGAAACAACAGAGATATAAAATTAAAAAATAAAATAAAATATATATACAAAATAAATTTAAAAATTAAAATAAAGAGATAGGAACATAATCAAGAAATCTTATACAATAATTTGTGCAAATTCTGGTCTCACAGCAGGTACTATTGGGAAAAAAGACCAACAGGATTTCTTTATTCCCCATATTTATTCATTCATTCATTCATTCAATCAAAAATGTGCTTCATACCAGGTCCTATTTTAGAAATAGTTATGAATCCAACATATAAGGACTCTTCTAGAGTTTATATTCTGGTAGGTTTTGGCAGAAGATTAACAAAGTTAACTTGTTTATTTAAATAAGATATCAAGTGAAAATAAGAAACAAAATATGTTGATTAGATGGAAGACTACTTTAGGATAGGTATGGAATGGTCTCTGAAGACATGGTATTTGTGCTCATAATTGACAAGAAGGATCTAGATGTAAGAAAACCAGGAATTAAAGTTTTCAGACATTGAAAACAACAGGTGTGAAGATCCAAAGGATAATCTTGGTTAAGTCAAAGAATAGCAAAACCAGTGTAAGTGGCAAATAGTAGAGGGCTAAAAAATATTACAATTCTTGCTGAAATCAGATCACTGAAAGTTTTATAGGTAATACATTTTTTAAATTTTATTCTAAGTATAAATGTAAAGTTTAGGAGCATTTTGAGTAGGGAGATTGTGTAATAGTCAATAGCCACAGACTCAGTAAAAGTTAAATTCACTGGAGGTGGGATCTAGAGAGAGAGATTTTGTAGATGTCAGCAACAGATGAAACTTAATACTATCAAAAATATTTCATAAGAAACTGCGGAAATAGAAAAATGAAAAGAAATAGGACTGAATCCTGTGGCATTTTGATATTCGGAGGTCAAAACAGAACAGTAAGAACGAGAAATGAAGTTTTAAAAGGAGAATTAAGTCAGGAAGCTATGATGCTACCATGGCCAAGAGAAAAGTTTTATTTCCAGAACAAAGGAGTGATCAACTAAATACAGTATTACTGAGAGGTTAAATAAGATAAGGAAAATTACATGGCCATAGCACTTCTGATACAGAGGACTAGAAACAATCCTTCCACTAATCCTAACTAAAAATGATGGTTAAATACTAGAATAATGTATAAAACTTAGGGATAAATCTGAGAAAAGCTATGTAAGACCTATACACTAAAAACTATGAAGTATCAAAAAGAAATTAAAATGTAAAGAGAGAGTGGAGAGAGGCAATATGGTTTGTTTTGCTTTCTTTTTTTTTTTTTTTCTTTGAAAATTCTATGTTTGGAGGATTATCATTTCCCTCAAATTTATTTATAGCTCTAATGCCATCCCAATTAAAACTCCAGGAGACTTTTTAGGTAAAAACTTGGAAAGCTAATTCTGAATAGCTGTGTAAATTTGACAAAGAAGCAAAGATAGAAAATTTACCTTGCTTGATTTTCAGAGTTACTTTAAAGCTTAAGTAAATAAAACAGTATGTGTTGGCATAAAGAGAGACAGGTAACTATGAAACAAATAGAGATCAGAAGTAGTTCAACACTTATATGGTCGATTGTTTTTCAACAAAGGTGGAAAGGAGAAAAGATAGTCTTTTCAACACATATTGCTGTACTTATTGATGTCCATATTTTTTAAATAAATTTTAATCATGCTGTGAATGATTTACAAAAAATTGTTTGCAATGCATAATATACTTACATTCAAGAAGCAAAGCTACAAAACTTCTGGGGAAAACTTTTGTTAGTCTATGATACCTTCAATATGGCGCTAAAACAAGACCTATTGCTAGTTAACAAGTAACAACTTTGCCAAAATTGGGAGCAACCGCTCTTCAAAAGATATTTAAAAGACTTAAGAGATAAGTCAAAGAACTAGAGAAAATATTAGGAAATTACCTACCTTATAAGACTTTGTATTCAGAATAGTTTTAAAAAGGAAAGAAAATGCTCAGAACAGTATAAATATGCATAATTCATTTGATAAATGGACATAAACATAAATAGCAACTTTACCAATGGACATAGACAGTGAGAAAATAAGTAAATGAAGAATTACTTATCACTCACCACAAAAGATATGAGTCAATGTCTATTAAATAGGCTAAAATGTAAAAGATTGACCATAATCCAGTGTTGGCAAAAATGGGAAGTAGCTAAAACGCCATATATGTCAATGGGATGTAACATGATATAACCACTTTCGAAAAGAGTAGGACTCTAAAAAACTACATGTACAATTATCAGACACAGCTATTCTATTCTGAGGCATTTACTCATAAGAAATAAAAGCAAATGTCCACAGAAAGACATGTATAGGGAAATGTATGTGTTGATTTTTAATGTTCTGACTTAATAACAATCTGCATAATGCCCATAAAGAGTAAATAAATTATTCTATATGTATACAGTGAAATACTATTCAGTACTAAGATAGCATGAAGTAAGGATTGATATAACAATAAGGATGAATCAAAATTATTTTGCTGAGTGAAAGAAGTCAAATGAAAAGAATATGTTGTATCTGATCCCAGTTATGTGAGGTTATTTCACATTCATGCTCATCTATAATTACAGAAAGCAAATCAGGGAGAGATAGTGATTGGGAGTATATAGACAGGGGAAGTAGAGAACGAGTATCTAGTGGCCCAAGGAAACATTTAGGGGTGAATAAATTATTCTGTATGTAAAAAATGAAATACTATTCAGTAGTAAGATAGCATGAAGTAAGGATGGATATAACAATAAGGATGAATCAAAATTATTTTGCTGAGCTCTCAAATTGGAGCAACTATTTAGAACCCAAACTCATGTCATTAGATCTTACTTAAGCAAAATAAATAAAAACATCTTTTTAAGTAACACCTATTTCTACACTTTTTCGTTGTCTTTTCAGACACCCAGTTCCCTTACGATAACTCTAAATAATTTTAACAAGACACTCAGAGCCCTTTTGATAACTCATAATAGTTTTATTCTTTTAAAACCTGCAACAACAACAAAAAATGCCATAGCATTACCAATAACACTTTTCAGAATATTCTGAAATCAGGTTGTTATGAATAAAAATCAGTTATTCTAAGTGATCTGGTTACAAGTAAATAACCAGATCCATTTTCATATGTAACGTTTCCTAATTATGGACACTAACACCTATAGAACTGTCCAGTTCACAGCGAATGCTTAGATGTGTTAAAATGTCAGAGGTACTAAATAGCTTCAAAGATTATCATTCCAAAATAATAAGTCACTACATTTTAAAATCATATAAAAATACAATTACAAATTGTATAAATCACAAATAGCCTAAAAGTTTAATAGCACCCAGAATACAGGGAGTTTTACCAACATTTTACTCTTTAAGACACAAACAAAAAGACATCCAGATGTGTTGTTCAAATTCTTTTCCAGACCCAGAAGGATTATGATAGATATTTCACAGATGTGTTTTAGTTTTGTTAGTTATGTGCACCCTGAGAACACCTGATAGATTGAGAATGCAGGAGACAAATTATCACACCGATGTGTGTCAATATGAACAAGAGGTGTAATTAAAGTACTCCTTGGATGTAATCTCAAAGGTGCCTTTTGTCCCTTCACTCCTTAGCTCCTAATTAGATTCCAATTTGGATCTGTGATCCTTCATCAGTTACACTTGCCCTGTGTAGAAAATTAATAACATATTTGTATACCAATACTTTACTTCAAATCAGCTGTTCTAGATTTGATACAAATTAAAAGAACTAAAAAGGATTTAAGTATTTTAACACTGAGTTATTAAGAAAAATACAAGGCTCTGCTTGATCTGCTATTAATCTAGTATATCTTAAAATTCAACAAAATAGCAATGTAATAAAATGAAAGATTATTTTCTATTTTCTTTGTTTATAGAGCCTTTTATCCCACCTGAATAAGAATTGTCAACGGCATTCAATGCCTACAAGATTGATTCTCAATTGCTAGCACAGAATTGCTGAAATTTTCTCAATTTGGACTCTTGCCCAATCAGTTGGTCAACAGTACCATCAATGTTTACTGAACACAACCTGTATATTCAGAACTTTGTGATTTGGGGATAATTATCTTGGTAGCAAAACATTTGACAGTGTACCCTGTGTGTGATATGGTATACTAGATGTTGGAAATATCAAAATAGATACACCAGAATCCTTACCTTAAAAAGGGAAACAGATACTAAGAAGGGATAAGTATATTAATAAACATACTTCCATTATAAGTGACTATTATAGTTATGACTACTGTGACAAGGTTATATATAAAGTATATTGACAGCTCAAAATAGCAGATCACCTTCCCTATCCTCTATTTGAAATAATTGCTTGGAATTACTCTCTTAAATACTTCTGATCCTTCAAAAACTAACAGCAATGTCTCCATCTCAATGTTCCCCTTAGAAGGAAAAGGTTCAAGTCAACCAGGAGAAAGACCTAGAACCTCCACCCTCAGACAGATGTATTGGATGTACAGTTTATGCATGGAGCAGTTCTCTCCGAAAGAAATTCAAAACTAGCTGAGTGACTCCTACATCTGTTCAAAGGAGAAAATACCCATCTCACCACTGGTAGGATAGGCTAAAACCACCCCCACATACACACACACACACACACACACACACACACACACACACACACACACACACCTACCCTCCCCGTCATAATCAGGAAGGAATTGCCAACTTCTAGCTTCTGTCTGAAGTTTATGGACCTGTATACATCATCCTAATTTTTAAACCTCTAATGCAAGGGAGGAGTGTCCAAAACACCTGTCACTGAAAGGTAATGCATCTTGAGTCTAGCAATTCCACAGGACTATAGGAAAAACATTGTTCTTGAGTGCGGGCAAATGAACTCTAGTTGCTATCCCCCCAGGGCACAGCAGGAAAAAAAAAAAAAAACCAACAGGCAAAATGACCCATCTCTTAATCTTTCCCCAAAAGGAGTCTATTTGCATTATTTACGAACTGCTGCCAGAGGATCCACTCCTGAATTACCTTGCATATGAAACAGGTTGCAATCCTTCCCCAAAGATAAGTCCCTGCCCCTACTCAATCTTTCATCCAGCAATAAAATCACTTGACAGTACCACCCCCAGAAGTTGGTTTGCATACCTGGGAGCAGCCCCTCGTTTGTGGCTGCCACATCAAGGGATAGGATCCCAGACTGCCTTACTCTGATAGTCAAAGGGGATTGCAATCATGAGTCCCAGAGGACTGTAGCAAGCCAGAGAACAATTCTTTACTATTTTTTTTACTTGATATTTTTTAATTGAATTTATTGAAGGAAAATTGCATTCTAACATTAAACAAGTGGTTTCAGGAAGAGAAGTGGGAGGGTCGGGTCTAACTAGAGTAAAGGGGATTAATTATATAGCGAAGGAAAAAATGAAATATTTGTGAACTTACTGTATTTATATATAAGTATTGATTTACTATTTAATGTTATAAGCAGTAGTTGTTAATGGATGTAGTGCTGAGCATTACCTTGAATATCTAGTTCTGCAGCAGATAGAAATTCGCATCCACCAATCTTTCCCAACAAGGATTGTGACGAAGTATGGTATAACTGCTTGCCAAAGGTCTAGCTTCTAAGTTAACACATACCTAATTCTCCCCAGAGCGGGAAAATCTATGATTTTCTCTGCCAGTATCCCTGCTGAACATAGATGCAAATATATGTTCATAGTTCCTCATATGTATGTTCATACATGTTCCTCAACAAAACCTTAGCAAATTGAATTCACCAGTACATTGAAAGACTCAGGCCTGGATTAAATGGTATTTATCCCAGGCATTCAAGGATGGTTCAGTATCTGCAAATCAAAAATTGTGATACATCGCATTAACAAAATGAAAGATAAAATTACATGGTCATCGCATTAGGTGCAGAAAAGCATTAACGTAAGTTGGCATCCTTTCATGATACAATTCTCAACAAACTGTAGATTGAAGGGCTGTACCTCAAAATGATAAAGGTCATATACCATAAACACACAGCTAACGTCATACTCAATGGTGAAAAGCTGAATTTTTTTTCTCTAAGATCAGGAAAAATAAAAAGGATGCCCACTCTCATTTCTGTTATTCAACATAGTACTGAAAGTTCTAGCCAAGACAATCAAGGAAGCAAAAGAAATAAAAAGCATCCAAATTAGAAAGGAAGAAGTAAAATTATCTCTCTTTGAAGAGAACATGATACTATATGCACAAAATCCTAAAGATTCCATGTAAAACTGCTAGAAATAATAAATTCAGTAAAGTTGCAGATTACAGAATCAATATACAAAATCAGTTGTCTATATATTAACAATGAACAATCTGAAAGAGAAATTTAAAAAGCAATCCCATTTATAATAGCAACAAAAATAATTTAAAAAATTTTCAGTTATCAATTTTACCAAGGAAGCAAGAGACCAGTACACCGAAAACTGTAACATTAATTTTAGAAACATAAAATTACACAGATTATTTTGCATGAATATACTGGATGACTTAACATTTTTTAAATGTTGATATTATCCAAAATTATTTCTAGTCAATGAAATCTTACTAAAACTCCAATGCCAGTTCTCATTAAAAAAAAAAAAAAAAAAGAAAGAAATCCTAAAATTTGTATGAACTACCAAAGACTTGGGTTACCAAAGCAATTTGTGAGAAAGAAGAACTAAGCCTGAGGCATCATTCTACTTTATTCAGAACTGTATTACAAAACTATAGTAATCAAAGCAGTATGGTATTGGCATAAAAACAGAACAGATAAATCAATGAAACAGAATAGAGAGCTCAGAAATAAATCCATACATATATGTTCAATTGAATTTTGACAAAAGAGCAAAGACTATACAAAGTTGGATAGCATATTCAATGAATGGAGAACCTCATGTAAAATAATAAAAGTGAACCCTATCCTGTACATAAACATCAACTCAAAATGGATTAAAGTCTTGCTCATAAGACATGAAAAGTCACCAAAGGAAAAATTAACAAATTGGATTATATTATAAAAAAGTTTTGATAGTAAAAAAAATAAAAATAAAAAGTCAACATATTAAAATATGGTAAAAATATTTGCGAAACACATATCCATTAATGGATAAAGATCTAAAATACATAAAGAACTCATCACACAATATTAACACAAGTAACTCAATTAAATTTTGGACAAAAGACCTACACAGACATCTTTCCAAAGAAAACATATATATTACCAATAGGCACTTGAAAAGATTCTCAAAATCACTAATTTTTGGAAAAATAAAATAAAAATCACAGTGATCAATCATCTCACATACCTTATAATATCTGTTATCAAAAAGAGAAAAGACAACAAATGCTGGTGAAGAGGTAGAGTAAATGTAACCTTGTACTCCATTAGCTGGAATATATACTGATACAGCCAATATGGAAGACAGGATGCAATTTCCTCAAAAAAAAAAAAAAGAACTAATACATGATTTAGTAATTCCACTTTTGGGTATATATCCAAAGGAAACAAGACAATTAATTTTAAGATGTATCTGTACTCCCTTGTTGGTTGCAGTTTATTCACAATAGCAAAGGTGAGAAAGCTACCTAAATGTCCATCAAGGGATGAATGAAGAAAATGTGATTCTCTCCCTCTCTCTCTCTCTCTCTCTCTCTCTCTCTCTCTCTCTCTCTCTCTCTCTCTCTCTCTCTCTCACACACACACACACACACACACACACACACACACACACACACACTATTCACCCTTAAAAACAAAGGGAGACACTACTATTTACAACAACATGGATAAACCTGAAGGACATTATGCTAAATGAAATACATCAGACAGAGGACAATTACTTTATGGTATCATCTATATAGAGAATCTCAAAGAAATATAGTCAAACTCCTAGAAACAGAAGGTAGAAAAAATGATTGCTAGGAGACAGGGAATGAAAGATGGAATAGGAAAATGTTAGTAAAGGGGTACAAGCTTTCAATTATAGAATAAATAAGTCTGAAGATGTACTATAAAACATACTGAGTGTAGTTGAGAACACTATATTGTATAATTGAACTCAGAGTAGAACTTCAGTGTTCCCATCAAAAAAGAAAAGAAAAATAAGTGAAATGATAACGTGTGTTATATAACTTGCTTGGTGGGGAAATCCTTTCATTTTACATATACTGTATATGTTAACGTCTTACAAATTTATCTGTAAATTATACCTTAATAAAAATAAAAAATAAAAAGAGATACATGTCTTTATTTTCTCCATAGTACAGGGCACTTATCTCTCTACTGGAGTATTTATCCCATTGTATTCTAGTCATCTATAACTGTATATATGTTTTCCCAAATAAAAATATTAAAGTTTCCAAAGCAGCTGTCCTATGACAGGTCTTACACTGTCTAGAAACAAAAAAGGAAGAAACATTACCAAGCATTCAGTGGTACTTATGATCAGATTGCTTTGCTAAAAATTATCTTATCTCAGCCTTATAAAATCTACTGATCAAAAAGGATACTATTCTGGTAACACTGTGCATGAGGAAACTCAATTAGAGATTAAGTCACAGGCATCAAATTGCATAGCTACTAATTTTACCATTCATTTTTATAACACTTGAACCAGTGCCCTCGACATTACCCTACAGTCATGATCTTCCATCTTTAACACATTGTTTGACTCAGAATGGGTGCTAAATAAATATTTCTTACTCGAAAAAAAAGTTAATTGTTTTATTGTGCTAGATGAAAAACATATTTGAAGGAGTGTACTATTAATTTGACCTGTCAAATATAGACAGTGAAGGACTTCTAGAAAAAGTGGAATGTTTCTCTGGTTTTCTAACAAAAACTACATATCTATATGCAGAAAATTCCTAATGTAGAGGTAGAGAGAAAATCTCCTTTGTTTTCTTCTCTGGCAGTCAAGCAATCAAATCAACATCATAGTAGTAGAAAAAACAAATTTAATTACATACTTGTGGAGAATCCACAAAGATGTGGATTCTAAAGCAACTGGGATAAATGAGGGTCTATACCCTAAACGGAGGAGTGGCTGGGACTTGGGGCTTTAAGGAGACAGGTGGGGCCTCAGATGACAAGGAGAAGGTGACTCATATATGACCAAGACCAGATGCTTTGTAGTTAGATGTTTACTTGCCATATAATTAGGTTTCCCCAATACAAGGGTTATTTCTGATAGAAACCTTGATTCTGGGTCACACCACAATTTTCATGGTTTTCGGTATTTAGGGGAATGCCAACAGTTTCTTTAGAGCCTACAGGACCTCAGTTAAATTCTGCTTAATATAATACACATGCCAAAGTGACACATCATGGGAAGGCCTGTTCTGGACATCTTGGGGAGGTATAGCCTTCGATAATATTTTGGATTTAAGTGACTATTCTAAATTTTTGGCTCTTTTCAATTAATCATTGACTTGACTACTCTAGTATTAGGTCTCATCATTTTAAAACAAAACACTTTAATGTCAGAAAAGGATAAATGAATTGCCTGAACTGGGTCCTAGTTTAGACCAAGAGCTAAATTTTTGAAATAACTATAACCTTTTTTCGGAGAGGAGGACATGAACCCTACCAGACATGAACTCTGTCGTCTTTTATGCTTTATTCTTTTTCTTCATCCTCAAGTGACCTGTGAGCACAAATCTTGCAGCTGATGAGATGTACCCTAATAGGTAGATTGGCATACGCTTAGCAACTAAGCTGCTCAGGACCAAGTGGTTTGATTTGTTTACACTTCTTGTGAACAAACTGCCAGTCACTTAACTGCAGGTGTTGCTCTGAAAAAAATAATGCCAAAGATTTCTCCATGCTGGGACTCTTCACCTATTAAATTTAAAAAGTAAAGAGGTGCTAATCATTATTTCCTTAGAGATATCAGTAGGAAATATATGCTAAATACTCTGATTAGTTTAGGAAGGAGATCCCAGATAACTAGATAGCTGCAGTTTCTTTTATCCAAATATGATTTGTTTATTTCACATGGGTTATCTTTTCATAAAGCAAAACTGGCCTGAAAAATTCCACAGAACATATTCAAGGAAATTCTCAGTATTTTAACTATTCAATTTTCTATTTGATTGTGTAACACTATTATAATAATTTCACATGATCTTATTTTCTTCACCCTATAAGCACTGAGGAAGGCATGTGGAATTCAGAGTCAGGTGGATTTGTATCTGTTAGGTAGTTTTCATTCTTACTAGGTGTCAAAGACATGGATATCTCAAGGGATTCTTTGTGTGTGTGTGTGTGTGTGTGTGTGTGTGTGTGTGTGTGTGTGCATGCGTCTGTGGTAAAAATTATCAAATGTATATAAGGAAGTTGACTGAGGGTAGGTGCTTATTTTTACTGAAAAAATAGAATGAAAGTACAAAATGATGTGAAGTAGAAAAATAATTGAGTCTGAAGTATATAAAGATATGACATCTGCAAGCAATGCAAGTTCATTTTAATCATTATAAGTACTATAAATCTTTTCATCAAAATATGTTGATAATTTCAAATATTAAGAGGAAAAACTATTATTTAGCACTTTACATTGTATCAAAACCGAACATTCCCTTTAAGACTCTGCAAAAAGGAAAAGGAATAATGAATAAATGGGAGTGCAAATCTATAATAACCTCCAGTGAGGAGAAGAAGGTTGGAAGGAATTAGGTTATTAACTCTAGAATCAAATCAATATCCAGGTAACTCATACTATTACCTTGGGTTAACTTTCCAAATCCCAATTCTGGTTCTCTTCTTTTTTTTAAAAGTAAAAATTTAGTTTATTCATCCATTCACGACACAGTACAAAAGAAAGAAAACGTTTCACATAGATTTCACTTCCAAATCCTTGGAATGATCATTTCTTCGGCTACAGGAAAAACTACCTGAGAAAGGCAGGTAATACTCAGGCAATGGAATAAGCATGTAGGACAATGCAAAGAGCATCTGCAAATGGAGGTACACACAAGAATTTTTAGTCATAAGCTGATTCTGGAAGAATTAACTGGGAGCAGAGGGCACCATCTTTAGATGCTATTCAGGCTTCCGTCATCCCCACCACACAGGTAGACAATGCTTTTTGGAAGTCACCCTTGGACTCTTGCTGGATGAAGGAGCAGAGGGACTTGCCATGTGTTTTCTTGATTCAAACCTAGCTTTCAACATATTCACTTCACTGCAGGAGACCATGAGTCTAATCAGGATCTCGTCTCGAGGAGCCTTGTCTTTCAAGGTTATCTTGTAGTTGGTCAGGAGAATACAAGAGCTTGTTCTGATCGCACCAGACCAGGTGCAGAAAAGCCTTTTCCAGGTCTCCTTTGAAGGCCTTCTTGATGCTTCTCCTCCATGTTTAAGTTGCCGTACTTTCAAATTCTTTCTGGAGATGACACACTGCTTGATCATGATCCTGATCCACTTGTCAATATCAGTTCCTTTCCTCTTCACTCCAGCAGCAGAGATCCACACTTCCATCGGGTCATAATCAATGACATTTCTCCTCTGCTCTTCTACTTTTTACGAGGAAAACCATCAGCTTGTGGAAGTCACCAGATGTGTCAGAAACACTGTCCTTTTTCAGATCAGTCTTGTACATTTCCTCTGTTCATTTCCTCTTGCTCCTGGTTAGTCCTTGAGCAGATCATCTCAACCACAGACTTATCAGTCCCCAGTTTCTTCATGGAGGCTTTCAGCTCTGATGCATCAGAGTGAGCAGGTTTTTCAAAACTCACATTCAAATCTGGGTCTTCCAACTCTAAATCCAATGTTAACTCATTAGACTATTAGACCATTGTATTAATTGATTATACTGTTATACTACTGTATAGTGAGTCAAGGTAAGTAAGAAAGATTATTATCACGGATAACAACTCCTTTTGTTTTTTTTCCCTGGTGTATCAGATAGCAAGAAAAAAAATAATGCTGATATATAGAGCATTTGGTTACAAAAGAAACTTGTTACTGCTAAGAGGGGCAAAAATATAAATTATTCACAAACATTTATCATTAGCTCCATACATAAGAAGCAATTTTTATCCAATACAGTCTAATGATTCTAGGATGTTTCCTGAAAAATTATGCCACATTCTTAAAATAGGAAATGTTACTCTAATTAACAACAACACAATCCTACTTAAAAGAGGACTTGATCTAAAGAAGCCTGTGACACTTGAAGAAAAAGCATACATGATGATTAATTGGTTAAGGCAAGCTTGATCACTGTAGTGGAAAATATATGTCTCTTTCTCTTCTGCATGAGGTATCAAAGGCTGGCGGCAGAATACTATAAAGTTCACAATGAATTCAAAGAATTTAGTATGAATAATCTAAGAACAAAAGACTTAATTTTCTATTTTTTTATGGTTATTGATCATATGCTGATTTGCACATTCAAATACTTGATCATATAGGAAATATACATAAAATTCTTCTAAACCACCATCAGTAAATAAAGAAGATTACTAAAATGTTGATAAGGTTTGAAGATATAGTTAAAATTAAAAGTTAAATAACTGTGTTCATTTTACTATTCTCTCTGCTTTAGTATGTGTGAATTTTCCACTAAAAATTTTCTTTGGACTTCCAAAGTCCATTTGCTTTAATTTTCCAACTGTAAACTTTCATTTAAAAAGAAAACATATTTTTAAAAGTGAAAAAGATGACAAGGTTAAGAATAAAATAAAAAGATCAGCAAAAAGTATCTGTGGAAACTCTCTTTAGAGCATGAATACCAAATTAAAAAAGAAGTAAATGAATTGCTGGCTTTCGTCGCTTCTGTTTCTTTATGGAGGAGCAGAATGTTCTGCACCCAATTCTAACGTCAGGGCTAGCGTTTTCCCACGCACATCCAACACCAGCTGGGTATCCTGCAAGTTTGCCTCCATTCTGGCATGACCTACAAAATGTGTCGTATTCTGGAGGAGAAGAGTTAAGAATGTAATCCCACAAGACTGCGTTCCCCACCACTTCTCCTTCAGGAACCAGTCACAATCCTAGGTTAGTATCAGTGCTTCCGACTGAGTGCCAATAAATCAGAGGCCCCCAGATCCCCTTCTTGGATTCCACTAATTTGCTAGAATGGCTCACAGAACTCAGAGAAACAATTTTCTGCAGGACCCAAGGCCCACTACTCATCCCTAAGAGCCAAGACCGAGAGGATAAAAACTGGTGGAAGGAAAGTGGGTTTATTTTCAAGAGGCACCAAGGAAGGAAGAGGGAGGTCTGCTCTATCTCAGATCCACTTCTGGGATCATATTGACAACATATACACATAGGGGTCAATATGGGGAGAAGGTGAGGTATCTGGGGAAATCCGGTCATTGGTGATGGTGTTGCAGCGATGGGTGTCTCAGGACAATCACAGTCTTTCTGCCTCAGTGGAAGAAACCAGGTGTGAGCCATTATGTGTCTCTTGCAACTAAGTCTCTAACTAGACTGCATGCTCGTCAAAAGTCCTAAATGCCTCAGTTTTGTTGGGTGGCTAGGTTCACTTCACTGGGACCTGATTTACTGATTGATTACAATTTTATTTACTAAAATATCAGCTTACTTTAAAAGGATATAACTCAGGAGCAGCCCATATAGAAGCCGCATTAGGCAAAGGACAGTGTAAGGACAGTGGATGAGCATCCCTGCTTTCTCCAAGAGTCTCGCTCACCCCAAATCTCCTATGTTCACCAAGCTAGAATGTTAAATCTAGTCTTTGGGGGGTTTCATGGAGGTTTCATTACATAGTCATGACTGATTAAATCACTGGAATTGATTCAAACGCCAGCACCTCTGCCCTCCCTGGAGGTCTGGGGGCTGTGACTGAAAATGACAAACATCAAATCACAAGGTTGGCTCCCCCAGCAGCTAGACCCCATTCTTAGGTGCTTTCCAAAGGTCACCTCATTAGCATAACAAGAGACACCTTTGTCTCTCATCACTTAAGCTATTCCCAGGATGTTAGGAGCTTTCTCTCAGAAATGGGAAGGAAGACTATATATGTTAAATTATAAATCATAGTACTTTAGGCAGCAGGTAGCCACAAGCAGGAAGTAAACAGGGATGGGGAGGGAGAGAAGAGGAGACAAGAGTGGTAAGGCCACAGACATAGTGCAGACAAGGCTGGTAAGAGAGACTGAGGCCACAGACAAAATGCGGAAAGTGGGCTCCACCCATCAGCTTAAAGGTCAGGAGACCCACCAATCAGTGATCTCAGAAATGAGAGGTCAGAGCCAAACTTACAGGCTGGTCCAGACTCATTATATACTCATTATAATATAATTGCACTGTGATGTTGACGACCACCATTGTTGTGGGCAGTCAGGGAGAACAGTGGGTACTGTGCACCCAGAAACCATCAACTGAGTAACTGTCACTCTCCCTTTCCAGCAAAGACCTGCCCAGAAACACCCATAGGCAAAGCCAAGGCCTGGAACTCAGTAAGAACGCCCCTAAAGTTCTGAAACCCCTAGAACATTGGGATCAGCTCCTCTGGGAAGGGCTATCCTCAACCCGTGAGGCTGTCCTCTCCTTTGCTCGCCTTCCCACCCCTACTTTTGTAACAGCTCTCTCTACCAACAAAGCCAAACAGGTGCTCTTTTAGAAGTAGTGAAGACAGCTTTATTACTCACAGGCCAGATATAATCTGAGTCCCAAAACACTTTGGGGGTACACTTTTATTGGGTGAGGGAGAGGGGGGAGGTGTACATTAGAATAGGAATTACAAGCAGAACTCAGTCATTTGTGAATTCCTCACATGGGCAACACACAGGATTCACATAATTGCAAAAATGCACATAGGGCTCCATTTTCAGATGAAAAGAAAAAGTCCTTTTATCTAGCCAGTAGCTTCCAGCCAGTCCAGACAGCCAGGCGCCTGATGGCTTGGTGGCCTTCACCATTGGCCCACAGTGGCTAGAAACTGAGGGTGTGGCTTCCTTCTACACTTTCACTTTGCCACTTGGCCAAGAAACTTTGCTGCTTGCTTACCTCTGAATCCCAATAGACTGTGACATCCCACGAGTGTCTTGGGGTAAATCATCTCCCCAAGAACACAAGAACCTGAAATCCCAAGGTATCAATATCATAGAGAAAATGCTATGTCAAATAAAATGTATAGCACAAAATCCTCTATGGAGGCTGTTATAATATTGTGACTAAAGCTTTCTATGTCCGCTCATACTAAAGTTATTTCAGCAATGACTACTGTTCTCCATAAAATAGTTGCAATTAAAAAGCGAGATTTCTGAAATTTTTCAATCTGAAAAATTGTTCATTTCTTTGTTCTTAAACCACTATTTTCTTTTCTTAAATATCCCTGTGATTATTAACATCTGTTTAGAGGAAATTTTAAACAAACTCTTGGATGGAAAACAAAGGAGTCGACCTAGTATTTATCTCCAGATAAAGTGATTCCTATTCAGCAATAACATTATCATGAACTACAGATAAAGTAGTTCTGGGATTAGAAGTCTTTTAATCCCGCTCATTCTTTTTTTCCTCAGCTGTAAGTGGAATTAATAATGTCTGAATCTGCACATTTCAAAGCTAGTTGTGTAATAAATTTCTGAAAACGGGATTATGATGAAGATTATGTAAGATTGCTTATGAGAATAATTATAATCTCAACATCAAACATATCTCAGACATTTTACAGATATTGATTATCTTTCCAACATGCCTCTGGATGGTTACTTGCAAGCTCCACTCTGCAGATAAGAAACCAAATTCACCAGGTTCCCCAAGTTCCACAGCTAATAATTGCTAGACCTGAAATGAAATCCTTATCTTTGTCTCTGACTCTTTCCACCTTGCCATGCTGTCTACCACAAAACAATGAGGAAATTACCAAAGTATAAGAACATTCTATAATCTGCAAGTTTCTTTATTACAGGATTTGAGGCACAGACAGAAAACTACTCATCAGAGGCCGCATAGAAAGAAAAGCATGCAATCTCCCACCTTGGTTCTCTTTTCTCTTTTGCTTTTAATTTATAACAACGCAAAGTATTGAAAGAATTGTTTGATCCTGGAATAAGAAATCAGGAAGAAAACAACCCCCAGACCATTTATTATCCCTATTTATGTGGCAGGAAATACCATTAAGTCCCCCCAAACAATCACAGAGGTAGTTATTTAGTTGTAATTCTGTTGAATTGTTAACCAATTCTGTGTGTCATTTGCTTCTTAAATGAAAAGACTATCAATAGTGAAACCTTGTGGCAAACTGACTTTGGGCTGCAGTTCATTAGAATTTGAGAGGTAGAGGAACTCAAGCACAT
Source organism: Solenodon paradoxus (assembly GCA_004363575.1). NCBI lineage: Eukaryota > Metazoa > Chordata > Mammalia > Eulipotyphla > Solenodontidae > Solenodon > Solenodon paradoxus. The sequence goes on from RJWH01000300.1 coordinate 251,238, forward strand.
TTAAAATTCTGCATTTGAATTGTTATTACTTATGTTGACAATCCTTAAAGCACAAAGTCATAAATCAGTAGGCAGTACTAGGGGGCCACCTGCTGGAATAACTGGCTGGATTTTACTGCCATGTTTTCACTATTAATTCAATTATGATTTTATTAAATTCAGAATCCATTGTACTCTCCTCTCTCTCTCTACATATATATGTATATATATAAATTATATATATACATATATTACTCCACAAAACTTTCAAACTAGACAGTATAACAAAGATAGTATTAGCACCAAAGAAGGCAGAAATTTGAAATAGGAAAAGAAATATTTAATAAACCTTGACATATGATTGAAAACACAAAAGTTGAGACATTCCAATGATATTCACCAGACTGTTAAAATTAGAGTCTACGGCTTCGAAAGTTTTTTCTTTAATTTGTCAAGGATGTTAGCCTAGTAATTATCATAGCCAAATTCTAAACAGTAACAACTTATTTAGATAATAACATTTTGTAACAGGGCAGTAATAGGGACCCAGTGAATCTATCCATCTGCAAAACTAGCTAAAATCAGGAATCTATGACACTGAATTAGCATAATCTCATTAGAGATAAACTTAGTCTGCAGAGATGCAGAGATAGAGAAGAGTGAATTTCCTTTCCACTGAGGCACAAAATCTAGGGAGGGACCTGAGGTCTAGCACAGCCCTGTCACTGCCACAGTGTCTGCAATTATCAAAGCTGGAAATTCCCCAGATACTCACTCGCTCCCACGTGGCCCCCTCTATGTCCATAAACCCTCTGTGAGCCTGACAATGTAGGTGGATGTGAAACAGAACAGATCTCCCACTTCTGAGTTTGGCACCTCTCCAGAATAAACCTTTACTTCCATCAATATTCATCCTCTTGAGTATTGATTTGGGAGGCAAAAAGCTGTGGACCTGGGTCCAGTAGCATTTTCATTAATATTAAAATGTATTTTTTTAAAAACCCTGCTGGCACTAAAGGAAAAACAGAACATCTAACTTAGGGTCCAGCAGAGTTTTGTTTGTTTTCTTTCCTAATCTATCTAAAATCAGTCTCTGTTAAAAACGTATTTCCTAGAGATGCCCACTGGAGGAGTAGCAGTTAGGTCTGCCACCTCCAGCAAGGTCAGCACACATGGATCTCAAGGACCTGGGTTTGCATCCTGGGGCCAAGGGGAAAATTAATGGGAGCAACTAAAAAAAAGAAAAAGAAAAAATTAAAATGCTTCGTCTTCTCTCTTCCTGCTTGTTTGCCTACTCACCTTCATTCCTGCCTACACCTGTTTCTTTAAAAAACAGCAAAACTTAACTATCTATAATTCTGAGTGATGATAAATCACTTTTAGCTGAAAGTATAACATTATTCCAGACTAGGCTGCTTCAAAAGTCTGTGCTAAATATAGCAAACTTTTTTTCTACCTTTCTATACTGTATATTTAGTAAACATGAAACATGGTTGATGATGCTTTTAGGTGCCTAAGGGTCACCTTTCCAGATAAGCTCTCTGTATGTATAGCATACAAACTAAATTTTAACAGTATATAAAAGACTTATCTGAATGTGAACTATTTCTAAAACATAGCTTGGAGTTTTTTTCCTTGTGGATTTCCTATTATCAGTTTTCTTTAAATTCTCTAAAGAATAGTTTGCCTAAAATATCCATTTAATTGGATATTCCAGTTAATAAAGGTCCTAATTTTATTTATACATAAGAATTTTTATGATGGTAGTAACCTTAGGTACTATGGGTATACAAGGATAATTCTATAACTCCTCTGATGGGCTGAAACTATTTTTCGGTAAGTCCTATACCACATGCAGGTGCTTTATTTTAAAAAAAACTTCCTTTGACTGACATTGATAAACCCTCACCTAGAGTTCTTTAGACTATATCAATATGCCTGAACCTATTTGGTGCAACCAAAGGCTAGGCTTCTCCAAAATGTTCAAAACAGTTCTTCACAAGATGTGTCTTTCAGTAAGTACGTCATTCCAAGTAGAGCTCAGTGGAGACCCTGCAGGCTCCCTCAACTGTCTAAAAGAATAAACCCTGGAGGTATTATACCCATAGATATGATTAACTCCAGAAATAACTTTCTATGGGTGAAACCTATCTATATGGCAGGGCAAACATGTAATGATAGAGTATCTGATCCTTTCATCATGTGAGTCCCCTTCCTTTCTCTTTGAAAGCCCATGCCTTAGATCAGGATAAAAACCCTTGTTGTGTCCCATTTATTTTAGAATGTACAACCTTGGGAGTCGCCATCTGATTGTAATTAAATATACTCTTTTCTCCTGCTAATCTAAATGATGTTAATTTGATTGCTCCATCAACCCAAGAAGAACCCTAAGGGAAAATTTCCTCTCCTTGATAGCTTGAAAGATATGATTTTTATAAACTTCACTGTATAGGTGAGTCAATGAAGATAAGAAGTACTAACTATATCTCCCATGCTATATCATAATATTGAAGTTGGGATTCAAGTTCCTACCTAGACCATAATGGAGTCTAATGGAACATCCAATTTCTTAAAAAGAGCAAATCGCTTCCTGGGTGTTCATATTACACCCTTGTTCTTATGCTTATCATATTTAAAATATCTGTTATATTTTTCTCCAAAGTCTGTCTCACCAAAACCATATACTCCCTTTTTCATTTTAAATATCCTCAGAAGTTGGCATAAAACCAAATGTAGAGGCATGGGGAAAATTCTCTCATCTCGCTGAGATTTTTCTTTGATCAGAAGACTAGCAGGGAAAAAAGACTAAATTTAGTGACATGCATATGGAAAATTTACATAACTATAAATTCTAAAGTAAATGAGACAAACCAAGAACTTACATCTGAGCTAAGGAACAGGAAAGGGGCCTGGGACATTAAGGAGAAAGGAGAGAGGTGATTGCATATAACAAGCCTTACCTCTAGATGTTTGTCCTGCCTGATAAAAAGGTTATCTCTGGAGAGGATCCCATATCTGGATTATACTTATTCTTTAAGGTAATGACAACAGTTTCTCTCAAAATCTACAGGGTCTCAACTGGCCTCTAGTTCCACGTACCAAAATGACAAGTATTGGGAAAGCCTCTTCTGAACATCTTGGGCGACTCCATCTGAGCATTTTTGAAGAGACTGGTCTTACGCTAACATTATAGAAGATGATAAGTTAATGTGAACTGAATGTTTGCTGAAAAAAATTCTTGCACCCACATTGGAGACAAAGGGATAGAGAAACAATAACTTGTTCCAAGGCCCCCAAAGCACCCTTACTTGTTTCTCAACCCTTTTTTCAATCTCTTTCGATGGTATCATTCAGTTTCATGGTTTTAACTATAATCACCTCGATTGAAATGACTATCAAATTTATATCTATTACTCCCCAGTATCTTATAACCCTCAATTACATTTACAACTGTTTGGATGTTCTCAAGAAATGGCTATAGAATGACTGAATGAATATCTAAAGGCCAGGCATGAAATTTGGTGCTGGATATCTATTGTGAATCAAAGAGCCTCTTTCTGACTTCAGAGACTCTTGTGCTAAAAAAAATAGGCAATACATATTGTTATGAAATCCATGATAAACAGAGTTTCCTGATAGGGAAACTAGGGAAAGAGTCCCAGAAGAGGTAAAAAAATTAAGCCGAGGCCTGAAAGATACAAAAGAATCACAAGCAAAGAGTAATAATTAAAGTGCTCCAAAGAGAGGGGAGAAGACATGTGAAGACCCTCAGACAAGGAAGACTGCTGCACCTTCGAAGAACTAAAAGTGTGCCTCTGTGCCTGAACATAAATGGAAGTTTTTAAAGGGTTTCAAGCAGAGATTTCTTTTTAAAACATTACTCTGACTGTTATGCGAAGAGGAGATCAGAACTGAGCAAGAGTGGTAGTAACTGTACTTGGGACCAAGGGAATAAAAGTCAGATGGAGAAAAACACATTTTGGATGTAGAAAAGATCAATGGATGAACTGAAGAAAAGAAATGAATCAGGTTTCTATTTAAATAATGAGATAGACAAAGCCTTTTTTCTTTAGGTTCTTTATGGGAACAGATTGATAAGAATATACTTAAGCAATATTAGGTATATTGATCAAAGTGTACAAGTCAGGGACAGGGAAAAGTTAAGAGGAAGTTTTAGACACAATAGAGATAAAAGAACTGATAGAACACTGCTTCCACAACATGCCTTGACTTTCTCCTCTAAGTCTTTAACATCCCCCTGTTTTACGCAACAATTCTATCTAAATTTTAATTTCATATTAAACGCTTAGGAATAAAACATGCAGTGTGCCCAGTCTTCCCTCACTATCAGTGTTCATCACCTGTGTTTGCACTTTTTCCCCATGGCTCGTCTTACTCCATTAGTAGCCTATAAGATCTTTAAAGGTAGAGCAATGTCTTATTCTTCTTGGTATCCATAACATTTCAAGTCCAGGAAATACTTACTAAATGTAAATGAATTAATCTTGTGTTTCATAAGAAAAAAATAGTGATGTTATTATTTTTCTTAGTAAGGAGCTGTGTATTTTGTTAGGAAAAAGAAGTATAGAAATAAGGTCTTAGAGGGCGACTGGTCCGTCTCTTTGGAATCCTTCTATACTTCCAAAGCTAGGCATTCTCTTAATTTCTACTTCTGCTTTAACAAAGTCAATCTCTCTTGGAATTTTCTATCCATTAATCTGGGGCTAAACAAACTACAGCCCAGGCCTCAGGCCAAATTCAGCACAGAGCAGGGTGGCGAATTGGTTCACACCACTTCGTTGTCACTTTTGTGCTACAATATAAAACTTCAGTAGTTGCAACATAGGATATGACCTGCAAAGCCAAATATATTCACTGTCTGGAAGCTGGCAAAAGATTTCTGCTGATCCTCATACTAGTGAAATGATTCGAAGACCTTCAGGTTCTTTCTAGGAACAGTTTAATAAGAATATACCTAAGCAATATAAGGTAAACTGAAATCTTGCCACTTAACCTCCTTTCATAGAAAGATCAAAAGGTGATAACTGCAATCTGAGATGAACTGAAGAGAGAATGGAGTCCAGAACAAGAAGTTCCAGTGTAGGAGTTATGAATCAATGAGAGGACTCACACAAAGAATTTCTAATATCAGTACAAACTAATGAAGCTAGTTCATTTGTTTTGGGGCACTTTTAGACACAATTGTGTTTAACTCTGAGGCGTTTACCTGTCTTTCTCCATTCCACTTTAGAGAGCTGTTCTCGGGTTCAGCTCCAATTCCACCTACCCCAGGAAGCCGCCTTTTAACTTATCCCCTTAAAACTAGCTGTGATAGCTCATACTTGGATTCCTAGAACATTCTATTTGTAGAATTTTCCATGTAAGGTTTATTTATTCCTTATACTAGATTAGGAAGTCTCTGAAGACAAATATTGTCCTTAGCACTGAACTAGTTTAGTTTAAGCAGCATTAATTCCTGCTGAGATGTGAATTCACCAGAATTGTCTTACAAGATTTTAGAACATATATATATATATATATATATGTATATATATATATATATATACATACTTTGAAAAACTGAATATATAAATGGACAATGTTGAGACCATAAATGACAATAAAATTGATGCACAAATTTGACTGTCCAAAACAATCTCTGCAACAAAGTCAGGACCTAGCAAATAACTTTAAGCTTCTCTAATTTTTGCCCACACTTCTGACTCTGAACCAACTAATAACATTTGTGCCCTCCCAACCAATCAGATAGGATACTCTGCTCTGAGTTAGCCTGCCTCCAGCTTCCCATGCCAGCAACCTCCAACAAAAGCACACCCAAAGCCTTCTCTCGCTTTTTCCTTTTTTTGCTATAAAACTTTTGCACTTCCCATCTTTGAGTTTTTTTAAAACATATGTTATCATAGTTGACCCACTTACTTAAAATAGTCTCTATTTGTTCTCACCTGCGTTGTCGTCACGTCTTTATATAACATTTCCTTCAAACATAAAGAGATCAAGCATTGGAGGTCAGGGTTGAACTACAACAGTTTGGGAGATGTAGACCAACAGTCTTCCATCTGTCCATTTGATTCCACTGTTAACCCCATGTTCAAATACTAGGGTTAGGTATGGGTTTCAAGACTGTGTGCCTTCAAGATCAGCAAAGGACTTTCACAGAACAGGTGACTTCAAAATTCGTAAAGTTGTTTTCCACAGCAAGGTAGAATCTAAGACTCATGGTTTAAATCTGCACCTGAGTTCTCCTTAGATCAATATATTTACTTCTTTGTCAACCTCTCAGGTTTAGCCTTCAGTTTTGCCTGAGGACACTCATGCTCATGCAGAGCCTTGCTCAGATGATGGTATCTCACACTCTGATTCTATGTCTAAGAGACTTAACCTCCAAGCCACTTGATTCATGGCATGGAAAAGACTACAGTGATTTTCTAAAGTCCTGTTACTAACCTGGGGCTCTAACTCTGATAGTGGACATTCTTCTTCAGCCTCAGCATGACTGATCTTTTTGATCCAGTTGTATTCTGTGGACTGAGACAGCAGGTATTGAGTTATCAAAACCAGAGCAAAAATATAAACCTTGGATCACAAAATTGAATTTGGACAGACCAGAAAACAGCAGAATTCAAATGCCCCAGAAAATACAAAGGAAGTTACTCTGCACCCATAGAAAAATAGTGAGCTTTTGGTCCACATGAGCCTTTGACTCTTTCAATTTAATAAATTAATAACTTATTCAACAATCCAACGGCCCATCAGGGAAAATATGCCATTAACCAAATTGTGAAGTATAAGTCAGCACTATTTTAGACAATAGAGAAACAATAACAAATTTTTTCATTTAGCTGTAACATATGGAAAGACCCACTACTCTTATGTTTAAGGTATAAACTCAGTTACTGTATCAATCATTTTAATCATGTTTTACCTTTGAATGGATAAGTAAAGCATGACTGACCTACTGAGTAGCAGAACTACTTGGGAGAAGAAAACTTTTAGCCAAAGAGTTACATGTGGGGCATTTAGTCAAGAGTCAGCAGCCCTTAGTAGCCAGATCTAACATCTACTTGGATACAGTCAAACGACAGGCTAAGGAGGCCAGTATTCTCTTTTTCCTGCATTTTATTTACTTAAGTTTATACTATATCAAACACTGTATGTGAGAGATGAGTGGTTCAGGAGTACATGGGGGAAGGGAAAGATAAGTTCTTTAACCTTAGACAACAGAAAATAATCAACATAATATCAGAATGCAGATGTAATGCTCAAAGAGAGACTTTGAAAATAGTTACTCTGCTGATACGTAGGTTCTAAACCTAAGAAGCAATAATAAAAATAATAAGAAGGAACTATAAAAAATAAGTAACACATTCTATCACCTTTAGGAGCCAAAAGTCTGAGAGTATATAGTGTAAGCTACAAATAATAAATAACACACATTGATAGGGTCCCAGTTTGCAAAAGACTGAATGACTTCAAAAGAAGATGGTGTAGTTTGTATCTTGATCTATAGGCCAGGTACTCATAATAATTTATCCATAGTGAACTAGTAGGTTGAGAAAACTTGAAGTCATAAGAAGGAAATACAGGACCATTGAAGAACACATATAAAACTTTCAGTTCTGAAAGATAAACTGGTACTATGCCAAGGATGCATCTTGTGATTTCTTTGGTGGGTAGAATGTAACCATGTCAATATACGAGACCTTCACTAGGACACATCCTTCCCATCACTCCTCTCGACACACTGTCTAAAATTCTTCATTTCACATGACATCATTTGTCCTCAATACGCACATTTTTGCCATCCCAGTAATATCCCATTTTGCAGACTTGACCTTAAAAGGATAAGCAGAAATTTAAGGAAATGGAACAAAGCTTGATGCTGAAATGTTAATTAGCTTTAGAAGTAATAATGAAAATTGAGAATAATAAAAATGCACATCGTTATGAGAATGAGTTTTAAAATGATTTATGTTTCATGAACTCATAAAGTCCTTTGAGAATTTCCCTCCATATAATCTTAAGAAAGCAATATTTAAAACTAATATGCAGGATTATCACAATGTATAAGATATATATGTTTTATATTCTAATGTCTATAGTAAAAAAGGACACAAAAATGTTTATGTAGAGTGAGGATAGACTTTTTTTCTCATTATTTTATTAATTTTCAAATTTTATAACAAGTATATATTACTCTCATTATTTCAAAAGAAGAATTGTAATTAAATAAATACAAGAATATTCAGACACCCCAGAGAAAAATAATACCTCTAGCTACTATTAGTTAGCACATTAGAGAAGAGTATGACAATTAGCTAAGCACAGGGATGGGGGAGACTGAAGAGAAAAAGAAAATGGATATATGGAAGATTTAATTAAATTAAAGAAATAACAATCCCTTAAAAGTTTGCAGTGCTTTGTCTTTTACGTACTATTTTCCAATAATTTACTCAAAAGGACTTTTTCAATTTTCTAGGGCACACGTGAAGACACAAAAGATAGTCATTATCAATTTCAAATGCCCAGGAAAAGACAAAGTCCCTCAAAAAAGAGCTTTTTATACAGGAAAATAGTCCTCGTTTTAACAAAAAATAATTTTGCAAATCAGCTTCAATAAAAACAACTCTTGACAATATTCTTCTCCATTCTGCATTCTCTGGATGACAATATTCTTCTCCATTCTGCATTCTCTGGATGCTACACTGCCTTCGGGACATCCTGTTTGAGATCAAACTTGCCTACTTTGCATGCTGACCGCATCTTCGCTGCTGCAGCTAACCCCTTCTGGGTCCAGTGTTCCAAAGACATGCCCATATCAGCAATCACCAACATTATCTTCTTCCCCTAATCAGAAGGGCTCTCTATCCTACAAGCATGGGCTCACCAACCAAGACCTGGGTGCCCGGGCCACCAACACATTCCAGTTCTACAGATGCTATGAAACTGTTGCCAAGAATCAGGTCAGAGAAGTCAGGATCAGGGCATATAGATTCATAGCTCACTTCGCCCGCAGACACCAGCTTCTGACTTCCTTGTCTTGGCTACGTATTAGAAAGCTGGTCGTGGGCCAGTGAGTGCTGCCGACAGGTATTCCAGAGACAGCAGCAGCCATGGGGGAGCCCTAACGATCTAAGAGGGGCTCAGCTAGACCGGCTATTTCATGTGTGTCTTCATGACGGATGTCAACTTTTTTTTTCAAGAAAAATGATCCATCTGCTTTTAAATAACAAGTGATTTGGGTAGTTGTTTTTGCTCCTAGAAAAAAATACGAAGAATAAATGGAATCAAATACTATCTTCAGAGTCAGAGGGGTTAGTCAGGCAGCAGCAGCAGGAGGATGGAAGAACAGTCTATGCTTCTGAATAGTGAGCCTTCTGAGAAATAAGTATGAAAAAATGGAAGTTAGGAGGGGTGACATAAATTTGCAAAAGTTAATAACTCAAGGTTGAGTGTGATTAAATCACTTTCCCTCATCTCTACAACTTGAATAGAACTGATATGTACATGTAGATAACATGCCACCAAATCCTGAATCCACTCAGCAACACTGTTGTAATTCATTTATTAAATGCATGCAGTGGACAAGACTGTGTGTGTACAGACATATGTGTGTGTGTTTGTATGAGAGAAAGGACCGGGACAACTGGATGGTGTCCTCTTCCTTATCTCATAATGGTTGTATAAACAATGACAGACATAAAACACAGCAGACATCATTTTATGGAAAGACAAAACAAGTATGCACACATGCTCTAGTCACTGTAATGCACTATGAAAATCTGAACACTATGATTCTATGTACTAAATACACTCTCCCATAGAAATTGCCTGCTCTACAAAGAATTGCAGCACTTTCATATCATACTTTTTCCCAGGTAAGATTTGTGGATTTTCTCCCTCTGGCTGATTTCTGGCTAGGTTCCTCTACGTCCATAGGTTTCCCTCTAAGTCTACCCATGTGGGTATATAAATAAATCAAGCAAACGGTGAATGAAATCACACAAAAATGGACATTTTGTCAATAAAATCAAATCAGTGGTTAAACAAGGGAAGGGGAAGGAAGGCCATGGTATGGTGAAGGAAGAACTGAAATGATGGTGGTGAACTTTAATGCATTATACACATTGATTTACAGTGATGAGTACCGTAAACCTATGTAATGTTAGGATGTCATGTTCCTTCAATAAAATTAATTAAATATTAAAAGAAAAGATTTGCAAACTACCAATGTAACTTTTCTCTTCCGCTGTCCTTCTTGGTCCTTCCAGACCCTTCCTGATGAAACCTGGAGTCTGAGTCATTCACAGCCCCTGACTGTTCCCTGACTGCAAGGTCTGCAAGCCTGCTGGTGGAAATAATTTGACATGGCAAACCGGGGCTACCAGAAAAAGTCTCCATATTCAATGATTCTCTTCAGTGCTCACTGATAAGGCCTTTGACTTCTTATCACTCTATTCATAGCAGTAACTAAATCCACGTACTCTTCTCAAATCTTCTAGCTCACTACCTCCTCAGTCACTTTACGCTAATCATCTATTCAATACATTCACTTTACAAATTAAAAAAAAAAATTATCTGATGCCTTCAACTCCCTGCCCCATTAGGGCTCAGTTTTCACCCTGACCTATCAGCTACTGCCTTCTTTCAATGTCATTTAAAAGTTGTAACTTCTTTTACCTAAAAGTCATCCCTCCCTTTCTCTAATGAATCACATCTCTCCACTCCTACCTTCTCACTCTATTTTTAATAATAGCTTTATTGAAACATTTCACATGCTATACAACCAATTCATTTAAAGTGTATCATATAATGGATCTTAGAATCTTCACACATTGTACAACATCCCTCACAATCAATCTTAGAAAACTTGAATCCTCTCCAAAAAAAGGTGCCTATTAACGCTGACTCCCTATTACCCCCCCATCCCCTCCCCAATCCTACATCCTCAGCAGTCACCACTCTACTTCTGTCTTTATAGATCTTCCTGTTTGGAACATAAACTATACATGGAACTGTACAATATGTGGAGGACTCGCTTTATTAATTTTCCCACTACTTCCCATATTTTTAATACTTCCTCTTCAATGTTTATTTCCCGTCAGCAATGCACATATTCAAACCGTGTCCATCTTTAAATTGAAACAAAACAAAATGTAGCATCCGAATCCCACACGACTTCAGTTTCTGCACTGTCTCCTGTCCAGACAAGGTTAAACAAAATGTTTCTGCCTCTCCACATTCTCACTTCTCACTCACCCCTCAAATAATTTCCAACTGTTCCCTGCCAGGGTCACTAACAAGCTCCTTCCTGCTGAATTCAATGGATTGCTCACACCTATTCATCCTTTAACTCTCTAGGAAGTCTTCCTTACCCCCTTACATCTAGATCAGGGTTTCTCCATCTCAGCACTATTGACATGTTGGGATGGAGAATCTCTGATGGGTGGTTTGTTTGACTTATTGTAAGATGCTGAGAAGCATCCCCGGCCTCTACCCACCAGATATCAGTAGCATTTCCCCCACATTCCTCAGTTGTTAAGAACCAAGTATGTCTCTATACTTTGCAACAAGTCCTTTAGGGAGGCAAAAATCACTCCTTCCTGAGAACTATTGATAGAAATAAAGCACTTCCCTGCATGCTTTCTTGTCATGCTCCATTTCTCTTTTCATAGCACTTAATGCATTGCATCTAGTGATTTGTGGGCTGCTCTGTAACACAAACTGGACTAAGTTTTATGTATGGGGAGCAATAGTCATTTGGTTTATTCAAATGTCCTGTGAACCTGGTATAGTACTTGACTCAGCAATTAATCTATCTATATCTATTTATAGATACATATATGTACAAATATATGCACATATACACATACATACACAATGAACGAATGAATGAATATAGTGACTTTTGTCCTGGAGGATTCACCTAAGCAATGGGAGCATTTAGAAGAACTTATTTTTTCCTCTCTATATTTTGCTGGTTATTTTGTTTTTGTTTGTTTTTGCTATGATTACACCTTGTTAAGGAGTTTGTTTAGCTAAAAATCATGCCATTCAAATCAAAGGTTAAAGTAGAAAGCAGGAAAGAAGCAAAAGGAAAGTAGTAAAACACTGATTTGCATGCAAACCTGTTCTCATTATCTTCTCTGTTCTGTCTTTAAATCACAAGCATATTGTGGTAATGTGTTATATTACTTGATTTTAAAATAGCTCAACAACTAACTCTCATTGGTCCCATTTCTAGATTCTGCCCATCATCTCAGAAGCCTTTCTTGTTCCAAGGCCCCTCTGTTATTATTCTGTATACCCCAGAGGGTATAGTTCAGGGTCAGAGTCTCTAAAATCATCAAGCCTTAGAATCAATTCAACCACCTTTTACAGATGAGGAAATAAACTCAGGGCTGAGCTATAAAATGATATGCTAAAAGTTCAGTGATCATCTTTGAAAAACTAGAAAAAAAGAACTTCATGATTTTTTTAATAAAGAAGATTTGATCCCCTTTAAATAGGTCCCATTTGTTGACAGCCTGCTATATACCAACCCTGTTCCCCCAATCTCCCATTCATGCGTGGTCTATTTCCATCTGCACAATAACCTTAAAGTGTCTTTTACAATGTGACAAATGGAACCACATGAGATTTGACAGAGCCAATTCCACTTGACTCCAACATCTAGACTCCGCCGTGACTTGACAACTTCTGCTGGACACCACTGCCTGCTAAAGGTCTTTTTTGCAATCCCATCACATTAAGTACAATTTGAAGTTTGCAATAGGCATTCCGTATCAAGCAAATAATGTGTTCTTCCAAATGAGACCTTAGATTTCCAACATGGTGATAAAGTGGTACAATGACAACACAAACACAGAGGGCATCAGTGGGACTGAAATAAGAGAAAAGAGATTAATGAGTAGAAAGATGTGATTCCCTATAAGATGCTGAGACAGAAATGGATATATCAATATTCATTTATCCTGACCATGTTACTCAAGGCTTTTAAATGAGTTGAATTGGCTTTACAATGCAGGATTTGGGTAGAACCCATAACTAAAGCACAGATTACTCTATAAGGTGACAAATTTTGGGGGTTTGAATATACTCAGATATACTAGACAATAATCATAGTGGACAGCTTATTATACTGATCACAGACTTCTCAATTCAAACCGTCTTAGTTAAAAAAAAGTTTTGTTGCCATGAAAAACTGTAAATATCAACTACTCTGCAACATATACATTCTAAAGGCTCTAATGACTTGGGACTAAAACTCCCAAATGTCACTCTCTCATTTGGGTTGGAAAAAATGACAGGAATCACAGATTGCAGGTATCACAATTAAATGATTCTTTGGTTTTTCAGTGTCTCACACAATATGTGTTCTTTCCTCCCCTGGTTTGGTTTTCATGCTTTTGGTTATTTACTGTGCTAATTCCACTAACTGTGTCTTGAACTTGTGTCTTTTTCATTTGACCAGAAGTAACAAGAGCTTTTTCTCTGTGCTAGAAGTGAGAATAAAGGGGTTTGGTGGGGGGCAGGTGGGAGGTTGTTGTCCTGCTCTAGGTAGGGACTGTATCTCTTCTAGCAGAAAGAAGTAAAATAGCAAGTCGAAAGTTATTGTCATCCAAGTCCTCATGTGTTATAACTCACCAATGTCTTCTGTAGCCAATGATCTATTCTCATTTGGACTTCGTTCTACCTTCTGCTACATAAACACCATCAGAATTCATTCATATTTAACATACTTAGCAACTGGTAAGGCATAAGCAATGCCTTAACCCTATTAATCAGGGGGTTGCTGTCAAGAACAACTGGTACAGCAATACCCAAGTTACCTGTTGGTCATCAGTTCTTCAGGTCAGGTGCAAAGGGTCTCACTGGAGTTTAACATCTTTTCCAAGTGTCAGGGCCTCATTTTCTCAGGAAGTACTCCTTATTTCATATTATCAATGTAATAATATATGTCAACTATCTCAGAATTTGCTCTTTCAATGCCTTTGAATAATAGAGAAATCAACCCATATTCTACTATATGAACATCTCCTACTGCCCTCCACTACTCCTTAGCACAGATGAAGTACCTTCAGTTTCTGAATGAGGTGGCTCCAGCATCTTCCTTCTCTTTACTTAGAGATATACACAGGAAGCATCTCCAGCTAATCAAGATTACAAATGCAAAATGCCAGGCACAAATTCAACACTGAACGGGTGATATATGCTGCAGTTAAGTATAAAGACCTATTAGACTTGCCAAACTCCTGTGAGAGGAGCTTAAATCAGGAAGCAACTTTCATTTTTGTTTACAAGGGGAGGTACGTGAAAAGCCAGGTAGACTTGCAAACCTACTGTGTGACTTGTGTGCTGTTTGGATGGCCTTACCTGCCTGAGTACCTCACTTTCAGAATCAATCACATAGAAATTTACTCATCTGATTCTTGCATCTAGTCATTTTCTTTTTTTATATATATATATTTTTGAGAATAACCTTTCATAAACCCAAGTCAATCATAGGCTTCTAAAAGAGAACAGATTTTCTATAGATACACACACACACACACACACACACACACACACACACACACACACATACATATATAAATTTTGAATATCAGTTCTCCATATACAGCCTAACAGGCACTTAGCAATTTTGGTTCATTTAATTAGCGAGAGACATTATGATATAGTAGTTAAGAATATGGATTTAGGATAGGAGTCAGAGATAACTGGAAATAATTCATGACTGTCAAATCACTAAATTGTGATTTGGGATAATTTATCCTCTCCAAGCCTCTTTTTCTTAGGTTGTAAGTTGAGTCTATTAATACTATCTATTTCTTGCTGTGATGTTCAAAAGATGATTATAAGGTTTTGTGTCTGGTCAAAGCACTCAGAAATGGTAGATACTGTTATTATCCATGACTCTCACCAGAACATTTTGAGGTTCAATATTAGACCCATTTTAGAGTGGGAAACCAGCACGCACGGAGGTTACGCATGCCCGAAGCCAGTGTTCTTTGGAGCAGTACATGATTCAATAATGTGACCACCATTCTTGTGTGGTTTGCAAACTGCCTGTAGCTGTGATTCTCAGAGAAGCCGAATATGTTTTGTCTCACAGCAATGTATTACGTTACCCTCATACCCATTATAAAGTAGTCCACTTGAAGGACAAGATTCATATAGATGCCTAAGTTCTATGATGTGTATGTATACAATTCACACCTCCTTTATGGCTAGCAACCCTATTGCTTTTGTTCTCTTGCCCACATTTCTAGAGCAGCCTGACTTTTTTTTTCTTTCAGAATCAACTGGCAAGATGTTCTAGGAACAAGATGTTTCTTAGCAACCTTTTGTTGATATAGATAAAAACATAACCTTTATTGCAAGCCGCTAGAGAAGAGAGCTCCTCAGCATTTAAATGACATATACTTATTGGAGCTCTTGATTTTAGTTTTTATAGGGCCCTGTGTGTTTTTTGTTCTTGCAGGAAGGAGCATCCTTCCTACGGAAGTTGTTCTTCCTTAGGACCATGGTTAATCACCTAGACTCCTTTTCTGGGTCCCACAATTGGTCTACACAATTGTACATGTGTATACACATAGCTCATGGGGGTGCTTGTGTTCAGATGCCTTAGAAGAAAAACATGTCTGGTGGGTTTTCTCTGTCTCTGCTGGTTTTATAGTTGACCTTCTACAATTTTACTTCTCTGACTTGAATCCAGTCAAAAGTATTTCTTCTGCAACTTCGATTATTTAGAGGATTTTCTCTCACTAAAGAAACCTCACTGAACTCAGCAAGCTGTTTAGAAAAAAATGGACAAAAAGATCAATAATTCTTGAGAATAGCTGGTCTTCTCCATATCTCCATTATAGGACAGAAGTGTTCGCTGTGGAGAGTCAAATACCTCAGAGGATTGATTCACCCAAATGAAATCCCTTGCAAGTGAGAACAGAGAAACAGCAGTTATGGTGACCACAGAGGTATTTGAGGAGAGGGAGAGGGTCAAGGTAATTATTTCACAAAAGTTCCTCTTAGTCCACTTCTGTTTAAGAAAAGAGAAAGAGAGAGGGGATGGGAGGAGAGAAAGAGAAACAGAGACAGATACACACACACATACACAGATAAAGAAAGAGAATGGAGGGATTTGTTTTACTGAAGTAATATTGGTTTACTGGTTTATTATTGCATTATATAGGTTGCATTACATAGGTTTCAGGTGCACAGCCTTTTAAATAAATATCTGTATATACTATATTATGTTTCACATCAGAATTCCTTCTATTACTAAAGAGATGACCATTTTTACCAAATTTATCTACCCCCACTCCCTTTCCTTCTGGTAATCTTTATTTTGTTAGTCTAAAATTTCATTTTGCCGTATTTAGTCTGTTCCTTTACTTTTTTGCTTCTAGCTCCATCCACACTGTTCTAAGAGTGGGCTTTTAAGAAACTGACTCATGCAGTTATGGGAACTGCTTTATTCAAACCCTACCAATATAAATGTTAGCCACACCTAAAATATACAGTAAAATCAAGAAGACCAACATTTAACCAGATGACTGGGCACAGCCTAGCCACACTGACACATACACGAAGCATCAGTACTTCCTGATTGGTACCAATCCTTTTCTGTCATCGTCATCTGTATGTAAGTCCAACCTCAAAGAGAAGACCAAACACCTACCTGGGAGATTCTGAATGACTAAGAGCATCTCAGACATTAATTACACTGGCTTTGCTATGGACTGTTATGAGATTCTGATTAAACCTTTTTTTGCAATACTTTTTTTTTTCATTTTGAGATAACATATTTGTGTAGTTGTAAGAAATAATGCTGAGAAATTCTATGCATCCTTGACACAGTTTTCCCCAGTATTAGCATCTTGTAAAACTGTAGTACAGAATAACTGGGGCATTAACTTTGATATATTCAAGATACAGAACTTTTCCATCATCACAAGAATCACTCATGTTGTCGTTGTATAGATGCAATGACTTCTGTCCATCTCTACTCCTTACTTAACTGTTGGTAAACATTATTCTACTCTCTCTACCATTTTGTCACTTCAGAAATGTTACATAAATGAAATCATGTTATAAAATCTTTTAAGACTGACTTTTTTCATGCAACGCACTTCTCTGAAGATTCACCTAAGTTGTTGCATGTATCAGTAATTTGCTCCTTTTTATTGCTGAGTAGTATTGCAGGGTACGGCTTATTTAAACATCACCTGTTGGACATCTGGTTTGTTTCCAGTACTGGCTATTACAAATAAAACTAATATAAACATTTTTACAAGATTTGTAGAAAGATACATTTTTATTTCTTTGGATTAAAGCCCCCCCCCCCCAAGGTACACTTGTTTGGATTATATGATAGTTGTATACCTAGCTTATAAAGAATTCATCGAACTATTTTCCCAGCATGTCCTGGTGACCTAGCGGTTTAGTACACTGAATGTAGTCCTTATACATCCTAAGAACCCAGGTTGGAGACCTGAGGCCCCAGGAGGAACAACTATGATGAACAACTAAATAAAATAAAATGCTGCTTCCCTCTCTCTGCCTGCCTGCCTATGTGCCTTCATTCCTAATTTTACCTTTTCTTAAAAAAAAAAAGTTTTCCAGAGCAACTCTACCATTTTATTAGACTTTTAGCAACATAGGAGAGAGCCAATTTCTCTGAATCTTTAACAGTATTTTGGTGTCCTCGCTATTCTTTATATTAGCCATTCTGATAGGGTCTAGAGATAGCTCATATGGCTTTCATTTGCACCTCCCCAATAATGGTGGACATATTTCATTGTGCTTATTTGACAGCTATATGTTATCTTCATTAAACTATCTCCTCTAATATTTTATCTTTGAGTAATTGGATTGTTGCACATTTTTTACTGTTGAGTTTGTAAATTCTTTATATAGTCTACATACTAGTCCCTCGTAGACTATTTGAAGGTAACTGTTTCCAGTCCGTACCTTGTCTTTTTACAGGGACAGTCTCATGTCAAAATTCAATTTACCATTTTTTTTCTTTTATGGATGTGCTTTTGGTGCTGAGTCTAAGAACTTTTTACCTAACATAGACTCCAAAGGTTTTCTCTTATATTTCTTTTTTCCTAAAAGTTTTATAGTTTTACTTTCACATTTAAGTCTGTGATCCACTTTGAGGATATATATATAGTTTAAGTTCAGGTGTTTTGCTTGTGTGTTCTGCCTGTAAATATCCAGTTTCCCCAATACCATTTGCTGAAGAAAAAAAAACTATCTTCCATTAAATTACTTTTTCTCTGTGTCAAAATTCTGCAGGATATGTTTATGTTGGTCTATTTCCAGGTATCTATCCCTTCACCAAAAATAACTTTGATTACTGTAGCTGCAGAGTAAGTCATAAAATCTGGTGGAGTGATTCCTCCCACTTTTTTTCCCTTTGTTCAAAACTATTTTAGCTATTCTAGTTCCTTTGTGTTTCCATATACGGTTTTGAATAACCCTGGCTCTATAACATTTTTGGCTGGGATTCTTATTATAATTATACTGGATCTGTATATTAATTTGTAGATAATCAATCTCCTGTATTTCATGAACAATGTTTGTCTCTCCGTTTATTTAGACTTTTTATTTCTCTCATCAGTATTTTGCAGTTTTCAGCAAACAAGTTTTATATGTGCTTTATTAGATTTATACTTGGATTTCTTTGTTTAAAAACAGAATGGAATAAAAAGTATACTTCTTGGTATGCCCTGGTAGCTTAGTGGATAAGGTCACCAGATATAGTTCACATAAATCTCAATGGCCCAGTTTCCTAAACCAGGGCCAAGAGGAACAATCAAGATGGACAACTAAATGAAATGAAGAAATGTTTCTCCCTCCTCTGTCTTCCTGCCTGCCTGCCTACTCACTTTCATTCCTACCTGTACCTTTCCTTTAAAAAATAATCTATTTTTTTATCAAGGAAATGTCACTTTAATTATTTCATCTCTTGTTTCTATAGATTCAGCATTTATTTGTTGAATTTATTAATTTTTTAAAATCATGTATTTCCCATTTAGAAATAATATTTTCTCAGTTAAATGTCAAAAATATCCAATATTATTAATGGAATCAGACACACTGGAAAGACTAAAAATCATTGAGTTTATCAAGGTTTATCCTTTTTCATTGTTTCTCATGAGGGAGTACCTTCTAGTAATACTGACAGAATCCCAAGTCTTGTAAGACACAGTTTTCTGAGTCCCATTTGTATGCACAATCAGAACTCAGCATTTCTGAATGCTCTTGATTATGTCACTTCGTGCTAGGACAGCATTCTGGTGAAAAGTGGGGGTTTGTATGCAGAGCTCTTGACACTGAAAGTATATATGACAGTGAAAAATGAGAATCTGGACATGAGGGCTTCTGCTGGAATTAATTTGCAGCTCACGGTGTAAACTATGGATATGCAACAGTCTTATGGCAGCACAAATATTTCATTGACCAAACAATGTATAGATAATGTGGTTGGTTTCCAAGCAGAGCATTACAAAGCACTGCTTTTCCGTGATTAATTGCAAAATTTTTCTTTCAGCTTGGGGATACAATATTATACCCTGGCACATCTCTTGAGGGGTCATGAAAAGGAAGAATGCCATTTGAAAGGCTGAGGGTGAATTATAGTGTGTTGTGGACATTCTCAAACAAGTAAACCTGTGAAGCTCATGGCAAGAGATGTCAGCCTTAGAAGACTCAGTACAACACCCTGCTCCTTGAGATCAAAGGTACCTGGAGGAAGATAAATCATTGAAACTGACCAGTAAAACTGAGGCAAGAAAGGGAGGCTGCTTGTATCCGAATCCGTTCATTCCGCTTTCTTTAGTGAAGGTAACCAATTTCTCCTGATTTTTCCAGGACTTTCTGAGCTTGGACAATCAACATCTCATGACTCATGAGATCCCCAACTGCAGTTTTAAATTTAAGCCCCATGTCTTGGGAGGTCTAGCAGTACCAGAAAAAAAAAAAAAAAAAAGAGAGAGACTAACTAGCCACCTCCTGTTCTCCATCATCTTAACTTTGAGGTTTTACATGAACCCAATCATTTGTCTTGAGTCTAATTCCTCATGTATTGAAAGTAGAGAGTAATTATTCTATCTACCCCCATGGGACCAGTGAAAGGAATAAGCATGATCATGTAAATAGGATGCTTGGTGAGTAGCAGTGTACTACATATTTGTTAAAATTATAACTCATGTCTGCCCCAGGCTAACATATATTTGTTCTATGCTTTATTCAGTTGAACTGTCTGGCAAACAACACCCATAAAATGACGAAAAGCTTTGCCCAGTGGTTCATCTCTTTCCAATCAAAACAATATTTTCTGCCACACTCTAGAGAACCTGTTAGCTACACACAAAGTCTCCTCTACCCCCAAATTACTGATAAATGCTGTTTACTCTCTAATCCCCTAATCCTATTCATCTGACATCACTTTCTGGATCTCTGGCAAATAGCACAGTTCAAGTGTACAAGCAGAGGGGGTGGATTTGAATAATTGCATGTTTATGCTCAAGGAGAATATAATAAAATATTTACAAATCCAGTTGACTTTCCAAGAGTAATACACTGTGCTATGTTAAATGTGATGAGCTGGTTGTAGATTGCATTCTGCATGCTAACGATAGTATTTTAGAAAGTAATAACAGGGCTTGGGTAGAGGGTCTGGGCAAGTTTCTGAAATGTAGATGGTTGAGTGTACCATACATATCCCACAGATTTAAGCAAATTCATGAGGCTTCAAAGTTAATATCTGAAACATTGTCAAGTGCCAGATCTTCTGTTTCACTCTGTTAGTAAATGTAACAACAGATGGTTTGCAAACATATTTGGGATCTGAAGGCTGACTGATCATGTCAGGCTGATAGAAATAGAATGTAGCCATTTACCACATCAGAATGTGAGAAAAGAAAAGCTTCAAAATTAAACCTTAAAAGAGAGCAACTTTCTCACTGGGGCTGACTAACGAGAGCACATTGAGCTTAGAATGTCTGTTATCTCATCACTCATGTTTGAGCTTTTTCTTCTATTTGATGACAATGTGGAATATTAGAATAAGGATCTGTCACTTTCTGAAACATAAATTAAAAATCCTATGTGCATTTTTGATGCAATAGTGAAAGCACCGTCATAGATGGAGTTCTGTTGCCATGGGGATGTTTATGCTCTCACAAAATGCAGCAATTCAACATCTCCGTGAAGCCACCCAAATGAAAGACGAAATTCTCTTTTCTTCACTCTGTCAACTGGAACATGTTTAACCTTGCAGAAAAGGGATGCTAATAGTGGGCTCCCCTCTCTGTCTGACTTCTGCCTCTACCCTTCCCATCACTGCACTGGAGCATAATATAGGTCAGCCAGGAGCAAGAAGAGTTGCTCCTATTATGGAAAATGCATATGATAACGTGTTTAGCTTTGTTTTAGCACCAGTTTGAGGAAGAGCCAGGGCAAGGCAATTTCTCCAATAGGAGGCTTTGAAATGACAGGGTCCAGAGCAAATTGACAGGAATTTAGGGCTAGGGCAGTGTACAAAATAAAAAACTCACAAGTCCTTCCACGAAGACCACTGTAAATGATCACTTAGTTTTGGATGACTTTGAAGTGGGGATGGCTGGAGAATTGGGTAGTAGATCTTGAAGTAAACAAGAATGCCTCCTTTTTTCCCCTTCATCCAACAAGTTTAATTGAGGGTGTGCCAGTCACTGTGCTGGTGATGAATGGTATAACCAGACTGCAGACGGGTAAGGTGTGGGTTAGCATGGCACTTACTCCCAAAGGCAAGGAAAGAGAAACAGGAACCATGACCATGCCTGAGAGGGTTCCAAGCGGGCAGAACCTGGTTACGTTGAATGAGGAGTGTCATTTTACCAATGTAAAATGACATTTTATTGTCAGTTTTTCTCTATGGTCAGTGTTCCCCACTTGGAGAAACTGAGATGCAGAGTGGCTGCAATGTGTTCCATGACTGAGTATTCAGAGAAGTCAGGGAGAGATCTCATGAAAAGTATTAGACAGTTGCAGTTTCAAACCTCAGCTCAACCCCTGTAGTGCAATTGTTTGACTTACTGAGCTCCAGTCTGGTCAACACTACCTGTCCAACCTGCTATCCCATCCACCCTAGGGTTTCTCAAACATGACCACAATACCAAAGGCAGGAAAAGTAGCACTGTTATCACCTCATCTTCAGGCTCCATTATAAAGAGTACCAAATGTCCCAGTTGTGGCCTTGATAACAATAGGATACTAACCACAATTCTATGTTCTGTTTTTGGTCATGTTACTTTAGTGCTCTTCTGTTTGGGGAAGGTCCTCAATCTTTCTTTGGTATTCTGGAATAGATAGGTCACTTATTTCGTAATACATCCTTCAATCTGGGTTCATCTCATTTCTCACAACTCAAGCTGCAGGTCTCTGATACAAATGCTTGGTTCACCTCCACACAGACACTCTCCTTACCCTGCTAGGGTTCTAGCGCCATGCTGAGTCATCCCTCTGAGAGACTGCTGTCCTCACCCTTTGCGCTAAATCTCCAGCACCATGTTGTCCCCTTAAGAGGGCCCCCTACCAGGGCCCTGAATCGGTGCCAGTCTTCCTGAATGGTTATTCCGAAGCCCTCTTTTCTGAGTCACTGGGCTTGTCCTCACCACAAAACCCTTGTCTACCTTGCTCTGCTCCACTACAGACTTTAGGGTGCAAGTATTCAGGAAGAAAAGACAAGGGGAACAGATTCAAGAAGAAAAAAAAAGTGATACATTTTTTACTACTATGCCAGAATGTTTTCAAGTACTTGAAGTAATTTAATACAGACCTATATTCATCTTATTTACAAATAGAAATAATTATCATCGAACACTGTCCAGAGGTCTGTGAAATTCTACAAATTGCCACAATACCCTGCCTCTCTTCAGACAGACGGCCATAATAAACACTGCTCTGCACGGGTCCAAGCCATTCACCTTGGACACGCAAGCTTCTTAGCAGAAAACAATTCTGAACTTGCCCCACAGATTAGAAGCTCCTTATTGTTCTACCCTCCCCAATTCCCAGTTCTGCAGGTACCCCCACAATTCTTCCAATCCACAGGTTCCACAAGTAACTTTATGCTTTCATTTTCAGCTTATCTTAATGTGTGCTCATTTACCTCACATCTCCACGCACACATTTACACATCCACATATACACACATACATGTCTATATGTAATGTCACAGAACTGGCTGAGTGATACCTATATGCATTGCCTTTACATACTATATAGGGCTTGCTGACACTTTTGCCTTCTTTTACTTTGTTGGCTATTATTATATCCTAAATTATCTTGAACTATGAAGGAGATAACAAGCTCGCGCTCTCTCTCTCTCTCTCTCTCTCTCTCTCTCTCTCTCTCTCTCTCTCTCTCTCTCTCTCTCTCATACACACACACACACACACACACACACACACACACATTCTTCCAAGGTTCATAGTAGCTGACCACAGAGAATTCTACATAACAAATTTTATCCATTCATATGTATTTTAACACATACGTTTGGTGATTGGTCATTATGAGGCACTGGGTTGTCCACATGAATGTCCAAGTCAGTGTCTGCTGAGGTTCAGGGGCAAAGCTAAATGTTTCAAAAAATAGTTACTCTTGTCATGCCCTGGTGGAGAAGCAGCGTCCTCCACGCCTTCAGCAGGGGTAGTTCACATACATCCCAAGGACCCGGATTTGTGTCCCAGGGCCAGAGAGTAGTGAGGAGGCAACAAGATGAACAGCTAAATAAAGCAAATATTTCTTCCTCCTCTCTTCCCACCTGCCTGCCTCTGCTCACCTTCACTCCTGCCTGTGCCTTTCCTTTAAAAAAAAAAATTACAATTTTTTCTCTGAATTTGTTTATCTGTTCCACTTTCCTAAGCTGATAATGAATAATGAAAGAAACAGATGCACTCTTATTTTCATTTTTTATAAATATTGTATCTTGGAATGCCCTGGTATAGTATCCGTTGAGTCAGTCATTTCCGAAGGAGCACAGGCCACATACCCTTGGTTTGAGTCCTGGGTCCAGAGAGAAAAGTCTGTGTGAAAAATTAAATAAAAATAAAATAAAACACTTCTTCCTCCTCTCTCTTTCTGCCTGCCTGCCTACTGGCCTTTACACCTGTCTGTACCTTTCCTTCAGAAAAAGAAGTTATATCTTTTTAGAGTAGTTTTAGGTTTACAACAAAATAGAGAGAAGGTACAGAGATTTCCTATGCTCTCTGCCGCCATAATGTACAGTCTTTCCCATTATCAATATTACTAACTAAAATACAATTTTTTTTTTTTTTTTTACCAAGTATGAACCTCCATTGACTCCTCATAATCACTTGAAGCAAGTCAGTAGCTTTCCTTGGGGGTCACCCTTGATGAGGTACATTCTGTGCTTTGGGAGAAAGCTATGACATGTACTCATCATTACACTATCACACAGAGCATTTTCACTGCTGTAAACGTCCTCTGTATCCTGCCTGAGTTCTTCCCCTCTTTCCCACCACTGGAAACCACTGATTTTATATTGTCTCCAAGTTTTGCCTTTTCCATATGCTATATGGTTGGAAACATACAATAAGTAATATTTGTCAGATTGATTTATTTCACTTAGTTATATGCATCTGTTTTCCTCCATGTCTTTTCAGAATTTGGCAGCTCTTTTTTTTACTATTGTTGAATAAAATTCCATGGTGTGCATGTGCCACAGTTCATGCGTTCACTTGAAGATTTCTTAGTTGTTCAGGTTCTGGTAACGAGGAATAAAGCTGCAATAATCATTTGTGTTCAGGGTTTTGTTTTTTGTGTTTTTGTGGACATATGTTTTAGACTTCTTTGAGTAAACACCACGGAACATGATTATGTGGTAAGAGTATGTGTCATTTTGTATTTTGTAAGAAACGTCCCTATAATATTTCAAAATGGTGGTTCTCTTATGCATGACCACCCAAAATGTAGGGCAGTTCCTGTTGCTTCACATCCTCATGGGCATTTGGGGTACCAGCCTTCTAGATTCTGCCCATTGTACTCAACAGAATGTTTTTGATGTACATTAAGTATCTAAAAAGTACACAAGCACAACATCATTCTAATGAGCACTTATAAATATTGATGTTTCCATAACACACACACACATATACATATTACACATAAATATATATGTAGTATATATCTAATATATATATATGAACATTACTAATATTCCAGAACTCTCTAGCCTTTTTACTCCCATTCCCCACAAAGTAAATAGTATCACAGTATTGTGATGGATCATTCTTCCCTTTTTCAGAGATTTATCACCAGTTCAGAGATTTGAGTATCACTGAAAACGTTCAGTGTATTTTCCTGCTTTAAATTTTATATTAATGGAATCACAGTATGTAGCTTCTTCCTTTTTTTCTTGCTTCTTTTATTCAGTGTTATCTGTATGGTTTATTTATGTTGTTTGTGATTATAGTTTATTCATGATATTGATTAAAATATTCTGTTGTTGGGATAGACGTTGATGTATTTATCTGTTGCCTTGACAAAGCACTTTTGAGCTGGTTTGAATCTGAGATTTTTATAAATATGACCATCAACATCCTTTTACTTATAACATGATGTATAACTAGGTACTCAAATTTCTCAGTATCTAAGATTACAACTATTGGGTTCTTGATCATATATTTCACATTACCAGAAATGCCTATTTTTAAGATCAATTAAGCCAGTTGAACAGCTACCAGAAGTGTTAAGGAATTCTCCTCATTCCATAGCCTCATTAACATGTGACACTCTTGGGCTTTTCAATGTTGGTCATTTGGGTAAATGCGTGATGATACTCTGTTGTGTTTATAATATGCATTCCTTTCATTATTTAGAAACTTAAACACAAATCCACATACTCTTTCACCTACTGACCAGTATTTCGGAAAAGATCACTTCTCCGATGATGAATAGCAAACCTTCACCACCAGGCCTGTGAAAAATTACTGTTTTAAAGGAAAATCCCTCATTGTTCTTAAGACTAAGAGGGAGATAATGTCCTTTTAGATGAGTTTAATAGTAAAACGTTTTTCTTAAAGTGGCTTCATCAAGAAGATTTGGTATTTACTAAATATGAAGAGAACTCTTTTTGAGATACACCAAAAGATTACATTAGATAAAAACAATTGTAAAGAAGTAAAAATTCTAAAGTAGAACAGAGAGATGCATCAAAGACAGACCAGAACAGAATGGGCATTTAAAAGCAAACTGACATTGAGTGCCCATGAAGAAAGAAAAGGAAGCCATGAACCCCCTGGAGTCCTCTTCCTTTCCTCCACGCTCTCACATGAACACACATCCCAGTCTTTCACTTGTCCTCTATTACTCTAACTTTATCAGTAGTGAAGCCACAGTATTAAATCCTCTTATAGTTGTGCTTTTTCTGCATTTCCATTTTTTAAAAACTCCTACAAACTACCCAGTCCCCACCAGTCAACTTCCAATTATCCTGGTTCCAACTTCTTTACCAGATCATCTTACTAACCATCTGTTATGGCTGCATTCTATTACCTCTGACATTCCTCCTTCTGTTCACTGAGTTATTATATTTATCTCTACTCATATTTGTGACTTAATTTTTTTTTAGGAATCTGGCAACCTGACCAAAGCTAAAGTTTTCTTGCGCGTTATTGGTTATTCTCAATGTCTAAATGAATTCTGTATAAAAATACATTTTTAAAATATCTGTTGCAAGAATCCTGAACTACCTAAGATTCAGTTATAAAATGAATAGGGAGGCTGTCCCTCACCAGGTATTCCTTAGATATTTCTGACTTCAGAATAAATATTCATCTGGATGTTAGGTCTTGAAATTTAGCTATTGCCCTGTAATAGTGTTATTGACTTTGTTCTAATTCAGATAAAATCTGATGGATATTTTTAAAGCTATATACAAGCTTATGTAAGTACATATACATGTGTGTATATTCATTTCAGCACTTTCAATCCAAGAAGCTTTTGAGAGAATTATTTGATTCATATTTCAGAATGGAATGAAATTGTAGTAACTTTTCTCCCTTTTATTTTCCATTCAGCATTTTATTAAAACTATTTCCTTAACTAAATCAGCAAATTAGACAAAAAAAGAAAAGACTGATGCTAGGAAAACACGAATGTGTTGCTCAGACAGATACCTTCCTTCAAAAGCATGTTCTTCAAGTTCGTTGTAGCTATGTATTTCTTTTGTGAATTTGAATGTTGTGAATGGTGAAATCACAAAAGACTTTAATCCATGAGAGTTTCTAATCAACTGGGCTTCAACAGATGTGATTTTGTTCAGTTTATCATTGCTTAGTCTACTACCGGCTTCGGCTTGAGAGAAAGCATTTTGCATGAGCAGAGAGCAATGCATTGTGGATGCAACTGACAGTGTGACTATGTCTTAGACAACCAGTCTTAGGGCTGGCAATTAGTCACTGTGAAAAGTATGACAAGTAGCTTCATCTCTTAGTCCCCATCTCTTAATGACACACTCGGGAAAACAAACCAAATGATCTCTGTGGAACTCTGGGAGGATTCTATGTTATTCAACCTTTATTTGAATACCATTCATATTCAAAGGAGGAACTGTTATAATAAAACATCATCTAATCTATCTGAATTCCGGACAGATATACTCAAAGATACCATTCTTTGACCATAATCTAAAATATCTCTGGAGAAGGATATTCAATAACCTTCTGAAAAATCAGATCCAATGAAAGCTCTTTTCCTCAAGGCTTCATTATAGCTAATTAAATCTCTTGTATCTGTAACTCATGCCTTTCCCCCCATATGGTATCCATGGTGAAAAAAGGTAAGAATTTAAAGTAGTTTCTGATATTGCTGTCCTAGCTATGCCAACCACACATTTTTGACACGGAAAAAGACATTATAAACAGTGCAAAGACAAATTACAAACTGAGAAAAAAGAGACAGGAATTTTCCCCTTCATATAGAAATGTGGCCCCTGAAGACTAGTAGTCCAATGTCAAATGAACAGAAAGAAGAGAAAAGAAAATATAAATTGTTCTGAAACATGTGGAAAATTGTTTTGTTTCATTCTTTATAATGTAAGTCAGAAGGATATGGAGATAGCATTTTTCACCTTTAAGAGTAGCACAAATAAGAAAGATAATATACTGCTTTGGGGGAGAGAAGTGAAGCAGACACTGCCTTCCACTGCAGGGTTAGGGTTTATAAATTGTTATCGTTCCTGTGAAGACCAATTCGACACACACCTTTTGAAAAGAAATTCCACTTCATAGGATCTTACTAATACACTAGCATGCTATATCTACACTGTTATTCATTGCAATACTTTTTATGTAAAAAATTCAAAATATTTTAAAGATCTTTCAGGATAATATCAGCTTCATGAAAGAAGAAGGAAGTTGTTGGATACTGCTATAGGAAGATCCCTAACAAATATTTTCATAAAATGAAGCAAAGTACAGAGCAATGTTTATAATACACTACCACAGTTTGGGCTTAAAAGGGTAAGCAATATATACTTATTTTCTGGTCTTTATAAATATTATTTCTGGAATGATGAGTGAGTTACAGTAACTCAGCTAACCCTTAGGAGGGGAATTGTGTGAAGGGTGGGACAAGAGTAAGAGAATCATGCATTATTTGCCACATTTCTTGTACCTTTTGAATGTTTGCCATGGGCGTATTTTACCTATTCGAGATAAAATAATTTAAATATAAAATCTTATCAGTCCATTTGACTTCTGTCTTTTTAATCCATTTGTTTGTTAAACATTAATTTAACTTTGCCAAAGGTAAGAAGTAGAAATGATAAAAAGAAGTGTCACAATAATAAAAAAAAATTATGATAAAATCATTATTGCCTTCTTGTAAAGGGAGGCACACATTTATGATTTTAATACATGACAAAATTGTAATAAATGTTGTAATGAATGTCTAATCTAGACTGTACAGAAGTTCAATAAAGATTAAAAATACATTAAGGAACAAAGGCTCATATTAGAGATAAGATTGCCCTGCCTTTTGCAAGACAGAAGTTTGAGGATGGGTAGAAAAGAAAAGGTATGTCAGATGCAAGAAAAGATAGAGAGCCTTATTTGTTCATCTGCACAGAGGCAAGCATGAGTCCTCCATCTCCACTGGGACTGCTTACATCAGTGATTAAGGGACATTTAATCAGCCAAACATACCATCAGTATATTTGTTATGATTTTTGCAAATTTTTTCCACAATGAATTAACAAACTGTTCTATTAGCATCGTCATTTTTTTACTGAATTGTCTGATCATTTGTTATTTGTTCATATGTCCATAGAGTGGAATTTTGGAATCACTTCTGGCAGCTTGATCATCATGTACGTTGTGCACAGGACTACCCTGCCCAGGGGTGAATCCATGACATGCAAATTGGGGATAGTTTAAAGGTAGAACTAGTGCCTTTCCCTAAACTGCACAAAGATTCCAGACACTGAGTTATCCCCATATTTTACAGGGAGATAAAAGTCTTCCTATCATGAAAATATTTCCAAATGAATTGCTCGCATAGTTCGTTCCATAGTTGCACTCAAATATATCACCTTTATTCTAGCATCTATTCATACCAATTCATTCCATAATTCTCTGCAAAATTCCTTGCTGATGCTGGCTATAGCATATATAATATCAAACAATTATCTAATGAAATACGCAATAAAAAGATACAGAAATTTATGGAAGCAATGGAAGTGATGGAAAAATGCTAGACTCACATGCAAAATCCTTAATAAATGAGAACATAGAATGAAAGTGAATAACAAATGATAAAGAGGTTTTTGAGAAAATTGATCAAAACAATTATATGACTTTTATGTTGTATATGAATTTCTTCTGAAATACATTTTAAACACCAAAGCATAAACATTTTGCAACGTAGTTCAGTTAATTGTACAATAATTGCAATTAAAATCTATTTTATTCAATATAATTTCAAATATATTTACTTTTTAGAACACTTGAGTTACATTTCCCAAGTTGAAGTTGCTATGGAATATTTTTACGCCTATTTATTGCTATAAAATGGTTTTTGTTTTAAGGAGAATCCAGTTTAACAAGTTTTTGAAAATAACATTTTTGTTCAGCAGATCTGGTGGGAAAGGTTGTCGTCTACTAGGTAAATTAGGACAATAAATTACCCCTGCCCATTCATAAACTAATACAGTAATACTTTATTTTGACAAGAGAAAAAAATTCTGTAAGTTGTATCAAGTATATTTCTGGTCGTTATATAAGTTAATGTATAATATAAACGCATGGCAATTTATCAGTATTATAAAAATCTTGGAGCTTCATGCCAGCGATTCACTTCTAAAACTATATCCTAAAAATGCTATGCAAGTTGGAAACTGCATATCAAAATTTACAGTAACCTAAATTTGAATAATCTTCAAGTTCAACAGTTGGCCGTTACTGAAATAAGTTATGGTACATCTATTATAATGGAACACCATACAATTGTGATATATGTTGATGAGTGTGCTTGAATATAAAATCATAACAAAGATTTTTAGAATTCATTCTTAAATGGAATACAAATCATAGACACACATACCCTATAAACTCATTTGGGATTATCCAGTCAAAGAACTTATACCTGACAACTTCCCAAAACATCCTATCCAGAGACAGCATCTCATTATAACTCAAAGCACAATCAAACTGACCAACTGACTTATCCATTTTAAGTCTATAGAAAAATCTGCCTACAAAGTTATTTCATTGTTCTTGAGTCTCCTCCTTCCTCTTCAGTCCTACTTGCCACCACTTTCTCCTCCTCCTCATTTTTGTTTCTCAGCTCTGAACTGCTTATGATTTTCCCAAATAAGTGCTATAATTTCATTCTTTCATGCCTTTTTATATGTTCATTAAACTGCAGCCCCCTCCCCCAACTCACACACACACTTTTTGCCACTTCCGCTGTCTGAAAAATATTTATTCTTCTTTCAAAACTTTGCTCAGCTAGCACCTCTTTCAAGAGTTTAGAGTTCCGTAGCATATTACCTCCCATCTCCAAAGAAGATGCTGCTGCAAAGATTATACATGTTATATCTGCAGCCTTTAACACTTTTAATGTTGAAAATATAACAGGATGTATTTAAGCTTATTGTTCCCACTTACAGTTAAGTTTCTTGGGGGTGGACGCTTTTATTTTAATTATTCATATATCAATGAAGATTGCTCTATTACATATCAAATAACAAAAGGACAAATTCTCCCAGAAGAAAAACAGAGAAAAATAAGAAGTATAAAATAATTGACCTGACTTTCTTTTTTAAATAACGCCTCAGAAGTTAACTCTTTGAGGAGATCATATTGAGATATATCCAAGTTCAGGTATCAATTCTCTCTTTTTTATGACTTCCTATAAGCACTTTTTTGGAGTCCGGTGTCTAGTATTTATAGTTTTCATACTACAGTTATTATTACACTATCTTATGTCTCTTAGTAACATGCACTTTCAGGAGTTGGGGGATGGTCATCTACCTTGTATACATTTATTCCCCCCAAGTCTTCCAGAAGATGCAGTTGCCTAATGTGAACACAGGACACTGGATAAAGGAATTTGAAGGAGGAAGAAAAATGAAAACATTGTCAAGTAAGAGTAATAAACACTGAGGTTATCTCTTAAGACAGGAGTTAAAATGGGACACAAATGGCTATTCTGAATCTGATTAGTTTTTTTGAAGGAAAGGTACAGACAGGAAAAAAGGTGAATAGGCAGGCAGGTAGTCAGGAAGAGAGAGACGAAAGAAGCATTTTATTTTATTTTTATTTAGTTGTTCACAATGGTTGTTTCCCCCCCAGACTTGGGACTCCAACCCAGGGATATGTGGCCTCCATCCTTCAGAGGCGATTGACCCAATTGCTGCTCCTCCAGGTTGTGCTGAGTCTCATTACTTTTTATAATTTATTCCTTGATATTTATTCTCTCCCCAAAAACAAAATCACACACATAGAAAAGTTGATATTTGAGAACAGCCAGGGACAGTTACTAACACTGACTATGGAATAAACAAGACTACTATTGCCTTCTTACCTGTACAGGTGTAAGAGCAACTGCCAGTCGTTAGCAGCAACCGCTCATCACAGCTGACGCTATCTGAGCTTTGAGAGTTTGCTGGGAACTTGGCTAAATTCATCTTCGGTAATCCTCATGATGACAGTGAGAGTCACATACCCTTCGTCTTCCAGCTTTAGAAATGAGAACACTAAATTTCAAAGAAAGAAAGTAACTTGTCCTAGATTCCACAACTAATGACACAATCGGCAATCAAATTCAGACTGACCCAACCACAGAGACACTACAGAACATTTAGAGACACAAATTATAGACTCTCCACTCAAAACTCTCTACAACAAAAACAAAACAAAACCATAAAAAATATACTATACTTGTCATTCTAAAAATATATATGAAAACATTACTTTAAATATTTCCACAAGGACGAAACATTCTAAAGGGCACTGAAGCACTTAAAATCATAGTGCAATCACCTTTCTACTCCTGTCCTTCCCCCGCCTCCCACTTTCTATTGGCTTTTGTTTCCCCTTCCTGCAGTATTGAATTGGAAAACTGGTAACTGTGAATGTATTTATATCTGCTATATACACACATGTATTTCTACCACTACAGCCTGAGACTACACTGCTAGTCAATCATACTGTTCGGGAGTGTGTAGTTGTCACATCTAGGAATGCTTTTTGCTACACTTAACAGAAAATCTGATGTGGGGGCATAAATACATAGGAACATGGAAATCTGTAACCTGAAATTAGTAGGTAGGCAGATATGAGTGTGGCTTCTGGGGGTTGATCATTTTCTAGCCAACATTTTGATAATTTCCTTGACCATATCCTCCTCCATGTTGCTTCAGGACAACAAGCCATGTTCAAAGAAAAAAATTTCAAGGAGAGATAGCTTTGCCTGGTTTATCTTTCTTTGTTGACTGGGAAAGCAAATTTCAGACTTCTGTTCTTTTCCCATAGACCAGATCTGAGCTACATGTTCCTCCTTACTCTAAGAGGGGCACAGGAAGAAGGGGATCTGAATGCCAGTGAATGATAAGTGCTACTGAACCCAGAGGTGGAGAGTTTCTTGGCTAGATTTGGAAATGCTTTATCTCACAAATAAAGTGTCACTTTCAGAGAGACAATGTCCTTGACTATTCAGGCTATATCAAGTCCCATGCCTGTTCTAACAGCATTACAGATTGCTTTCCATAGCCTTTACTATTTATTTATTTATATTTATTTATATTTATTAAGAAGGAACTGATACAGGACAGCCATGAAAAGTTGGCTTTTTTACAGCTCTCTGTGCGTGTATAATATACCCTAAAACATTGTCTACTCTATAGCTTAGATATTGCACTTAGAAGATACTTTGATACGTGAACATTCCAGCTAGATGCTAATATGTTCAGAAGATGTGCTTAAGTGTGCTTTTTTTCTTTCAGAATTATTTCTAAAAGTGAATTTTAATTTCTTTCTAATTAGCTGGTTTCCACTTAAAGAATGAACTATATCCTCAAGCCGAATTGCAAATTTTAGTAAGTGTAACCTCTGCCAACATATTAATTTAGGACAACTTCTCCTTATATTGTTTTCCCTGTGACATCAGGTGAATTGACTACAAGAGACTTAATAACTTTGGTTTCAGTCTACATCCTTTATAAATCTGCAATCACTTTGCATCAGACATTCCATTAAAGAGCTGATATTTGTAAGGCGAATCATCGGACTCTTCCAAAGCAGTTTGCTGAATGGTCACACAAACTAATTAGTGTTTATTACAAACTACATATCTTCCAAGCGAAGCTTCGAACAGGCAAGACAGCATATTTTAACCAAGAGCAATATGTAACCACTTAGAAGACAGAAAATAAATTTGAAAATGTACATATTCTTTTTAAACTATTAGCTTCTCAAGCCAATAAACAATAATTCCTAAAAAGACCATGAATGGCCATTCTGATAAAGACAAATGTGTCATGATCAATATATTTTAATTAAATAGAGAACATTCATCAATGTGTAAATGCACATTTTTAGAACCAAGATGATTGCATCAGCTCATTGTTGTAATTGTTTTAGGTTGGTGCTTAGGATGCACAGGTAATGTTAGTTCTAGTATGGAATAACTTTCTATACTTAAATTGCCATAAGAAAAAAAATATGCCTAGAACAGGTAGGTGAGCATGTGGCAGGCACATTAAGGATGCATCTGCTCAGAGGACAAAATGAACTCACAACCTACGGTGAAAAAAGTCAAGATTTAATTCTACCTCCAATATCCCTGAGGCCTAGTGATGAATGAAGAAAAGGAGAAAAGCTCATGACAAGATCTCATTCTCACTGTTCATGGAATATAATGCATGATATACAGTCTTTTTTTCCAAAACTCTATGGAGTCCCAGAGATACTGGGTCTTTCCTTCTGTGGTTGAGGGAAAGATTGGGATTTTGGTCATCAGGTCACACCAGGTGACACAGAGGCAGTATTATACATTGGGAGCCTGATCTATTTGCTCAGATTTTCCCAAAGAATAAGTCGCTCTTCTTAAGAAATCAACTGGCATATTCCTAATTTATGCCCCTCAGGCACAAATAA
The DNA here is from genome assembly GCA_004363575.1 of Solenodon paradoxus. Taxonomy (NCBI): domain Eukaryota; kingdom Metazoa; phylum Chordata; class Mammalia; order Eulipotyphla; family Solenodontidae; genus Solenodon; species Solenodon paradoxus. The sequence goes on from RJWH01000300.1 coordinate 285,914, forward strand.
CCTGCTAACCTGTTTTGTTTTATAGCATTATCTGTTTATTTTTTTCTCTCTTGCTTATTTACTAGTTTATTTTTCCTTTCATTACTTCTAGAAAGTAATTTCAATGAAAGCAAAAGCTATGTCTCTTTAGATTATCACAATAACCCAGAACTTAGAGTAAGGTTTAGTATACAACAAGATTCGCAATAAACTTTTGTGAAATGAATGAATCCAGTGAAATGCCTAACAACAACAACAAAAAAAATCAATGACCTGTGCTTTTATTAAGTGTTGGTGATTGTCTCCATAAAATGCAAATAAAACTACTAGGAGTAAAAACACAGAAAATGTTCTTAACATTTTCTAGTCTGTATGGAAAATGCTATTGGGAATTAATTCTCTCTTCTCTCCTAAATATTTTAGCAGGGGAGTTTCCATCTGCACTGCCTGATAGTATGTGCTACTGAGCCAAAGCACATCAAAAGAAACACAAACACAAACAAAAAACAGGGTACTGAAGATCAAGAGGCACTAGCCTGGCAGAATTTGTAACATAATGAGGAGGATGTGAAGTCCTAGGAGTGAAGCCCAACCTAGTTGATAATTCCTCTGGGTAAACAAACATGTTTGTTTTCACCTGGAGGACTAGACTGGGATCCAGAAGTTGATTCAAATATTTGGGAATAGTTAAACCACAAATGACACTGCAGGAAGCCAAACAAAGGAGAGACTAGGAAGAATTTTTCCACCCTCCGCTCACCTCCCTTTTTCATGTGCCTTAGACCAGATGTGGAAGCATTTCTTTTTCATACCTGAGCCAACTTGACAGTAGAAAACCTGCTGCTTTTCTGATTTCAAGTTTTGGAAACCCCACTGGAAATAGCAAGTGCCGTATGTTAAGAATCACCTGATCAGACAAGGAAAGAGTATTCCTTTTCCCATAATTTTTAAAGCCTTGATATCTGTTGACAAAATACATTTAGAAGTGGCTTGGTTATTCTTTGCTTCAATTTACTTTAATTTACAGAACTGCAAGGGGGAATGTAATGGGCTTAATGTCTTTGAGAGTTAAATCAGTTCAAGAAAATCTTCCATATTTCTTTACCTTAGTATACTTAATAAAAAATCATCATTTATGAGGCATTCATCATAATATTCTCCCTTGCCAAACAGAAAACACCTGGAAGGCAAGAATTAACCTTTCTACCACTGCCTACGTTTCTCACTAGCACAGTAAATGAAACAGAGTATGATTTGCCTCTCTGCTACCCAGACACCAGGAATGGGACAGTTTCAAGATGAGAGCTCCTGACTAGAAGACATAGTAACTAGGTTTGGCATAATAGGTAAATAATTCCACAATGTTGGGTTTCTGTGTCTTTATGTATAACATAGGTAAGTGTGAGGATGTGGTCAGTTACCTGCCTTTCTATCCTCCCTAACTATTTTCTTTTTTTTAAGTACCTGTGTGAATCAATATAGTGAGTTGAATGGTGGTTCCCCAAAAGATATGCTTTGGTCTTGGAAACTGCAAATGGGACCTTATTAGATCAATCTTTGCAAAGGTAATGAAGGATCTTGAGATGAGATCATCCTCAATGACCCTGCCAGACCCAAAATCAATGAGCAGTGTCCTTACAAGAGGCAGAAAAGGAGAACATGGAGGAGGATACCATGTGAAACTGAAGCTAGACATGGAGTAAAAGTTGCCACAAGTCAATGAATTGGAACCACCAGTCACATGAGAATGCAAGGAAAGACTGATTCCCAGAGTTTCAGAGAAAACATGGCTCTGCGAAAACTTTCATTAGGACTTCTAGACTAGAACTGTAGGAGAAAACACTTCTGTATCTAAGCCACTCATCTGGTGGTCATTTGCTTTAGTGACCACAGAAAAGGAATAGTTAGGGTGTGACAGTATTAAAATTTGATTTAACATGGTCCGGATGTTCAGGAAGATCCATTTGAAAGAGGTAGGGGAGAGGCTGAACGATCCCAGTCAACACTCAGAGATAAGCAACAGCAAGCAGAAAGCTTTGGCACTGTTCCACCTCGAGACAAAAGGAAGAAACGGCCTTATCTTTACGTGAGCTAAAGGAGAGCTGAGCTGAGCAGGTGGAACAGCCCCGAGAGCTGTGGGGGCACACACAGGTACAGAAATGCAGGGTCTAAGCAGGAGGGGCTAGGACAGAGATGCAGAAAATGTTCTGGCCTCTCTTTCTCCTCCTTGTCTTCAGAGTTCTTCACTGTCTCTTGGTCACAATAACCAAAAGCACAGAGCAAGAAAACCACAGGGTATCATTCCATGCGTGTGGCCCACTGGGGGACAGAGCAGAGCTGAGAAAGGTGGAGAATGGTGGGAAAAAGCAGATGAAGATTCACCTGCAGAGATGCCATATATGATTTCATTATTAAAAGAAAATGAGAATTACTGGGAAAAAGAAGCATAAAATTGCAGAATTTTACTACCAGCAACTATTTGAACTCTTATCAGTCAACGATTCTCTGAAACATTGTACAGGAACATGTTCTTCTTCCCTAAGCTTCAGTTTTCTCTACTTTGAAGGAAATTGCCTCTGCAATGTTTAACAAATCTTTAATACATCTCAATAAACTTCTTTAATTCATGCAATAGAAGGAATTGAGCATTTTAACAACATTTCTAAGAGCTCCTGGAGGTTATTTATATAACTTCTCCAGTAAATCTGATAACAACTATATAATGCAAGTAGTATTGTATCTATATTATACAGAATAAAACTGTGAAATCCCTTGCCCGATAAACAAACTGAGGTCTAACTAATTTTCATCTTGACACCATTGCTACCATTGCCACTCTTCCTTGCTACCCAAAAATGTACCTACCATCCAAAAATGAAGATTCTACTGCCCCATTCCCTCTACTAGCCCTACTCTTAAACCAGAAAACTGTGTCAATAAAATGATAAAATGATACAGGGATTTAGGGGGAGCTGAGACACACCGATGAGATGCTGGGTCCGTTCAGAAAGTGAGTCACTTGGCCAGGAACACACAGCAAGTGTATTAAAAGCAGGAGACAGTTGAGGTGCCCTGTGGGGCTGGAAGGGTTACATCAAGAGAATGTGTGTATGTGTGTGAGACCTGTGCTGCCTGCCTGCTTCTCACACAGGCAAAATGGATTCTGTATATATATGAGGGTTAGGGGCTTTGGGCTCAAGTATTTAGAGTATCTAGGGGTGTGTCCTAGACACAGGTAAGATCCCCCTTGGGGTCTTTTCTAGATTTTGCCAGTTAGTTTCCAAGCTGTGCTGTTTTCACATCATAAAACACCAGGCACCAAAAAGCAACAGGCAAATAAGATGCTGTCTTCTGGAAGAGTTCTACTTTTGTATCAGTTGACAGCTTCAAGACCATTTCCAGCCATATTTGGAAAAGAAAAAATCAAATATGAATGACCACAAGATAATAAGTCATTACTAATATACTATATGAATATACTTTAGTAACATAGCATCATACTGTCCTGTTATTAATTACAAAAATGTGTTCCATTCATGATGGAATAAAAAAAAGCAAACTTATTATCCCACTTTAAACAATTAGAACATTGGAAGAACATATAAAACAATGTCTTTAGAGACTGGGCAACAGGCAGTTCATGCCTGCGATCCTTCATCAAAAAGTAACATGTGGTGTGAGGCCTGGCGCTCTGCAATGTTACTGAGAAGTATGGGAAGTAAAACAGCTTTGTAAAGTATATCGGCTCTGGAAGTGTCTGGGCCACCGCATTTCAAACTTTTGAGTGAATCCCTTCACCTTTCTTGTGATGCTGAAACGTTGAGTTTTCTGTCTAACTGCTTTTTGAGGGTTTAGTGAAATGCTTCAATTGCTAAATGTTTTCACACTCACTGTGAACTGTGTCTATTCTTAGTTGTGCTGTCCTTTGTTTTCCCAGATCACTATGCCAACCGTTCCTCATCACAGAATCTTAGAGTTGGAGAACTGAAGAAATTAAGGAAACTTTTACTTCATAAAGCTTCACAGTACCTGAAAGTACTGTCTTCCTTTCCTTCCGCCCCCTCTCCTTCTTCCTCTCTAGGAAAGTTGTTGGTGTGTTGGTGTCTTTAAGACCCTCCTTCAACCAGCAGTGCAGACTCCCCATGGTCTTTCCTGTGTTCTGATATTAACTATTCAATAATCATACCATGGCTAATGTATTTGCTCTCTGACTCATACCTGATTACATGTATATTGCAAAGAAAAATTGCTAATTGCTCACTATAAATAAAACACATACTTTTTCTTTAAACATTATTTATGGTAAAGCATACTGTAAATTCTAAACCATGATATACATGTCCGCCAACGAGTCCCCTCTTTTTATTCCACTAAAGATGCTATAGTAAATAATAACCTCCTTAATTAAATGAATTCACATATTCTGACTAGTAGGAGAAAATTTTTGTGAGAAGGGCAAACGAATTCACTTTATCATTCTGACTTTCACTTTTCCACAAGATTTTTCTGTGTCACACTCCTGCTGTCATTTTGGCCCCAGAGTTTACTTCAATCCCTTTAATACTTTGGTTGAACCTGAACCAAATCTTTTTCTTGATTCCTCTTAGTACAGCTAATACAGACTGAAGATTTCTGAGAGATTTTTCTAAACACAGGGGATAACAAAAGTGAAATAAATACAACGACTCCAAGAGCTCTAAACTACTTGGTTGACAAATTATAAGATTCTCTACTAGTAAGCTTGTTTCCAGATAAGAGCCTTACGAGGTTCTCTCTCTCTTGTCTAGTAACTGCCCAGCGTCTTAAGTTGCTTAAAAACTCACCTCTATAATAACACACTTAAATATCCGGAGCCCTTTTCAGGCAACAAACAAAAACTGAGTAAGAGATCTCCCCTGCTTATCTAGTGCTTTCAGTTCTGATGTTCAGTCTAAGACTTAAGCAACATTTTTTTTTTTTTTTTTTTTTTTTAAGGAAAATTACAGGCAGGAATGAAGGCAAGTAGGAGCCAGGCAGGAAGAGAGACAAGGAAGCATCATTATTATTTTATTTTTATTTAGTTGTTCACACTGATGATTTCCCCTTGGACCCGGGACTTGAACCCATGGGTATGTGGCCTCCGTCCTTTGGAGTTCAGAGACCTAACTGCTGTACCTTTGAAATGGACACTAAGAGTGATTTCTCCTTTGACATGTTCTAATCTACTAGAGAGAGAGATGCAACTTTGTTCCCAACATAGGACCTAGGGTAAATCTCAACAAAGCTTTATATTTTTCTTAGAAACTTTTACCTATGCCATGAAAATGGTTTTGCATTCCTTTTACAGGCCAGCACAGGATGAATACCTCTATGTACAAAAGGCTAATCTTAGACTATTTTCTGAAAGGAAGCTGAGAATCCCAATTCTATCATTTTTGCTTTTCTTGAAAATGACCTCTTCCAATGCATCCTGGTGGAGTAGCAGTTGGGTCAATCATCTCTAACGGAGCACAGGCCACATACCCCTGGGTTCAAGTCCCAAGGCTAGGGGGAAAAAAGTGTAAATAGCTAAACGAAAATTTAAAAAGTGCTTTCTCCTCTCTCTTCCTTCCTGCTTACCTACTCACCTTCATTCCTGCCTGTACATTTCTTTTAAAAAAAGGAAAGAAAAGAAAATGACTCATTCCTATTTATCAAAGGAAGTTTTTATCTATTCTCTGCTCCTGCTTTTGTGTTTTTCAAAGAAGAGATACAAGAATTTTAGATACTACCAAGTCAAATGGTAGACTTAAATTTTATGAAACCAAAGAAACAAAGGAAGTGCCAACCAGGATGTCACCTGAATCTCTCTTTTGGAGTCCTGTTATCAGGCTGTCGGAGTCACTGAGAGCCAAGAAAGAATAAATACAACTCTGATGACTAAAGATGTAAGAAGGCAAGTGAGGGGCCTTTTGGTGAAGCAGAATCTTTAAACCCCTGACAGCAAATCTCTAAATTCCTGACAGCAGCTCCACCAAGATATTCTAAGTATTTCTTGGGGTTATCTTGTGTCATGACTTTTACAGACATGGAAATAAAAAGGGGAGCGATGGGAATGAATTTCACTCATGGACAGAAATTGTCTACAGAAGCACAGGTGAAAAGCAAAGGAATATGTGACCAGGGTAGAATACAGGATAAGGATTTGAATCTTCCTTTAAATTTCTTCAGGATGTTTCATAGGTGTGCTCTCCACTATGGATATTACTATTAAAGGATGAATTCTCAAACATAAAATCATGTCTCCCACAAATATAAAATGAATTTGTATCAAGAATTCTATTTAATTCATTAATTAATAAGGGAACCAGTCAGGTGTAAGGAGAGGTTCAAAGGATCACACATAATAGGTATATAAGGAAGGCTGAAGTGAATCTAAAAATAGAGGCAAAATGGAAATTTTCCAAAAGAGTGTAAAATGAAATTGAATTCCACCAGATACAAGCAATTTCATTTCTCTAAACCAGAATCATTGTGATTATTTTCAGGTTGTTGGTTTAACCCCTTTACAGAGTTGTAAGTCAGTTCACACACAAGGAAAGGTAGCCATAACCTAGATGGTAACACATGGCAGGAAACAATGACAATTTTTCTTTTCACATTTGATTCTGAATTTTTCCCTGACAAAGTAGACAACTTTTCAATGAACTAAGGAAGAAAATGTAAACTCTTAGATGGTGACTGACCTCACTAATGATCAAACAAGATAATGTAGAAAGCAGTGCTCAGTAAATTCTGACATGCTTTATAATTGCAAGTCATTAATTTTAGTGACATTTATATTCAGTGAAGCTCTCACTTCAGGAAGAAACTTTTCCATCAATTTTTTTATCTTCTCCAATCACTAGCATATCAGAAAACGGACGTTTTAGCTCCCTATCAAATAAAGAATACTTACAAATAAGGTGTTTGCAGTATGTCTTCAATACAAAGCAACTTTAGTATCATTAAAATGTTCTAAAAAGATCCCTCTAAACATTTATCATTCAATGAGAAAAACTTAAAGATGGAAAGCAGAATGGGTGGTATTTGGGAGATACAACTAGGAAAATGAGAAAAGGCCAAAAGGTCTTTTTGAGACCCAAGGTTTTTACTTTTCATGAAGTCTTTCACCTCGAAAATATTCCAAGCTCTAAAAATAAATTAATTTTTAAAGATCTTCTGCTCTAGATAATAGCTTGAAAATATCCCATTAATATGCTTTTTTTTTTTGCATTGCATGTTTTTATCATATGTAATCGATGTTATACTTAATGCAGTGTGATATTTCAAGTGATTAAGGGCCTGGTGGGGGCATTAACAATACAAGACCATATTTACATTTACACTAATGATTTTATAATGGGAGTTTTATTATATTAATGATGACTACTGGGAGTCAAAAATAACAGAAGAAATCTAAAAAACTTCATTCTTTGATAAAAGAGCTGTTACCAAATTTGTTGACACAGGTGGTTATTTGCACAAAGGGAAACAAAAAGCCTTTGTGACTATTAATCATTACAAGCTTGATGGACTTTAGAGCAATTACTAAATTAATCTATTCGTTATTGTTGGCTTTTAGGTATCTCTTTTTTTCCTCTGCAGCATGAAACCCAAATCAAATCTTTACATGGGTGCAGCTTCAACATTTGAGTTGGTTGGCAGGCAATGTCAAGTTGATTTGCATTCCAGTTTCCTATGCAGTCTCACCCCCTGATCTAGCCTAATAACAACATCAGTTCACAGATAATTTCTCTACTGCTGCCTTATGGAGTATTTGGATAGTGTTTAGCTGTAATATGGTGAATTGCTCATTGAAAGCAAAAGTTATCAGACCCCCTTCCCTCTGGAGGGGAGGAGGTTGCCTAAATATCTATTGGGAACTTGCAAGTACTTACTTGACAGTAATTAGAGCAATTCTGTATCTTTTTTCAACCATTTGTCTCAAGTACAGCCCACAGATATCTTTGTGCAGAAAGCTTTTTCTACAGATATGAGTGTCTGTGATTGACAAAATATCACTTGTGAGAAGAAAGTGTCCTACCTACCCTCAAACCAGCCAAGTGCAAGGAGAGCTAACTTTGTAGTCAAGATGGCAGGGGTGATGGAGCCAAAATCCTTCTGGATATTTATGAATTGCGTTGTTCCTTAAAAGCAATAGATACTGGGAAATGGTGTAATTTGCTATGCCTGTTTGTTACTCCAGCAATATACAGCTTGTAATAAGATTTCACACTTTAATTCATCCGAGAACCTAGCGGGGTTTAACAAGCACTAATTACTGAGAATCTCACCACACTTTACGAAGACAGGCAAAGACTTCAGCACAGCTCCTATTTTTAAAGTGGGTAAATAGAAAGAGAAATTTCGCTCTTCTGAAAAACACTCAGAATGAATTAGGAGGAAAAAACAGCTGGCTGACATCACCAGCTTTTCTTTTTAGACTATTGCAACCATAAATTCGGATGAAATTCACCCTCGCAGAATGTATTCTTTAAATACGTCTTTATTTATTCAAAAATTATGGAGTGCTTCTAGAGGGTGAGTGTGGCACAAGGAATAAGGGTCTAGTTGTGGTGACAGGGATGTAGACAGGATCCTAAAAAACCTTGCCGTTAAGTATGATAATGAAATGATAATGTAAAGTCAAGGAAGCAGAGAGCAAAGGGCCCTGATCTACTCAGGGAAGTTGGAATTGCATTCAGAAGCATTAATGCAGAAGTGGGGAATATCTTTTCAAAAAATAAACAAAAAACCCAAGCCTCCTTATTTACAAGGGCATGGAGCCATGTTACGGAACCATCAATGAGAATTTAAGATGGTTTTCACATTTCATAGAAAATAATATAGGGTTGCCGCATAAACAAAGAAGAATGAGGAGGAGAGTTAGAGAACAGTGCATAGGGGCAGGGGCGGGGCTGGAGAGGAAGAACTTATTCCGAAAATAAAACCCTTTTTTCCATCCAAACCTGCATTAAGATCACTTGGTGCTTGAGCAATGTATCAGACACATGTTGTCAGGAAGCCCACATGGAAACTGTAATTTACCAAATCTGATTAATGAATATAGTCATTACCTAGCTTTTTAGTTGCTTCTAATCTTATTAGAAAACCATGAATTCGAATCTTTTATTCTAAGCCTCTTCCTCCAAAGGAATTAGGAGCAGGTTTTCATTGTAAATTGGTTTCCTTGCTTTATTGGAGGTAAATAGTTCTAGCTTTCACATAACTCTAATCTATATCCTGTCATTTGTCATTGGTAGTTTTCCGAAAGTTAAGCCTTTAAATAAAATATAAATGTTTCTTTTATACTTCCACAAGAGTTGAACACATAAGGATAAAAAATGCATTTATCCATCTCCTTCCCCTTATAAATGACTCAAAATCAGTTTAAACTTCAAAATTTTAGAAAGCTGTTGACAAAAAGGATGAAAAAGTATTTTGCCAACCAGAATGGCATTACTGTCACTGTTAATTTGCTTTAAATTGCCATAGAATGGAGATTCTCATTTCATGCTAGCATTTCTTATTGGCTTAAAACCAACCATTGAATATTATATTTTACAGGTTCAGACATGAAGTGGATGGCTAAATATTAATCTTGCAAACTACTACACTTACAGCCAGAACCACACACCTAGTGAACTGAAGCACTAAAATAACTTTCAGCTCTGAAACGTGAACTTAAAATGATGCCAACTACGGCCATTGGCAATGATCCCAGAAAGCCCACCAGTGTACAAACTTAATTGTTCCTGATGAGGTCAGGGACCTACTGAATAAAGAGAAACACTAGTAAAAGATGAGAATTTCCTTGCTTATTTCTCTTGTATTCCTAGAAATGCTGAAATTGTTTTGAAATCAATAGCCTCTATTGGGAGTATTCCTATATGAGAACGTGGAATATAGATCATTCATTCATCTGTTCAAATAAGGATTTATTATCTTCTATTATAAGCCAAGTAATAATTAGAAGACTTATTTTGTCACATATTTGGAAGATTAATATAATTAAATAAGAGCAATTCCATGCGGGAAGGATTAATAAACGTATTTAGAGAACACGTAAGAGAAGACGGCTAATTCTGTCTAGGAAGGATGAGAAGTGTCACATTTGTGCTAAGTTGAAAATGGCACTCAGGTAGACATCATGATGATAGAGCTATAGTATATCCACACCTTGACATATCTCCTGATGGGAAGAGTATGCCCACTACTCCTTAACACTGAAGTATATTACTCGCTTCAGGAAAAGAGATGTTAGTGAATATATGACTTTCAGAGGCTTATCGTTTGCACCTGTCAGAAGACTAGCCCCTGGAAAGCTCCCTTTATTCAGCAGGGCACCAGAATCAAGAGTCGAGAACCTAAAACACTTGACCTAAAAACTGAAACAGAGCCACCAAACTAAGTCCATTCTGGATCATTCAAATGACAGTCAAACCACAGACCTGTGAGTCAAAAAATAAATGCTTCTTGTTGCCAGCCACTGAGTTTTCAGATTTTTTTTTTACCTAGCAAAGTTGACCTAGAGAATATCTAACCTGAATTAAGCATAAAAGATGAATAAGAACTTTCAAGAAGAATGAAAAAATATTCCACATAATGAAATAGCATGTGAAAAAAAAAAAAAATGAGGCAAGAAATGGCATGATATGCTTCTAAAGTATCAAGTAATTAGGTATTGTTATATGAAGCTATTGGCTTAAAATTAAACTTGGAAGATTTGTTAGAGTTTGGAGTGCATTCTCTAAAGAAAGAATAGTTATTTCTCAAGGAATTTAAACCTTAAATTACTCTCAGGGTTAACTGGTCATACATACCATTGTGTTATTTCCAAAACAAAGACCCAAGATTGAGTAACTGACCTACTTGCAGCCTCACCTGTGAGACGGTTTTCTTGGTGCATCACTTGCTGTTGGCGGCCCAACCTTGCTCATATGGTAAGAATTGTATGACTGTTATCCTATATTTCAGCAGTCTAACATCTCTCTGACTGTTTCAGGTCCCAAATGTGCAAGGAATCACCATGAAAGACTACTTGGCTTTTAGCAATATTTGCACTGGGACTGATTTACTTTAGTGTGTTCTGTTTTAACCCCAAATCCCTGTCCTTCATGTAAATGTAAAAATACTTAAAGAAATCTTTTCCAACCACAGGAAACAAGGCATCTAAGACACTCCTCCACAGTCTCTGAAGAGGCAGGAGATGTGGCTACCACCTCCATGAATATACTGGAGATTTATGGGGACCATGACAGTGGTTCAGGGAGCCTGCTCAAGCAAACATAAATCTTGGTAAAAGAGTCAGTCAAGCCAGATAAAGATGCCAGGAGGAAAACCACAACTGTCAAGGGCTGCACTTATTAGCATTACAAAATCAAGGAATGCTATAAATCTCATTTACGTATAGATACACCCATCTTGTTCTAAGCTGTCCTCATATTTAGCAATATTTCTATATTGCCAATCCAGAGAGCAGGCAATAGTTAGTAAAGGGAGATAACTTAGTGATTAAAATGGAAATACTGTAATCATGTTTTAAATTTATGTAGTACTCTCTGGTTTTCAAAGTGTGTTCACGTTTACTCTCATTTTTAAAGGCACTACAAACATGTGAGTCGGGAAATGCAGCTATTTCCTCACTTCTTCTGCAGATGAGACAATGAAGCCTAAGGAAGTTTCAGAAGAACTAAAGTCCTAGAGTTTATCAATGACTAAGGTGGAACTCAAAAGAGCTCTTTTGATTCTTGAGTCAAATCTCTTGAGACCAGTTAAAAGAAGCTCAAAACAAAATCATCACACTTCAGTTTTACCAGCTCTCAAGTCAGAGTTGTATCTTGTATCTAACAACATGGTTATGGGCCCAAGGTTTGTGCTCAAAATTAATACTTTGAAGCCTAAGCTCCAGTGTGTTGGTATTAGGAGGTCCAACCTGTGGCGGTGATTAAATCATAAGGATGGAGCCCTCCTGAAAGGAATTAGTGCCCTTATAAAAGTGACCCCAGAGAGCCCTCGGGCCCTTCTCCCTGTGAGGACACAGGCTAAAGACAGCCATGATGAGCCCGGAAGTATGTTCTTGCCAGACACCGAATCTGCTGACTCTCAGGCTCTGTAGTCTCAAAAATGTGAGAAAAAAATCCCATGGTTTAAGTCTTTCATTTTATGGTATTTTTGCTAACATAGCCCAAATGGACTAAAAGAACCATCCTTTGTCCTGAGGGCTTTTTTCTACTCATATGAGCAGTCTAGTAAAGCCAAGGGAGGGTTTCACGTCATAAGGAACCAAGTGATTAATCAGTGATACCATAATAAACTTTATATTTATTATAGTGCCTCAGAGCTTACCATATACTTTCATAACTGAAATTAAAAAAATTGATTTTAACTCAGTCACATACTTTCTCAAGAGGAACAATTGTGTCAAAATTGCTTAAGTTGTAAATCAGAGAATCTGACTTACATCAATTCTTATATATCACTTAACAAGCTCTAATTTTAAGATAATTCAATTGAGGAAACATAATGCCCCCAGCACTGAAAGACTTAGAAGAATAACTCTGAATATTCAGTTAATTAACTGAGACTCAAAACCTGTTTGTTTAATCCCAGGTCAGACATCACATAATTGGCTATTTATATGGTGCTGTCTCAAAGCTGGGAAGGTCTACTTCATCTAATTCCAACTCTAAACCCTTACCCACAGCTAATACATGCAAACCACATATACACAACTTTCCCGTTCCATCGTATCAAGATGTTAACAATCATCTCCTTGCTCTTTGTAATTAAACACATTTGTTCTGGCCACCAGCTCCTCTGTAAGTTGCCAGGGGCTTAGTGTTCATGGTTTGGTTTTCTACCCTCTCTGACTATTGATTTTACTCATCTATCAGTTTTAGAAGCCATTCCCTTTTATCTGCGTTGCACCAACCCAATAGAACAATGTCTTTTTTTTTTTTTTTTTTTTAATTTTCCAGTAATACACTTAAGGAAAATATAAGTAGTAAAATTTACAGAATATTTTGTGTGATTGCAAGGGTTTATATCTGTTAAAAGATAAATTGAAGCATATAAAAATGCTGAAGAGTTTATTTGAGCAAAACCCTATTCAAATCAGATAGTGCCAAAAAAGAAAATTATTGACTTGCTGTCACTTAAAATGGCTGATGGTGATTGGCTGATGGTGACTGGCTGTCCTGAGCATTTTGATTTCTTAATCTTGAGGCATGTAGAGGCTTAGGTTTTGGTTTGCTTACATAGGCAGCCATGGCATTTGAATCATTTCAATCTAATAGACTGCTTGTTTCATGAAATGAATACATGTCAGGAAAATCTATTACTTAAAATACTAGCACTAGCAATTAATAAGGGTTATTTAATCGCCCCCACTAAGGATTCCTCACTGACCGTTTCATTGGCCATATTTCTTGAGTTCTGATTCTTGGATCTTTATTTCCTTATCGCCTAAAATGCCTTGAGCAAAATTCACCATATTCTCTGACTTGGGCCTCAGGTATAGTAGATAATAAGAACTGGGGGTGGGGGGAGCTATAGATTGCCCAGCTATAGATTCCTTCTATAGCCTATGGAACCACTCATGTTGCTATCTCCATCCTGAGCATTTGTTTGGGAGCTGGTGATAAAATCGAAGTTAGGGCTATGAATGAGCACATGGCGCCAATCACTCCCTTCCCTCTCTCTGAATTAAACGATTTTTATTTAAATTTTACTTCAGTGATCTTTACAAATGTATTTGTTAAAATTATTTATTTTTCAGAATCATACTGATGAAAATGCAAATTCTTGTGTTATTTAACCTATCAGTAGCATTTAACACAACTTACCAAGTCTCCTTCTTGAAACAATTTCTTCTGTTGCTTTTAAGGATACCACACTCTAAATTTTTCTCCTCACTGGTAGTTCTTTTTCACTTTCTTCATGGGTATGACCAACTCAAAATCAAAAACTGAGTCTATAATCAATGCCTGACCCAGTCCCCCACTAACTGGTTCTTCCTGCAATGTCCCCCATCTTAGGTGATGGCCGATATATTTTGCCATCATTTTCTTTCATTTCTAAATTCAATCATTCAAACTGGTCCAGCTCATCTTCAAATATGTCCAGAATCTGCCCTCTTCTCATCATCTCTACTATGTTCAATACAACAAAACCTGTTGCTTAAATAATTACAATAAATTCTTCTTGCCCCCTTATAAGCTAGCAACAAGAATCATTCTGCCTAAAATATGAACAATTAGATGCCAGTGAATTTTCGGTTGACCTTTATTATATTCTCCATTCTGTGGCTGGGCTGAAAGCATGAAAAACCATTTACGAAACCCTTTTGCTAATGGTACTATTGCTGGGTTCTGCCAAAAAGAGGCACCGGTAGGATTTCAGCAGGATGGGGGCCAAGAGCCAAGAACACATATTCTGCCTCGTACAGCAGCAGCTGGAAGAGACCAGGTAACTAAGGACTCCAGCATCATTAGTGATTCTTAGGTAGTCGTAATCGGCAGGAGTAGGGACCTGGGGGCTCTGGGAAGGTGTCTGAAATGAAAAATCCTGGGAGATAGAAACTGCTGACCTTAACAGGAAGTGGGGGCAGGAATGGCACTACCAGGAGGACCAATCAAGAGTGGCCAAAACAAACCCAATCAGAATTGCAGTACTAGAAAGCCTCATTACCATGAGAAAAGAACAAATATCTAAGGGGATATCTGGTGCTGCATTAGCATACTGGGCTGGCAGCTACACCAATGACCAATGCATGTGAGGCTTTGGGAGGAGACAAAGATCCCTAGACAAAGCCACCCCGATGGCAACCCATTGTGGGGACCCCTCTCCCTCTCCTCTGACAGCTGCTTGCTTGTCTTTCTCTTGCTGCAATGAAACTTCACTTTGTTTACTTCCATGGCTCAGACTCTGATTTCTCCAGAGCCTTCAGGCAAGAACTTGGGTGAGGTGTTTCTCCTTGTCTCTCTACTAGGTGGACAAATGGATGACCACCTGTGCTAAGAACATCCGGTAACAACTCCAGTGTTATCTACAGGGATAACTCCTGTTATCTCCTGCTCAGTGATACATTCCTGGCACAGCAACAACAGTGAAAGAAGCTGTGAGGATTTCTTCAAGCCAGCAGCAAAAACACACCTTTGAGATGCAGTAGAAACAGTCACAGGTTCTGATCCGTGGAGAAATACTCTTTGCCCTTTTGCTCTGCCAATTCCATTTCCTTATTACCATTACTCTCTGTTTCTGATTTCCTGATGACACCATGTATGTGCAGTATATTGAGTTAAGTGCTACCATACAAGTTACATAAGTATAGTTGGTATAGAAAGAAAATATTCATTACTTTGCTTTATGGGAGCATCAATGAGATAAAGTCTCAGTGAGGAAGAATTTCTTATTAAGGAACTAAAATGTTGAGTTAATTATGAGTTAGTGATAAGAAGACAAAAGGCATCAGAGGCAGAGAAAATGGTAAAGTATGAGATCTGGAAAAGGATGGACCAAGAATTTGGAATTAGAGCATTAACATTTTTTCCAAGAATTCAGTCTACCTTCATTATATCATCGTATTCATATTCTTCTTCCTCTCTTAGTAAACAAGATCTTCTTAACCCCTTTTAACTCCTCAGAATTATAGACTGTCAGTAGTCAAGGCTAAATTGGGAAAAAATAAAAAGGTTGTGTAACCAAGTGCCATACATCCTGCTTGACATACTAAAAAAAAATAAAAATAAAATTAGCAGCTATGTAACCTAGGGGGACGCATTGGAGCATAATTGATTGATGTTCGTAAATTGTGTTGAGTACATACTTATGAAAAGTTGTGTTATCATTTTTATCATCTGAGGTGGTTGGTTTGTGAGATTATCGGTAGCTAAAAGCAGGAAACTGCCCAGATTAAGTGTAAGGAGGACATTTTTATATCAAAAATAGTAAATTTCTATTAAATTTTATTAAGATTGCTTTGTCACAACAGGCAATAATAATTATAAATAATTAAACAATAAAACAAGTCTAGGCATGTGTGATTTGAAATCTTTAATGCATGCCTCAGGCATGTGATAAGTCATAATGATAGAATCAAATTAACTTTAATCAAGAAGCCAGCATTAATGACCTTGTAATTCATACCCTGTTGTCTGTTTATCACTATAACATCAACATTTTTACAAGTTCAAGGATCTGCCTTTTCCTTCTGCACCGACACACACAAACGTAACCCAAAATGCCGATTAAGAACAGATGTCCATTTCTCAATGCCAATATTTAATATTAATTGCAAAATCTTGAAGGTCCTTTCGTTTTAAATGTCACATTTTAGGGTCCAAGGCAAGATGTGAACATAGCAATTCTTTTCATTTTCCATCTTGTTAGATTGTTCCTGCGATACTGTTAAATAGACCGTGAAATGGACTCTTTCAAAACTAAATTTCACTCGATTAAAATCTATAGGAATTTTCAGACATTCACTCTTCCTAGCTCAAAAATAGAGCACCTCAATATAGTTCATGTTAATAATTGCAGATTAGTGCCTTAAATAGAGATCATTTGACTTTATTAAAATTTCCAAATGATTCTCTCTTACATTCAAGCTGCTTCTTGAAATCTGCATCAGAGCTCCACAGTTGCCAAAATACCATAAATGTTCATGGTACATGGCAAGCAACAAACAAAAAGTTAGGTATGGTTACTATGTATAGTATAGTAATCAATCCTAAACAAAACGAATTAAATTCTGAAATCCTGTTTCTGTGAGGTCCTGATACTAGACTGTAAAACACCTTAAGATACCACTTACATCATATACTACTTGAATGTTCTTTGAGAATCAACTGACCAGGCATCTCCAGGGAAAATCTGGTATGATTATAATGATTTTAACCTGGACTCTAGAACTGAGGAACAGCTCATTCATTTCATGACTTTATTTATTTTTAGCTATCCCTGAGATTTTAAAGAATGCCATTATTTCTTATGGCTTCATGATTTAGCTCCTAGTAAAGGATGGCAATCTGGGATTATATGTGAAAAGTTTAGCTCAATATTTATATCCTTCTTCTTTCCCCATTCCAAAGAAAATGGTTGTCTACTGCCAAGACTTACCAACTGGGCCATAGTCCCCTTTCTTCCCATATCACGGCTAACTTTAAGTCTTTAATGGTGATGAGGAATAGCATAGGGAAAAGAAGGGGACCTTAAATACAAGGAAGCAGTATTGCAAATGTACAAGCCAACAGGAGATTAACCAACTACACAGGCATGCTAGAGATAAGCCAGCACCCCACAAATAAGCTAACACTACTAGGTGGGCTTGCACCACCCAAGCCACAGGCATGCTAAAGGTTAAGACTAACAGCGAAGACATTTCTTTAACAACCCCTACCAACGCCCGCAAACTGGAAAATTCCCTGGATATATAAGACCCTCCCTCTAGCTTAAAACATTTGTAACTTTACTGCCCACTGAGAGATCCACTTTGTCTTTCTTTGTTTCTCCTAATAAACTTTCTATGTGCTGTCATTGAGTATCTCCTTGAATTCTTTCTCCAACGGACTCCACAGCCAGAATACATAGGTATCCTGAACCCACTCAGTGAAATGTTTCTCCAAGGCCTAATGATTACTTTCAGACTTTGTAGTTCAGCATTCAGGCTGACCTCAGTTTATTTTTCTATTTTCATTTCCTGTTAACATACTCACAACCTCCCAGACACAATAAACCCTGGGCACAATGAAATAGTCCACAATTTTCAGAAAAGGTCACATATTTTGATGTTAACAATAATCTAATTACCTGAAATAATATTCTGATTTTTTTCTTTGGGGAAGATGATATTAATTCTTCCAAATTAGCTATTCCCCTCCAGTGACATAGTGATTTACCCAATGTACTTTATCCATCCAACAAGTGTGTGTGTGTGTGTGTGTGTGTGTGTGTGTGTGTGTGTGTGTAGCCTCTTTACTATTGGTAATACAAGTTGGAGACTCAACAGTGAAAAGAATAGATTGCTTGGCCTCAACAAAGTATAACCTTTATCAAAAAGGAATTATAATGCAGAAGGTTGAGTATTCCATTAGAAGCGCTAAGTGCCATGCTAAGGATAAACCCATGGGGCACCTAATCCAACTGTGATGACTAAGGAAAAACTTCCTGAATGGTGGTTTATCCAGTAGAGAGAGAATAATAAGCAAGTGAGCCCTGGTGGAGCAGTGGTTGGGTCAATCCCCTCTGAAAGAGCAAGTGATATCACCCTGGGATTGAGTCCCAGGTCCAGGGGAAACAACCAGTATGAAAAAGTAAATAAGAATAAAATAAAGATGCTCCTATCCTCCTCTTGAAGCCTGCCTGCTTACTAGCCTTCATTCCTGCTTCACCTTTTCTTTGGGTTGAGACCCACCACAGTCAGCACTAGCAAGGGTCTGGTTTTAAC
Source organism: Solenodon paradoxus (assembly GCA_004363575.1). Taxonomy (NCBI): domain Eukaryota; kingdom Metazoa; phylum Chordata; class Mammalia; order Eulipotyphla; family Solenodontidae; genus Solenodon; species Solenodon paradoxus. The sequence goes on from RJWH01000300.1 coordinate 304,341, forward strand.
AAAGCCAGAGCAAAGGGACAGGTTGTTTTTGTGCCCCCCTCAACATATTTGACCTGGGGAAGCTCAATTGCCCTTTTGTCCTGATTTAAATACAGCCCTGGTTTGTTATATGTGGGACAAAATTGACATTTGTATTAAAATGACAGGATGGTCAGGAAATATGAATTTAAAAGAGTACTGTCCCATTTAAGATGGTACATATGATTCACCTATCTTTAATTCTTATAATTCTTATCTAGCTATTATTATTCCCATTTTACAGGTGAGAAAATGAAGGCTTAGCCTCAGAGAGAAAAATTCAAGTAAGTGTATATTCTCATTTTGTCACACATGATGTTGTGTCATGGAGTTGGGTCACCATTTAACTGATCAATTAAAGACCAATTAGGAGATATAACTGAACAGCAATTTGAACAGAACATTTCATATAAAGAATCAGTAGCTATAACAAGTGAGCATCTATCAGAAGTAACTCTTAAAAATCCTATTGCTCATAGAGAATAACCAGAAAAGAACAACTTAGAAGGGGATTCCCATTCCAAACCTGGAATTCAGACCATGTTGAAGATGTGGCTGCAGCCCATCAGATGGTGCAGAAACTTAATGGCTTTTGTTAGGCTGGCCCAGGGACAAAAGCAGCAGCGGCCATGCCTGGGAAAGGCCAAGCCCGGGAAAAAGGTGGATGACGTCATAATAAGGGATGCGACCCCCACACCTGGATTCACAGGGCCAATCCCCAATCGCCACATGGGAAGCCCGCGAAATTCCTCTGCTTAAAGAGCCGGTCCCCCTTTGTTCGGGCGCGCGACTTCTCAGCCCGCGACTTCCCAGCCCTCTGAGGACTTGGGAGTTTCGCCCGGGTGTGCAAACCCCAATAAAGCCCTGGCTATTCGACATTTTTTGTCTGATTGAGCTTGTCTCCTCGCGGAGCCCAGAAAAACCTTACAGCTTTTATAAGCCAGACTTTGTCCACAGTCTCTGAATAAGCAGAGAACACTTCTTCCAAGGTAAAGACAAATTGAGACTGGTATGGAGGCAGGTAGAGGAAGCCACGTGTCTGGAGCCTTCTCACAGGAGAGCAGCACATGACCTGGGATGTATGTCAGCAGAGCTACAGAAGCAATCATTTTAGGCTCAGACATGTTGAAGGGCAAACAGGAGCAGGGAGATGGGGGAGTTAGCAACTCATTAGACAGAAGGGCAGCATCTGTCCTGGGTCAGTTATTTGGAGTAACTATGTCTTGGAAACATCATGGTAAGGACATAGGAGAAAGAATCTATCTGCCTGGTTCCTTCACATTGTCTGTTTCCCACTTATCAAAAGTTTCCCCACGAAGTCTTCCACAGTACTGGGTTCCATCATCTGGCAACTTGGGAATTCATAGGGGATGCCAGATCCTAGACTCTGCAATGCGTGCTTCTTCCAAATGTGCAAGTAGCAGGAGGAGCTAGAAAGAAGTCACGACAGCTATTGCAGTAAATATAAATTAGAGGGCCTGGCAGTCCCTGAGCAAGAGATTGGGTAGTGCCTGGTGGTGAGCATGTGGGCTGCAGAGTTGAAGGAAGTGGAGTCAGAGCATAGGTATCTCACATACTTTCTGTATCTCCCTTCTCAAGCTTCTATGACTGATAAAATCCCAACAAGAAATAGACTACCAACAAATCTCAATGATGGGAAACATTTTCTCTTTTAAAGTAAATGTGTCTGTTTTTATTTGCACAGATTCTGTTTGTTTGGCAGTTGAATGTTTAATATAATCCTATCTTTCATGTGTATATAATCTGGCGAGAACCACAAGGGTTAACAGCAATAAAGAAGCCAGGAGTTGAACACAGATCTTCTGATTCTTTCTGTCACATTTGGTTATATACCTGTATAATTCTTTGAAGACAGATATATTCTTCCCTGCCCCCTCCCCATAAAAAAAAACCTCTGGTTCTTTAGATTTATCTCTCTACCCCATGTCTGTAGGAGCTAGCAGGGCTCCGTGAGTAAAGGCAACAAATGCCTTCCACAGATACCACTCTCAGAACAAGGAGAACAAATGACCCCCACAGCTATTTTGAATGTATATGGGTGGTTATTTAAAGCTCTGGAGGTATAAATGTGTTCTGTATTCAAAGCAATGGGCACCAAATCAAAGGACAAGAATTCAGATATGAGCTCTCCTACATGTTTGCTTTGTGACATTGAACACATTATTTATTCTTCCTGAACTTTGTCCTCAGCTGAGGAAGCAGAAAGTAATTCTTCTTTCTGAGGAATGTCAGGATAAATACACATAATTAAAGCTACCAGTCCATAGGAGACACAAAAATATTTTCTCAAAAGCTCCATGTTATACAGCATCCAGTCTCCTTTATCATTCTCTCTTTTGCTCAGCTCCTACTTAATGTGAGTGAAATGATGTCTTGGACAATATCCACCATACTAGTTTCCATCTAACCTTGATTTGATGGCATTTGTAAGTCCATGAATGTGAGTGTATGTGTGTGTTTGTCTGAGTCTCTGCATGTTGTATGAAAGCATCATTTCCCATTATTTGAAGAGGCATGAATATTATCTAACTGACATACCTGAAAGATTCAGAGTTAAAATAACATGTAGCTACATATGGTATGAAGGCAATTCACATCATGAAAAGCTTGTATGAATGCTTTGCTTTAACAAATGGCTCCAGAGGTTCAAGTTACATTCTTCTTACTTTTTTTTTCTAGATAAAGGCTGCTTGTATCCTCCTGTCATTGAAACACAGCAGAGCCAATGAAAGCTCAAACGACAGGCTCTTTATTAATGCACAAAATAAACTTTCACTCGACTTGCAATGTGTATAAGACAACACAGATGTGGAAGCTAGTGAAGTAGTGAGTCATGAACACATTCTGTGTTTCAATTTTTAAATTCTTAAAACTCCTTTCTCAGGAGATTATTGACATTGGAAAAAACGTGCTACTTCCGGAGAATGGAATCACCAGGCTAGGGTGTGGGGAGGAAAGGCACCAAATGTAGCAAGCACTGGAGTGGTGGGTCCTGGGTATGCGACACTGAGACAGCAGCATCCAGTGCACAGAGGGGACAGGAAAGGCAGAGAAGAGATCTGGGGCTAACAGAGATTTTATAAGCCAGCCCTTGCACATTTAATCAACCATCTCTTTTCACTCCTTTCAAGCACCATTCCTCTGCCCAATCACTATAGCAATCCATATTCTATGTGGAACTAGAGCTTTCAACAAGAAACAAGTTTGTCACATCTACCTTATAAATCCTTCCTTCCTTCCTTTCTTCCTTCCCTCCCTCCCTCCCTCCTTCCTTCCCCTTCCCTTCCTTCTTCCCTTCCTGCCTTCCTTCCCTTTTCTCTCTCCTACCCTTCCTCCCTCTTTCCCTTTTTTCCCTCCTAAAAAAACAAATCTTACAGAAAGATAAAACAATTCTGCACACATAGGTTTATATTATTTTGTAAAGCATAGTTAACTTAATATATTTTTGAAAAGATAAACCGACTTCGACTAAATATAATCTCAAACTATTACAGATTCCTGACTTCCCATTATGAGGTTTTAAGTCCTTGAGTTCTCCCATCACCCAGCACATCATATACATGAAACACAGGAAGTGGAGCATATAACACACAAGAGAAACATACACTTTCCATCTTTCTGCTCCCCATCAGATCTGCTCTTTAAGATAAAGAAAACAATATAGTATGTGGAGGGACTTACTCTACATCACAAAGTATTTTAAATAGATACCAGAAGGGGATAATAGTTGTTAAGTCTTGAGTCAAATTAACTCTTCATGTAAATTCCAATTTAAGATGTATAGAGTAAGGAGAGATGTTTAATCATCTGCCAGTCGATGCAGATTTGATTGACTTTTAGGTTTCTTTTGAACTATCATTAGTTAGCTACATTATTAATATTTATGCTTCCATCAACCCTCACAGTACATGAGGTCAGTATTATCATCATCTACAGATGAGAAAACTGGGGCCTAAGGAGATTAGAGTCAGAAAACCTGTAGCAGAAGACACATTCTCTTCCTGGTGCCTTACTCCAAATTCCCTGTTCTTTCCTCCTCGCACAGCCTTAGGCTAACGCAATTTATACAGGGAAGAATTATTCATTTTACACTTCACGTAGCTACCAAATGCAAATGATACAAAAATATTTCTTACACCAGATTCAAAAGTAATTATTTTCATTTCTTAAAAATCGAGGGACTAGAACAGGCTGCTGGAACCATGAACCCTGAGGGGCTACACCTGGAGATGCTTGTTAGGATAAGAGTGTTGAGTATCTGCTATTGAAGAGGATATGGAAAAATTCGCCAGTTACAGTATACTGTGGAAGAAAAGAGGTGAATGCTTAAGAGAAATATAATTTTCCTGTCATCACTGAGAAAGAGATTCATTGAAGCAGTTCTGAAAACCCACTGTGGCAGATAATTATCGCAGAGCAGAGACATCACCTTAGAAGGGATACGATAAAATGATCAGGGTCAGTGTGATACCAGAAAATAATTAAAATTTTGACCAACAGGCCAGGGTATCTCTTGGCAATTGTAATGCACATCGGATTTGTAACAGCTTGGCCACAGGTTGAAAAGCAAATGCATCTATAACCTTTAGCTGTCCATCTTTATGCAGATGACTTGAACTAGTCAAGAGGTCTAATATTTGCCTAGAAAAGCATTTCCTGAAGGTTTTTATTCATGCTCAAAAAACAGAACCAGGCCATCCAATCAATAAGTATTCTCTACGTGGCCGTGGAAAAAATTGTGAAGTCAGCAAAGATCATTAACTTCTTTCCACACATATTATCCTTTGAAGAGCAACTCTGCCCACATATTTAGATAAGCAGTGGACTCATTCCCCCTCTCTCCTCTCCTTTAAAATCACTAAGTTTAATTTGCAAGAGATGTGAAAATCCTTCACAACAATGTAAGTATGATTGATTTGAGTTTTCTATTGCTGTTCATAAAAGATTGTACAACAACTGGCTTAAAACAATGCCCATTTGTTATCTCGCCATATCTAAGCATCAGGTTTAACTGGGTCCTCTGCTTGGGGTCTCACATGGCTGCAATAAGTATGTTGGCCAGATTGCATTCTTACTGAGGAAGTGTTGGTTTCTAAGTACACTCAGAATTGCTAGTAGAATTTATTTCCATGTAGCTATAAAATTAGGAGCTTCTGGGTTTTGTTGGTTGTTGATCAGAAGTTCTGCTCCAAACTCCTAGAAGCCATAGAGATTTAGTCCTTATCATGTAGAACTCTCCAACACAGCTGCCCACTCCAACAGGTGAGAAAGGAGCCAGCTAATAAAGAGGAGTCTTAAATGAGTAATGCAGTCCCGAGAGTGACATCTTTTCAGCTTTGCCATATTCTATGAGTCAGACTTCAGAGGTCCCACACACAGAAGGGAAGGAAATTACACAAAGACATGAACACTAGGAAGCGAGGGTCACTGGCCATCTGAAAGTCTGCCCATGATTTAAAAACGAAATCTTTAAGACAGATCTTTCCCAAGCACAGTTGCTTCTAAAGGTGAGTCAAAGGATTAAAGCAACAATATAGTCACTTAGAACAACGGACAACAGAAACATGCGAGGAAAAAAGTGGTAACAGATCTGTCTGATTTCCCTGGAATCTGGAGCTTTCTGCTGACAGCAACACCTGTACAATAAGCTAGAAGATTTGTTTTTTATATATAGGTAGTGTTATACTCTATATCATGTTATTTAACTTGCTTTTTCACTCAGCATATTTCCTGAGTTATATCCAGGTCAGCACACATAGAGCAAATTTATTTATTTTAACTTTTCCATAGTATTTCCACATCCATCATTGCTTTGTTGTGGACAGTTGGACTATTTTTATTTTTAGCTCTAGCAAACAATGCTTGGATGAACATTCTTGAACACATTTCAACATGTAGGTATAAGTGTTTTTCTAAGCAAAATCAATGAAAAGAAGTTGATACAATATAAGCCAAAGTTCTTTTAATATATACTGTCAAAATGACCATACCAATTCATATTCCCTAAGCAATGAAATATTTGCTATAGTTAAATAAGGTAATGAAGGCAACATGCCTACTGCACCTCTTGGCATACATCAAAGTACTAAAGTAGTCAATAAATGTTAGTTGTTACTATTACAGTGACCTAAAAATGAGCAATTTTCTCATAGTTTAACTTGATGGGAGGAGAGAATTTGGAAGAATATCTAGGACAGTTGGTACGTTTCAACTAAATGTCTGAGTGCCAATGTGAATTTCAAATGAGCAATGTGATGAGAACAAATTCTATACTTCACAATTTGCTTAAGGCCAATTCCAGGTACACTTATAATTCATATATGTTGAAGTTATTACCACATCTAGGACAGAGATATAACCATCATTTGTACTCAAATTGGTTAAGTCAAATATTCAAGCTCAAAATGCCCCTCATTAGGAAGTTTTATTTGAACTAAAATATTTTCATAAATTTTATCCAAGTTGGATTCTAACAGACCTAAAACTTAATTTGAATTAATAAATGTGACATATAAATTGAACATGACTTAAAATGACATACCAGTCCTAGCACAAGTCCAAACATAATGAATTGCTAAGATAAGATAAACCCTCTGTGATAAAACTAAATGACAAATGACAGGCTTTCTGTTTTAAAACATTCAAGGTATTTGACTCCCTGAGCTAGATTAAGATGAATTTAATTGGATTTTTACTAAGTTGAGCTAGTAAATATAGAAACAGAGACTGAAAAATAAGTTCGTAGTTAATATTTTTAGGAAACATGGAATTGATCCTGCTAAATACTACATAGGATATAAAATAAATTCCATGTATTTTACACAATTGCATTCAGTTAGTCAGATTTTATTCTAAAACTATATACGCAAATAGAAAACATTCAAAACCAAAGTGATTACAGTGAAAATTAAATCTTACTGCCCAATAATAAATCCACTACAAACTCCCTAGAGATGATTGACACTACTAATGTCTTCTGTACCCTTCCAGAAGTATTCTATTTATGGCCTTGGTAGAGTCAACACCTCTGGCTGGCACAGTCCATATACATCTCAAAGACACAGGCTTGCATCCAAGATGAACAACCAAATGACATAAATAAATAAAACTGTTTCTTTCTCATCTCTCTTCCTGACCCCCGCCTACTAGCCTTCATTCCTATCTGTATCTTACCTTTAAAAAAAAAAGAAAGAAAATAAATATTCTGTTTACAAAAGCATATATGTTTAGTAGATATATATTTCTCAAGTATGAGAGAATTATATCAACACTTATTTATAAGTCTAATTCAATAATAATATCTTAAAGATGATTTCATGTTAATACACTATTTTCAATTGCTGTACAATATTTCATTCTATGAAAATAACACTTTGTATTGAATCAATCCCACGATGATAAACATTTAATTTGCTACCACTCTTCTGATACACTTTTGCTCAGATGTGTCAGTATCTCTGCAGATCATTTAGCTCATTAATGTAGACTTGCTTGAGTTAAAGGATCTTTGCCTTTTTTATTTTAATAAATACTGAATGAAGATTGAGAATTCAGAGTCCCACAAACATTTCACTAAGGTTTCTGTTTTCTAAACTCTTTCCAAATTGTGATTTGACAAGTAATTTTTTATCATTCTGATAGAATGCATTTATTTAATTTATAGTAAGACTGATTGTAGTTTTTACTAGACATTTTTATTTTCTACCAATTTTTATTATTTGTCCATTTTTATTAAGTTGATATTCTTTATCTCATTGATTATATGAATACTTATAAGTTATAGAAGTTTTTTTCATTGGCTGAGAAATTCTTCCCCAATAAAGTAGTGCATGTGATATATATATATATATATAAATTATGTATATAAGCATTTTTTCTCTAGTTCGTCACTAGTATTTTGAATTTCTTTATGCTATTTATCTACTGTTCCAAACTTTTAAGTCTATAGGCATATTCTTTTGTTTACCAGCTTTTGAGGTTTATTTCTTGCTGAGAAATATCCTCCTCATTAATAAACTATAAAATAATTTGTATTTTCTAGAAAATAATTTGCTTCACAAGGTTTTAATTTACTAGCATACATTTGAATAAAATGATATCATGCAATCTATAATCATATTCTTATTCATATTTCTCATTTTGTATTTTCCCCATTTTTTTCTTGATTAAAGTAATGATCATTTATCAACTGAATTTTTTCCAAAAGAAAATTTATGAGTGTACATACTAATTCTTTCTTTTTCTTTTTTCTCTTCCACTAATTTCTGCTTTTAGCTTCACTGACTTCTTTTATCTCCTCAAGTATCTTTAGTTCTTCTACATCTTTTTTAACTTTAAAACTTTCAGGCTTTTTGTCTTTCCTTTTTCTCTTATTATTCACTTTCATTTCCTTGTATTTTTTTCCTTTCTGAAACAAATGTTTAATTGATTTGTTTTTGGTCTTTTACATTGCCGATAATAGGACTTAAAAAAAAATAAATTATTTGTTTCTTCTCATTTTAACATAGAGGAAGCAAATTAATTTCTCGAAATATTTTATATTTCTATTTGAAAAATATATAGAAATAACATGGACAAGCATAAAGGACATACCCATATAAAAAGAAAATCCATAAAAAAGAAAAAGGAGATTTAGTAAACTACTGCTATATTTTTTTTCTGTCACTATTACATATTCAATAACAAGATAATTGGCAAGAAATTTAAAGTTTAATTATTCTCTGATTCTTGTAGTCTTGGGTATTTAAAAAAATGATCTTATACCAATGTTTAGACACTTTTAATTACAACATAGTGAAATAACTTTATAACCCAAATTAACCAGAACTTCTTATTTTCAACAGCAGAATGTGAAATCATGATTTTAAAGCTTTTGTTATTTCTTCTGTACTAACTTAAGGGCAAGTCTTAGAGCTGCTAGGACTATTTAGAGAACAGAATCTTGGCTATGAAAAATTGGTTCCAGAATAGCACAGTGGGTTGAGAGCTAAATTTCTCCAGGAAGATGGTTAAGGAGACCCTGACTTGAAGGAATGAAAACCCAGACAAGAAAAGTCATGTGAAGGGCATTGAGAGACCAAGAGAAGTAGAGCAAAATGACAGCAAGTTGTAGTCTTCATAATAAAGAGTCTTATAAAAAATTCTAGTGGGTGATTGGTGAGGAGACTAAATATTTTCTGGTAATATATATCCAACAATACATTTTAATGCATTTGCTTTGCCTTAATATAAATCCCTTCCATTGTCAAAAAACTTCAGGGATGCTTGCCAAACACACAACACCCTATGTGTATTAATTAAGCTAATATATTATTAAGTGTTGCTCTGAAAAAAATGAAGTATTTTGATTAGGTCATCCACACATTCAGAGAATTGGTGGGGCACATAAAATGGAAATATTAATTTTTAATTAACAACAAATGATTTAAAATAAATGAGTTAGCATTGCCAACTCCAGAAGGCTCACTAAGCACACACTTATCTCTGATTCATGCAACGTTCTATCGAAATCTGAAAATGAATCGTAAAAATAGCCACCGACCTGAAATTCTTCGTGTCAAAGAAAAATTATACTGGATAGAGATAAACAAGCAAGGAAGATTTTATGCAAGATTGTTAAAGACAGGAGAGAGATTGAACTTCTACACTCTGAAACAAAAGAGAAACAAGCTTTAAGCACTGGGGAGAAGTAGTGGGAAAAGCACTGGAAGATATTAGGGAGGCGGTTGGTAAATATGATTAGGCCATTTCTGTTTGCCAACTGGTGCTTGTTATAATTAGGCTTCTAACCTCCCACAGAGACTGGCCGATAGGGCTCTATCATTTCAAGGATATAGATGACTCCTGCATCTTGGAGAAAGACATCATTGGATTTTAAAACTGACTAGTGGCAAGAGAATGATTTAAAGGGTTAGAGACAGAAATTTGCAGTTATATGTTTTGGAAAGCAAATGTTCAAAGAAAAGAGATTCGGAACTTGTCTAAAGTTTAGTTAACCTGAGGGGAATGTTAAGTCCTGGTCACTGGGAAAGCAAGAACATGTTTCATTAAAAGATCATTATTTAAAGAAATTCTGGATCACAAAATATATTGAGATTCGCAACTAAACTCAATAGACAGATCAGTCTGAGAATCTTTAAGAAAGAGAAACTCGTAAAGAAAGTTTTTCCTGGAAAAGCCATGGCCTAATCTTAAATCAAAGTCAGCCAGTTTTGAAAAATGCAGTGAGCCATGGGACAAATACTGGTGTAATTAAAGACCACAGAAATGAGACTACTCTCAGAATAACTGCCCTCAGGTTAGATCTTGAATAGTCTTCTCTATTTAAAAGTAGAAAAGACCCAGCATGGGAGAGAAAAAGGAGTTTCTCCAATACTTTCCAACTACGTTCAGGAGACAAATGCTATGTGTACCTGCCAGAATCTATCTTTACTCTCAGCCCCTCTCTGCATGACCACACAAGTCAGCCTTAGAATCAGAATCAGAATTTGTATTTACTACCAGAGATTTCCCTCCTTTTGAGGACATGCCATATTGATGAAACTACTCTTTTAATTACAATTCTGAAAGGCTATGCCATAAGCACTAAACAGTTAGACTCAAGAATCAGAGGACCTGACCACTGAACCAATACAATAATTGTTATAGGAAGCAGAAGAGATGCTCAAATTAATTAGAGATAGCATCCACTCAGAGATGTGAAAGGATTTCACATTTATTAAAAATGAACTGATCACTATTAAAAAAAGAAAAGCAACAATGGGTAGGAGGGTGGATGGTAGGCAAACTTTAAGATGACTCCTAAAGATTCACCTTGGTTTGCATGCCTTTGTGTAATTGGCTGAACCTACTGATAGTCTTCTAGCGAATAAAATATAGGAAAAGTGACAGCTAGCACTTGAAATAATAAGTTGCAAAGAGATTGTGGCTTCCATCTTGCTCTTCTTTTGTTCTCCTGTGTGCTCATTCATTTGGAAGTCAGATGACAAGTTGGAACTGCCCTGAGGAGAAGTTTCCATCACAAAGAAATGACAGAATCTTTTAGGCAATATGAGAAAAGAGCCAAGTCCACCAGCTCTGAAGGACTAAATCCTGGAAACATGGTGAGTGAGTCTGAAAGTAAATACTCCCTCTATCAAGCCTTCAGACAAGACTTCAGCCCTGGACAACATTTTGATTGCAGGCTAATGAGATCTTCTGAAGCAAAGAAACCCAGCCTAAGCAGTATGGAACTCCAGACCTACAGAAACTATTAAATAGTAAGTGTTTGTTTTCTCAAGCTCCTAAAATTTCAGAGCAACTTTTATGAAGCCATTGGCAATTCACATGGGTGAATAAAAGAAACTAGCAGGCAGTTCGGAACTTACCTGAAGGCCAAAGAGAAAAATGGTTTTTGCTAAAAATAAAATTAATGACAAAAGGCTAAAATAAGTCACTATTTTTTTCAAAACACAAAAATAATAAGGACACTGAAATAACTTTTCAGTGTTGAGATGTAGGTAACAGATGTTAAATATGAATGGAGAGGGAATAATCAAAGAAATAATAAATAAATATAATTTTTAAATCCCCAATGAGAAGGAAATTTTGAGTATTTATATAGAAAGAGTTAAGGAGTGGTTAAATTACTATTGAAAAGAATATCAAGCGATATTGTGACATTTGTTAATCCCCCCAAAACAAAAATTTTCATAACAGAAAAATAGTGAGAGAGAAACATTCTAGTATTCTCAAAAACTTTATAAAATGCCTACAAAGTGTTCACGGAATATATTTTAAATTCAACCAAATATTATTCAAATATATAGCAAAATAAACACATTTTCAGAATTCAAGAAATCAGGAAGCATAAAACTAATTATTTCTCCTTGATTAAATATTAAAGTATGCTCTCGGGCAAAACAAAAGTTGAATCGAAGAAGGAAGACAAAAGAACATATTAATAGTAAGACATAATTAACTCTAAATTATATGGATAATTTATTTATGAAATTCATAAAATGGTAGCAACTTTTTTTAAAAAAATGACAGATTGACCAAACATGCTTTATCTCTTGTTTCTCCAGAGAATTCACTAAAATTATAACAAATAAATATATAAGGCATCACTACACAAGGAAAAGAAATGGAAACGGGGCCATCTAGACAGTGAAGATTTTTAACAAGCTTTATATGGTCAAATATGGAATTGACATTGATTTATTATGGTAGAGAAAGTCACAGACTAGAGAGGTTGCTGTGGAAAATATTTTTAAAAAGAAAAAAAGAACTTACAGTAGCAGCCCTGCAAAATTCCATATCTAAAATTTAGAAACTCTATATAGAAAATGGTTAAAATTTGGGAACAGTTAAATTCATGGTGGCTCATTTAAAAGTCAGTATTCAATACAGTCCAAGTCTTTTACCTCAGCCAGTGAATACCCAGGCTCTCTCTTTAGGTATAAAATCAGAGATTTCTATTCAACCGAAATGGGCTAGCAAAGATCCAGAACTCTAAAAAAACCTGAAGATTAAGTAAAAGAAAGTAAAAGTCTTTATAGCATGCAATTAGATTTTAACTTCCCAATCATATATAAAATGCTTGCAACTGGACATTTACAGCCTGGATGAAGATCAGTTATTGATTTTTTCTCCTCTATTTGAATAACTCCAGAAGAAAAAACAAAACAAAACAAAAAAAAACAGTGTAATAGCATTTGAAGATTCTGCAGCAAAAACAACTTCCAGCCTCAACACCCTAGAACTGAGCACACAAATAAAAGAAATTCCAGCCATGTGCATAGAGTTTCTAATTAGCTTTTAAAATGTGTGTTCTTAGATATGACTTTTTCTAATAGAAGTTGTCAATCTAAATGAATAGACAGGAAGTCCCTTAACTTGATCAAGGGCATCTATTTGAATTATCCAACAAACATAAACAAATTCTGTAATGTTCCAACCAAGTCACTTATGAGAAATGAGATTCATAATATTGAAAAGGAAAAGATTTTATTCACATTTGTGACATGATAATTCCTCCACAAAGTTCCAAATATTGAACTGAATTACATTCTCTTCAGTAGAGAATGTAATAAGACAGTTACGTTTTAAAAAAATAAACTGATAAATAGAAATATCACAAATAATCAAGAATATAAACATTTAAAAAATAACAGCAGCTACTGTTACATCAGCTATTAAAAGCAATTTTAGCCTAAGAATAAACAAAGAATAATGCTGGAGAATATGGCAACTGGATTGATACTGATGGCTTGAGGAGGAAGAACATGGTGTGAATGAGCTCCTAAAGGGGAGATATTCTGATTATGTTGTAGCATTGAGTCCACCTGACTTTGGTGGTCATAAATTTAAAAAAGAGATCTATCACATGATTTAGTACTTGTAAGCAGTTACATTTATTTGCATTGGCACAGGTGAAGAGTTGGAAAACTTACCAGAGCTGTGGTTTTTGTTAAGTGAGCCTTAAAATTGAAAGGGCAAAGAGTAAAGAATATATAGATTCAAGAGAGTGAATAAAATGACCACAGACTTGAAAATGGTATAGAAGAGAAGAAAAATGAAGACATACGCTGGAGACAAGAGAAGAGGTGGCACAGTGGAGGGGTTGTTGAAATTGAGATAACAGAGGAATGAGTTGCAAAGCGAGGGTGTGCACACTGCTGATTTATATTCTGGGTAATGATTTGATCTATGAGTGACCATGGTATATGCCCCCAATAGAGCAGTGATACTAAACTGAGAAAATGAAGATCAAATAACTGAAAAGTACTGGTCTTGGAAAGGTCACCTATATACACATTAAAATCAATAAGAATTATAAAAGGTAAACAACTGCAGATGAATAATAACATAGAAAAAGGGGACATGACACAGGGTAGCTAAATTGCACCAACTGTGAGATATAAAGGATTACATAATCTATAAAGCTCAAGATTTTAAAGCTAAAATTTTTAAGGAAGAAAGAGGGAGAGGGCTCTGGAAATGACAAGAGATGCTTGACCAGGTGTCTAGGCTCAATTATGAAAGGAATAGAAATAAAATAGGTGGGAATTAACCATTGCCTACTATAGCTGTACCTGAGGGGAGAGCCAGATATAGTTTGGAGCAAGAAGTGAGAGAGAAACAATCCAGGAAAATATCGAGGTCAGCAGATTTCGCTGTTGGTGAGAGTGCACTCCACCGGTTTCAATAGAGTGTTTTGAGGAATTGTGTATGAGTGAAAGATGGATGAAAAGAAAATGAAATGAGGTGTCTAAGGCTGTGGTGATAAAATGACAATAAAGGGGAAAAGGAAAAAATGAAATGATTTTGGTATCATCATTGAAAAGTGACTAAAAATGTAGCGAGATGGGAATGGTGGCTGTGGACACTCTCCTGATCCTGTCAATGTTGAGCTGATGGAAGAGAATGGGATGTTAGTCCATGACTCATCTGGAATGAATGAAATGTACTTGGAGCTTCATATTCCTGCTTAACCTGGATAACAGAATGGAGGTCTCTGGTGGGGAATCTGGAGAACATAGTCACTAGAGGGTAAAAGCAATGGGTTGATGAGATATCAGTTTGGGGACTCACTCTTGATCAAGCATGAGACTCATTAAATCTATATGCCTAGGACCCTGCCTGAGCTCCGTGTATGGAGTTAAGGACTTGTAATAGCTGGGAATGCCCTGATTCCTACCATGGAACCCAAAGAGAAGTATAGTCCCTCCCTTCTTAGTACCTAGAATTTGGTCAAGCGACTTTCAGACAATATCATCAGGGACTTTGAATAGTGGAGTAGTGACATAAGGGTCAGAGTCTAATGTAATGTATTCACAAAATCAAGACTATAGCTATGAGTATTCAGGTCAGTCCATTTTGATAGGAGACAACAAGTGACCAGTGGTGAGAGTTCCTATAAAAGTTTGCTCCACCTACTTTGGGAGCTTGGCTGGTTGATTTCCCTTGGTTTCTACTTAAGCTGCTTTTACCAAATTTCCTATATGAATGCTTCTCACAAACCCTTCTTATGTATTTCTTTTCTACTTAATTAAATAAAAATGAATTTCTGATATTTGCAGCCAAGAATGTAACAAGTACCCCTGAATATGAATAGTACATAGCTAGCTTCTAAGCTTGTGTGCTTTGTTGAAGAATCTCATGCTGGCCCTTTCCACAAGAAGAGAATGTGTGTGCACAATCTTATTTTTAGAACTCTTGCTGTTTTCCCATAACAATGTTCCTGACTGTGCTGGCGGATAGTCTGACATTCTCTTCTACTTTGAACATCAATTATGCCATTCATGTTCAGCAGCTATTTCTTCAAAAGTCATCATTCATGGATGGGGTTGTATCTAAAAATTTAGTGAATGCTTCACATATTATAAGTGCTTATTCAATGCTGCTAACATAGAGACCCACTTGCCTTTACACCTGAGCAGTAGGCCTGAGTATTCCTTTCCCCCACTTGGTACTTTAACTTTTATTTCCTTAAAGAAAAAACAAAAACCCAGTACCCAAACCTAATTCTAATTGCTTTTTTGTTACACACATCAAAGTGATAAAAAGAAGAAACGAAAAATCTTAAGCACGAAATATTTTTTTCCAAAATAAGTACATTACTAGGATTAATATTTTGATTCACATGTGACATTTCTGACTTCAAATTAAATCACCAAATGATTCACCAAACTTGAATCTTGTGTTTTTTTTTTTCAATTGGCTAGCACAATCTGTTATCTCAAATTAAATTTCTAAAGGAGCATGTGTTTGGGTATTACATACTTTATAGCTGACAGGGACACTATCTAATTAGCTATTTATATGCAAAGCAGAGGAAAGGATAATTAGAGACATGGATGATGCAAAGGCAATCATACTGACAGAGGGCAAAAGAAACTGCAAACATGTTCAATCAAATTTGTATATACATTTCTACAGTTTATCATGTTTCATTTGTATTATATTACATTTATGCATCATTTAACATGTTATAAATGAAGTAATAACCTAATCTGTTGATTGATAAATTAAATATAAATCTTATAACAAATTACCTACTGGACTACAACTATAAAAAGCATCAATGGATGGAAAGAATAAAGTCCAACATTCAGATATGCCTTCCTTAATTCTAACCTACAGTACCTTTTTCTCTAAGGGTGGGGGTTGGGGGTTAATATATTTAAGCTTACTTTGATATAATCAAAGTGTTCATCAAAAAAGAAAAATCCTGGTTTATAGAGATTGTTTCAGTTTTCTATTTATACATCACAAACAATCCCCAGATATTGTTGGCATAAAAAGACATTCTAGGGCACTTCAGCTGGAGACTGATTGGCTGACGACTAACGGTGGGTGAGGGAATCTGGTGCAGTTCTGAGTTAAGCCATGGATTTGGATTAGAGGCAGAGCTCAGGAGTCTCTGGACGCATGGTGGGGCAGAGGCTAGGGATTTCAGGACCAGCTGCAGAGGCAAAGAGAGGCGGGCTCAGTGGGGCTGAGATGCAGAACCAGGGAGGGCCGACTTGGGAGAGGGTGAAAGGAGAGCCATCATACCAGCAGCTGAGCTAGAACCCACGTGGTGAAATTGCTCTGGTTGCAGCCATAAGTGGAAATCAGAAAAAGAGCTCAAACCCTCCCACAACCATATCACACCAGAGCCTGGGGTTCACTGAGTGGCAATCCTGTCCAGCGCATAACCAAACACTGGAAAACCCACCTATTGGGTGCCCCATCCCCATGACTACAGTGAGAAGGCAGTCTCAAGCCTCAATGCTACCCACTAGCAACACCTTGTGGGTAGAGGTGAAACTGCAACCTGATTGCCAATCTTGGGCAAGTCAAACCTACGCAAGGCCAAAGAAACCGAGTCCTCAGAAATATTAACAGAATGCCAAATAGGGCAAAGACACAGAAAAATATATGTGAAATGATGGATCCAATCAAAAACCCAGTGAAAAATCTGAATACAGCAGACATATATAAATTACCTGAAAAGGAATATAGGGTAACAGTGATTAACATACTCATGGGAATCCAGAAATTAGTAGAGGCAGTTAACGAGTATGTCAGGAAGCAAAGAGAAGAATTAAAACAAGACATCAAACAGGTAACAGACACAGTGACTGAATTAAAGAACTCTATAGAAGGACTCAACAGTAGGATAGATGAAGCTTCTAAAAGAATGAGTGATCAGGAAATAGGACAGAGGAATGCAATCAAGCAAACCAGCAAAGAGATAAAAACAAATCAAAGTCAGCATTCAAGACCTGGAATAACATTAAAAGGAACAGCATTTGCATCATAGGGGTCTCATAGGAAGAGAGAGAAAAGGGGACAGAAATTATTTCTTATTGAAGAAATAATAGATGACAACTTACCCAATTTGAAGAATGAAGCAAGCCTCCAGATCCAGGAAACTCAAACTGTTCCTAGTAAAAGAAACCCAAACAGGAATACACCTAGACACATCATCATAAAAGTGTCAAAAATACAAAATAAACAAAGACTATTTAAAGCAGCCAGGGAAAAACATGTCATATACAGAGGAGCCCCCATAAGATTGTCAGCGGACTTCTCAAAAGAAAATCCACAGGACAGAAGGGAATGGCATAATATATCAAAAGTGCTGAAAGAAAACGATTTTCAACCTAGGATACTATATCCAGCAAGATTATCATTCAGAACTGCAGGAATGATAAAAACCTTTTCTGAAAAGCAAAAGTTAAAGGAGTTATCACTACAAAACCAGCTTTGCAAAAAATATTAAAGGATGATATATAAAGAGTAAAGAAACCACACAGAAAAACAGTAAGACAGCAACTATTAAAAGTGGAGAAGAAGAGAAGAGAACAAAAATGTGGATAGTTAGAATTAGTAGAAGACTAAAAGTCTTTGAAACAAAAATAGGTAGTAAACATAGAACTGTGAATGCTAACTTCGGGGAAACTTCAAAATACATCTGCAGGGAGAAAGAGAAGAAGGAAAAAAAGTGAATTCAATCAAAACATAACTGCACCCACCTGACCTAAAAAGAGAAAGAGAACAAAGGACGAATTATAAAATGACACTAAGCAGCTATATATCAATAATCACCCTAAACATTAATGGACTGAACCCACTAGTCAAATGACACAAAGTGGCTGAATGGATAAAGAAGCATAACCCAAACTTCTGCTGCATTCAGGAAACCCACCTTCTTCCAAAAGATTAAAACTCAAAGTCAATGGCTGGAAGACAATCCTTCAGTCGAATGGCAACCTCAAAAGGTCAGGAACAGCTATACTCATATCAGATAAAACAAACTTCCATCTAAAAAGCATAACAAAAGACAGATGGACACTATATAATGATTAAAGGATCAATCCAGCAGGAAGACATAATGCTTATTAGCATATATGCACCAAATGAAGGAGTATCAAAACATATCAAGCAAATATTATTAGACCTGAAGAGAAACATTGACAGCAACATAATAATGAAGTGGGGGACTTCAACACTCCACTTAACAACAATGGACAGATCAACCAGGCAGAAAATTAACAGAGAAACAGCTACCTTAATGACCATCTGGAACAGATAGATCTAAGACATATACCGATCACTTCACCCAATGACTACAGATTTCACTTTCTTCTCAGGTGTTCATGGAACATTCTCAAGGATAGATGGGGACACAAAGGATTGCTGGGACACAAAACATCTCTCAACAATGTCCAAAGACTGAAGTCATATAAAGCATCTTCTCTAACTACAATGGCCTAAAACTGGAAATCAAGCACAAAAAGAAAGCTGGAAGACACCCAAATCAACCCCAAAACTCAACAATATGCTCCTGAAGGACTTGGATAAAAGAGGAACTTAAAAAATACTTAGAGACAAATTAGAATGAGGACATGAGCTACCAGAATCTATGGGATGCAGTAAAAGCAGTATAAGGGGAAAGCTCATCACAATCCAGGCCTATCTCAAGAAATAAGAGAAATCCCAAATAGACAACTTAAATCTACATTAAAAACAACTAGAAAAAAAGAACAAGTAAAACCAAAAATATGCAGAAGAAAGGAAATAATCAAAAATCAAACAGAAATAAGTGACATAGGAAACAAAAAGACAATCCAGAAGATCAGTGAAACCAAAAGTTGGTTCTTTGAAAAAAAACAAAATTGACAGGCCATTGGCTAAACTCACAAAGAAAAAAGGGAGAAAAAGCACATAACTAGAATTATAAATGAAAAGGGAGAAGTTACAAGATACCACAGAAATTCAAAACATCGTAAGGGACTACTATGAACAGCTCTATACCACCAAAATGGACAATCTTGAGGACATGGACAGGTTTCTAGAAAAATATCATCTAGCAAGACTGAACCTGGAAGAACTGGAAAACCTGAACAGAACACTCACAAGCAAAGAAATTGAAGAAGTTATCAAGGGCATCCCCAAAAATAAAAGCCCAGGACTAGATGGCTTCTTCAGTGAGTTCTACCAAACCTTCAGAGAAGAATTATCACCTATTCTTCTGAAGCTCTTCCAAAATATTAAAGAACAGGGAACTCTCCCAAATAATTTTTATGCCCTAACACTACACTGATACCAAATGCTGACAGAGATGTCACCAAGAAAGAAAATTACAGACCAGTATCTCTATGAACATAGATCCAAAAATTATCAACAAAATATTAGCAAACCAAATTCATCATGCATCAAAAGATGATCTATCATAACCAAGTGGGATTCATCCCAGGGATGCAAGAATGGTTCAACATACGTAAATCTATCAATGTCATACACCATATCAACAAGAGCAGAGAGAAAAGCTACATGATCATATCAATAGATGCAGAGAAAGCTTTTGACAAGATCCAACACCCATTTATGATAAAAACTCTCCATAAGATGGGAATAGAAGGTTTATATCTCAAAATAATAAAGGTCATATATGAAATACTCACAGTCAACATCATAACCAATGGTGAAAAGTTGAAAGCATTTCCTCTTACATCAGGAGCAAAGCAAGGTTGTCCACTCTCACCACTGCTATTTAATATTGTACTGGAGGTTTTAACCAGAGCAATTAGGCAAGAAAAGGAAACAAAAGGAATCCAAATTGGAAAGGAGGAAGCAAACTATCATTATTTGCAGATGACATGATTATATATATTGAAAATCCCAAAAATTCTATCAAAAGACTTTTAGAACTCATCAGTGAATACAGTAAAGTGGCAGGCTATAAAATCAATGCACAAAAATCTGTTGCATTTTGATATGCAAACAACATGCTAGAAGAAAACGAAATCACATCATTTAAAATAGAAGTTAAGTGAATGAGATATCTGGACATACACCTAACAAAGGAAGTGAAAGATCTATACAATGAAAATTACAAGTCCTTTTTAAAATAAATAGAGGAGGAAACAAAGAAATGAAAAGATATTCCCCCGCTTGTGGCTGGGAAGAATCAATATCATTAAAATGGCCATCTTACCCAAAGCAATATATAGGTTGAATACAATCCCCATTAAAATCCCATGGGCTTATTTACAGGAAACAGAAAAAAAAATCTTAAAATTTGTATGGAACAAAAGACCCTGCATAGCCAAAGCAATCTTTAGAAAAATGAACGAATCTGGAGGGATTACACTTCCAGACTTTCAAGTATATTACAAAGCAATAGTAATCAAAACAGTATGGTATCAGAATAATAACAGAGGCACAGATCAGTGGACTAGAACTGAATCACCAGAAACTGACCCACTCACATATAGTCAGTTAATCCATGACAAAGGAGCCAAAATCATACAATGGAAAAAAGAAAGTCTCTTCAACAAATGGTGTTGGGAAACCTGGACAGTCACATGCAAAAGAATGAAATAGACCCTCTAACACCATTCACAAAAATTAACTCAAAATGGATTAGAGACTTGGACGTAAGACCAGAAACCATAAATCTCTTAGAAGACTACATAGGAAAAATTTTCCATGTCATCGGTCATAGAGAATCTTTTGGGGACTCGACTCCACCATCGAGAGAAATAAAAGAAAAATAAACAACTGGGACTACATCAAACTAAGGAGCTTCTTCACAACAAAAGACATCATTACCAAAACAAAAAGGAAACCTATTAATTGAGAGAAGATATTGGCATTCGATATTTCCATTAAGGCTTAATAGCTAAAATATATAAAGAAATGATAAAACTCAACAACAGAGAAACAGGCAATCCAAACAAAAAATGGGAGAAGGAATTGGAGAGACACTTTTCTGAAGAGGATATACAGATGGCTAACAGGCACATGAAATTAGGTTCCTACTCTTTGGCTATCAGGGAAATGCAAACTAAAACAACAATGAGATATCACCTTACACCTGAAAGACTGGCTATTATCTAAAAGTCTGGAAACAACAAATGCTGGTGAGGCTGTGGAGAAAAGGAAACACTTCTGTAGTGTTAGTGGGAGTGCAAATTGGTAAAACCCCTATGGAGAACAGCTTGGAGATTCCTCAACAAACTGAAGATGGAAATCCCATAGGATGCCTTCATTCCACTTCTGGGTATCTACCCAAAAGATACAAAAATCACCCATCTGAATAGATGCATGTATCCCCATGTTTCTTGTGGCCCTATTCACAATAGCTAAGAACTGGAAATTACCTAAGTGCCCAACATCAGATGGGTGGATAAAAAAGATGTGGTACATATGTACAATAGAATATTACACAGCTTTAGTAAGAGATGAAACTCTGTCATTTGAATCAACATGGCTGGAACTAGATGGGATAATGCTAAGTGAAACAGGTCAAAAGAAGAAAGATAGATACCAGATGACCTCATTTATAGGTGGAATGTGAATAGACAAAGGAACAGATGAAAAATAACCAACCCTGAAACATTTGCAGAACTGATGTTACCAAAGGGAATGGGGCAGGTGAGGGCGAATGGTGGTGGTGTCCACTGGACAATGGGGAAGAACACTTGATAATTTGGTGGAGGGCACGGTGTGTTGAAATATATCTAAGAAATGAGGAATCTATACATAGGAAACTATTATAATGTATAGACTAATTACTACAATAAAAAATAAATTAAAAATTCAAGGAAATAGTCTAAAATCAAAGTGAAACAAGTCATACACAGGAAAAAAAATAATTAATAGAATTTTGGAAGGATTAGCATTGGGATGCTGAAGTACTATAACCAGTGATTTATAATCACTGAGTTATTTGTAATAAGGTAATGGAAAATAAGCATTGGGTTAATATGGTTAAATACTGTTTGCTAAGTAAATTCACTACTTTTAAAAACCTTGAATGTAAATAAAATTATCCATAATGATCTTAGATTTAGGATCTATCAAACACAATGTTATTATCTTTTCTATTGTTGCTTTATTCTATTTTTGGAAGTTAACAAAATTTCTTGCCAAGAATAAAACTAATTAAAGAAAAATGAAAACAGCCAGCAGTGAATTTTATGATCCAGAATGTATATAAATTTAAAAAGGAAAGAGCTTCTCAAACAACCTGCCTAATGACTCCTTCCCTTTACCTAGTAAATATTCTTCAGTTTTATTTCTAATCTTTAGAAAGATTAGTGTTGTACTTAGTTAACAGTGCAAATTTCTTTCTCTCAAAGCTTCTGAAGTCCTTGGACTAAGACCCTAAATTAATTTTAATTAAGGATAAATTTAATAATTGAGTTATAAATCCCATCACATAAATAAGGAATGCATGGAAGATGAACACTAAATAATGTTCTATTCCAGTAAATAATCAGGGAACTGTTTATTAAAACTACAATGAGATATTATGCTATGCATATCAGATCTAGATATTCAGAAACCATCAATTACACATTTTTATTTGATTACTTACAATGTCTGAAAAAACTTTGGAAAATGTTTGCATTTAATAAAGCTCTATGGTATACAATGGCTCATATATTCTCTATAATTTTTATATGTGTATAATATGCTGTCATAAGTATATTTCCTCCCTGAAAAGTTTGTATTTGTTCAACTTCTAATAATGATTTCTATATAAATACTCATATATATACATGAAAAACTTAAATGGAAAATGAAAGTTGCTAAAATAAATATGCAACTGTTTTTATACACACACACGACATTCTATTATTCTCACAATTTGTGGGGCAGAAATTTGAGAAGGGTACAAAAAGGTCACTTGTCTCTGCTCCAGAATAACTAAGTCTTGAGCTGGGATGACTCAAATGGCTGATGATTGATGGGACAGTTTGACGGAGGGGTGGGGATGGGGGTGACATATGTGTGCAACTTTTGTTCTATCAACTGGTTTGTTTAGTTTTTCACATGCACATGCTGGGGATGAGGTCGAAGATAGCTTCTTCAGTTGCATGCCTTATATGGCTGGGATAGTAAAACAGCTGAAATTAATTGGTCCTCTCTTTCTCTCTCTTTCTCTGTGTCTCTCTCTTTCTCTGTGTCTCTCTCTCTCTCTCTCTCTCTCTCTCTCTCTCTCTCTCTCTCTCCATTCAGCCTCTCCATCTCTCCATGGCTACCTCCAGCTTCTTTGCAGAATGCTAATCTTGGGGTAATGGCTTGCTTCTAAAGGAATAAGCATTTCCAAGAGAAAAGATGTGGAGGTAATCAGTCTCTTAAGACCTGGAGTAGAAAGTCAGCATGGCAATAATTCCATCACATTTTATTCACCAAAACATGTCAAGATTCAAGGGAAGGGCATCTAGTTTCATCTCTCACTGAGAGGAATGTCAAAGAATTTGTGGTCATTTTTAATCTTCTAAAGAACATTCTATCCATCATGATTTACCAGAATTGGAAGATCTTAGCAGGATTCCGTGATAAGTCCTCTCACAGGGTTTCACTGGCATGGCATTCCATACCCCAAAGAGTCAGAAATGCAGTTCCAAGCAGTAATGTGTTTGACACAAATTACTTAACTTTTTCCCAAAGTTAAATATGTAAAAATTCATATTTGAACTCCCAGTTTGACAAGTGAACTGAGTTCTGAGTATATTCATTTCAAATCCCTCCATAATTCTATGGAAATGATGGTAAAGAAGTTCAAAAAGGAATAATTTCATAAAAATGCACATAAGGAAAGAAGGTCATTAGAAAAACAGCTAAGTCGATATACTTCCTAAACAGGAAAGGTGTATGACATCATATTTACAGAAAAACAGAACAAAAATAGAATCAGTGCACAGTATACAAAAGAAATAGCGCAGGTGAAGCCTGCAGACCTCCAGGCTCAAGAAGATAGTTAAGACAAGTAGAAGCAAGATGGCAAATAGCACCCAAAAGGTAATTCTTTATTCTTGCATGTACAGGTGTAATGCCTGGTCCAGGATGAAGTAAAGAATTGCTCTTTAAGGAACTTGAGTGCTCTGTATGACACCATTAAGACTGTACAGTGGAAGATTAACCTTACCCAAAGAAAAGCTAGGCCCTAGGTCCTGGGAGATAACTTCTAAACCTTTGGGAATAATCTGCCTGATAAGAATGTCTTTGTTTACCTCTGGGCCACTTTAATCCTTACAGAGTGGACAGGGTTAGTCTAGTTGAGTCAACTTGAAAAATCAGTCATACCAGCCAGCTGTCAACGTCTTTGTGGCCACCTCCCAATCATAAAAAAAAAAAAAAAAAAATGAATAATAAGTATCAGGTGAGTTCTAGGTTTACTCCATGCATGTTGTCACACAGTTATTGAGAGAAGTAAGTTCAGTCTACATGACTCCAGTGGGAGAGACAAGTGGTCTCCCCTGGACTCTGCCCTAGATGCCTATTCCCATTGCTGATTTCAATCTGCCTTCTTTCAATGGAATGAACTATAACTGTGAGTAGAACAACTTTTAAGAAAACGGGCAGGCAGGAATGAAGGTGAGTAGGCAGGTAAGGAGAGAGAAGAGAAAGCAGTATTTTATTTTATTGACTTTTTTATTTAGTCGTTCACATTGTCCCCTGGCCCCCACAACCACCACACATACCCCCAGAATTTGAACCAGGGGTATATGGACTGTGCTCCTTCAGAGGCAATTTACCAAACTGCTACTCAAGAAGGGTTTGCCAAGAGCTGTTTTGATCAGAGTTTCAACATTTGGAGAGCGCTCCTAGGCTATCTTCCTATACATCTCTGGATTAAAGCACTATGAATATGCTGCTTTTTAGCACCCTATCAGTGTACTTTTAAGCACCAATATTTTGGCAACTTTGAGAAGAACAGAGCTGCAAGATGTTATTAGCATCAGTAAATCCCTTAAGTTATTAATGCAATGAAAATAGAATTTCAGACAACCAGCCAATATTAATAAAGCATTCCCTTTTTTTTCCTTATAGATGTGCATAAGAATTTCTATTCCTTCCAGTTAACATTATTAGTACTATTTATACTTCCTTTATATCACTAAGTAAAGGTATAAGGTAAATGCAAAGTACTTGTACAGGTAGAGCCAAATGGGATGCTGAGAGAACCTGAGAACACCCTGAAGGAAACGACCAAATGTTCAGATATTTGTCATACACATATCTAGAGATATGGCCTGGGTTGAGGCAAATGTTATAAAGCAAAATAAACAAATAAAAAGAGCCCCACATATTCTTCCCATTAAGTGAGACAACAAAATGCCTTAATCTCTGGCTGCCTTTGCTCCCACGGCGAAATTATTTCATCCAACTTCATTTCAGAAACTCCCAGGGCAAATAAAATTCCTGTGCCTCAAAGCCAAGTGGGTAATCATTGACATGCTGATTAAGCATTACTGACTGAACTAAACAATAAGTCATTTAAATTGCTGGTGCACAGATGGGCAACATTTATTTAATTGTTTAATAACCTGAACTCTAAAGGGAATTTGCTAATGCACCTACAGTTGAGAAACAATAATGCCGTTTCAGAGAAGCATGAATTGACTTGCCATTTAAGCACTATGGTCATTTAAGGAAATGTGTAAAATCTCTCCTTAGTCCGCAATACATGCTTGCTTATCAGATGCAGTAAACCCTTCTATTATGCTAAGGCTCAGAAAGAGAATTAATCTAGACATGATGGTTTTAAAACATCCATTTTATTATTCTGTTTTGACCTTTTACATGTTTTATATTTGTATTTGTTTGTCTGTCAGATAGTTCCTAAGAGAGCTTATTATGTGTTATGTGTTGGCCAAAAGCACTTTAGGAAATAGAAGACACACTTCATAATCAATTGAAAATGTGTTTATTAAAATATTTGTCGTCTGTCTATTCTAGGTTTCTATGCAAATGCAACTTGAGTAAGAACTTTTTCATCTGACAAAAGATCATTATCATTCAAAACCCACTTTAAAGATCAACGAAGTTTAAATTCAGCAAATATTTCTTGAGCACATTTCAACTGCTGTGCTAGTTTCTAACTAGCTGCTTTTTAAGAGACAAAATATAAACAAATATATGTTGTAAGTAAAGTCAGGAAGTGACTATCAAGACAGATTTTGAAATCAGTTCTTCCTCTTGTCTCTTTAATATCTGTGCTCTATTGGCAAGCATCTTCCCTCTCCCTTAGAATGGGAATAATGATAATAATATAACATTACTTATTATCAATAATAATAATTTTTATGGATTGAATTGCATCCTTTAAAAAAAAAGTATTGAAGTCTTCATCCCCAGCACCTCAGAATATGACCTTATTTGGAAAGTGGATCTTTTCAAGTTAGAATGGAGTCATCATTGGGATGGGTCCTAACCGAATAGAATTAATTCTTATAAAAAGGAGAAATTTGGACACAGGGACAGATACACATAGAGGAAAGATGATGTAAAGACACACCAGGAGAAGAATGTGGGCAGATAGAGACAGAAATTAGATAAAGGCAGTTATAGAGTAAAGAATTGCCCAACAGCGGGAGTTACTCAGAAGAGTGTTAAAGGATTCTACCCAGGGTCTTAGCAAGAATATGGCTCTGTCACCAACCTCCTTCCTGACTTCTAGCTTCCAAAACTGTAAGAGGAGACATTTTTGTTGTTTTAAGTTCCCCCAGCTATGAAATTTAGGGCAGCCTCAGGGAGCAAAACCCTACTTGGAGAGCTGTAGTGAAAGGATTAAGTAAATTAAGAAATGCAAAGTAGTGGAAACAATGCCTGCCCTATGGTCAGCTCCAGGATTTCTCTTACAGATTTTACAGAGGTAGGGAACAACTTATCTCAGGAGGACAGCAGAAACACTTTACTCCACACACTGGTAACTTAAATGAGCAAAACTCTGTTATCTCACAATTTTTATTTCAAGAATCCAGCATGATCTGTCTGCCTCTGGCTCAAGGTCTCTCAAGAAGCTGCAGCTATTGGTGGTGACCATGGTCTCCTTGGAAGACTTAACTCGGTGACGAATGGAGAGGTCCTCTGCCTCCAGCTTGGCTGCTGGCAAGTATTGGTTTTGCACCAGTTGGAACATTCCATGGAGCTTCCTCATGACATGGCAGCTGACTTTCTCCAGAGAGAGCAAACCAGGAGAGAGCAAAGGAGACTGCCCAGGGCACAACCATGTGGCTCAAGCATCTGAGATGCTGGTGTGGGGACCATGAAAAGCACAAGAACCTGGCTTTATGACCTGGGTCCATGGAAGAGAAAAGAAAAATAACTAAAATAATGATGCTTCTTCCTTCTCTCCATTCCTTTATAAAAATGCCTCTTCCTGTGTACCCTGGTGTAGTAGTGGTTAAGTCAGCTGACTCCAGAGGAGGACAGTGCATGTACATCCCTAGGACCCAAGTTCGCATTCTGGGTCAGGACAACCAAGGTGAACAACTAAATAAAAAGAAAGTGCTCCTTCCTCCTCTCTCTTCCTGCCTGCTACATTCCTTCATTCCTGCTTGTACCTTTCCTTAAAAAAAAATAATGCTTCTTCCTTCTCATCCTTTTTTCCTTCCTCTCTTTAAAAAAAAAAAAAAAAGGAAATCACAGTCTTTTTATGACCTACTCAGAAGTGACATCCTGTCACTTTTTGCTGTATTTTCTTCATTGGAAACAAGTCACTAAGCCCTTCTCACATTCAAGGGGAGATGTTCATAGGAAGATCTAATACTGAAGGTATGAATCACTGAGTTACATCAGAGGCTCCCTACCACACAGAGGAAGAGCAAGAAAGAACTTTCTACATAGTACTTCCACTGTTTTAAATACAGGAGGTGCCAATTAAGTGCTCAAAATTAAATTTACAGGAAAAGGCATGATTTGTGTTCTGAGGGTAGTGGAATTGGAGGAAATGCCTAATAGTATATTCCATTGTAATAGTAAGTCCCCTTCCTACATTTATATTTTAACAACTAAATCAGGAATGCATGGAAGCCTACCTAAAGAAGGAAGGACAATATAAAGAATTCATCCTGTTCTGTTGGTAATCATTTCTAAATTATAATGTTCAAGTAAGACATTATACAAAGTTATATTAGTATAATTGAGTTTTCAAATTCTTATTGGTTTTAATTTTGCAGGCAAAACAAACATTCTGATGGAAAAATTTTTTAAAACACACATGAAATAAATTTCTCTTTGAACCCCACTACCAACTCAAGTTCATTCCCCAAAGCAAAACACTTTTCAGAGTTTGATGTGTATTTCTTCAACCATTTCTATGCATTCATAGTCAAGTGTGTATTAAGTGCCACATAAAGTTTTAGATTGTGTGGAGTATGGGTGTATTTGTGTGTGTGTGTGTGTGTGTGTGTGTGTGTGTGTGCGTGTGTGTGTGTATTTGTAGAAATGACACTATACAGGTTGTTCTGTAACTTGTAATTTTAATTTAGTATTCCTGGGATAGCTGTTGTTGTCTTCTAAACGAATTTATTTCACTTTAGAAAGTTATGTTTAGGATTATGTGATAATATCTATAAAATGTTTAGGATAGAGCCTGAGAATTTAGCAAACATTCAATAAATATATATTAGTTATTTCTATTATTAAAGAAGGGAGGCTAAAGTTTTAAAGACATAGTACTAGGGAATTTCTTTGTGCTGACATGACAATATACTTTGATTATAATGATTGTGAGAGCTAATTTTGTGAGTCAACTTAACTGGTCCCAGATATTTGATCAATTTTAACCTTTATGTTACTGTGAGGGTAGTTGGGGATGAGATTAAACATTTATTTTTTTAATTATTTTATTGAAGGACCATTTCATCATAACGTTGTATAGGTTTAAGGTGTGCCTCACAGTAAATCCACCTCTATAGGCACTGTACTATATAATAAATCCCCTTTACCCAGTTTAACATTTATATTGGTGCATTTTGATAAAGCAGATTGTTCCCTGTAATGTGAATGGGCCTCACACACTCAGTGGAAGGTTTGAATAAAATTAAAAAAACTAATCTCCCCCCACAAGAGGGAACTCTGCTATCAGACTGCCTTGAACTGTAATTTGAGCTCTTCCCTGGCTTCTCACAATCACAGAGGCCAGTTTCTCAAAATAAATCTCTCTCTGGTGCCCTGGTGGAGCAGCAATTAGGTGAGCCACCTACAAAGGAGCAAGCCACAGACTCCTGGGTTCAAGTCCAGGCCTGGGGAGAAACAACCAGTGTGAACAACTAAAATGAAAAATAAAGATACTTCTTTCTCCTCTCTCTTCTCATCTGCCTACCTACTTGCCTTCATTCCTGCCTGCACTTTCCTTTAAAAAATAAACATCTCTCTCATTAAATGTATCCAGAAAAGAAGAAAAAAATATGAGTTACTATACAAACTAGTAAAAACCAAACAAGATACTTAGTTTAGTTAATAGTACTGCAGTATTGTCAGTTTATTGTTTTTGAGAATGTATAATAGAAAGAAAGTTGTTATTGGTAAAGCTATGGGAAGGGTACATTGGAAAATTTTGTACAAATTTTGCTATTTCCTTTGTTTATAATTGTATCAAAATATAAAAGTGAGAAATACACACACATAAATCTGGTCATGCTATGGCCATAGACTAGATTCAAAAGTCTCCTATTAGAATAGACGACTGCCAGAACCCCGAGAAGAGCAAGCCTTAGACCAGGGATTAAAGATATCAGGACAGTGAATTGTCTCTGGCACCACCACCCAATCTTGGAATGCATGCGATCATTCAGATGGATAAGGAAAGCTGATGGACGAGTCTGACGTTTGAGATGTGTCTCATGCATAGTATGTGACCAGGACGGACCCTGCACTAAGAAACAAAGGAATGACACAGGTTGAAGACCATCAATAACTTCAAAGGACAATGTCACCTTGCTCAATCAGGAACTGAAACCTTGTCTGCTAACACGCTCTCCATCCCCTTTCCTCACCACGTGGGTTTTTTCCTTAAAAACCCAGGCTGCTGGCATAGCGAACTGGGAACTGGGTCTCGACCTCCTTTGGTCAGCTCCATTCCTTTACCCTCTAATTAAAACTGCTTACTCACTTGCCTAACTTCATCGTGGATTCTTTGAGCCCCACAGAGACCAGCATTACACACAATAGAAAACATGAGCAAGTTTGGGAGATCAAAGAGCAGAGCTCATCTGTGCTTCACATTCTAGGAGAAAAGAAAAGACTGGAGACTTCAATGTGGTACAAGAGACATAGAACAAGGATGCTGCAGGGGTTTTCTAGGAGGACTGACCCAAGAAGTCTCAGAGTGTCCAATTTTGCTGTTACACCCAAAGTATAGAGGATGAGCTGAGAGATCCTAACCTTTAGAGATCTGGTACTCATGAATGAAGCAAGCCCCGTAGTGGCTAACATGTCTGATGACTGATGACCGAGTGCGAGCCAAGCCATCTTCACAGATGATGATGATGACATAGGACGAGGGCTTAATTTCCAAACACTGGTGCTGCAGGAATCCCATAAGACTTTGAACACATAACCCAGAAATGACTGTGATTACTCTAAGTTGACTGTGTTTCCAGCACTTGAACAAATGGTGGCTTGAACTAAAAACAGGAAAAATCAGAGAAGTCACATTGTTTATACTTCTAAACTTGTGGTCTAAGATTCCACTGTTTGAATGAATCAAGATTCAATTTATTCTTCCCTTATTCATTTTCTTTCACTTTCTCTATAAAACCCTAATTAAAAAAGGGGCAAATGAAGAAACTGGGAAGTCAGGATAATTTAGATTGGGATTCAAGTCTGAGGAATAAGTCTGGCTTGTTCTACTACCTTTGAAACCTAGGGGAAGCTACGGCTATAATCACAAAATTTACTTCAGTTAGGAACTTTTAAAGAATATACTTTCTCAAAACTTCCAGGCCTGAATTTGAGGTTCTGAATATATTTTACAGATGCCTGGTAAATTGGGTCTGTTTTCAAGACTTTCATTTTCTTTTCTGGGTCAAAAAAGACTTTCTAAGTAGGTATTTTTTGAAGAAAAATAGAATGTGCATTTCAGAAGAGGGAGCATTTCTTGCATGTGTGCTAGGTAGAATAAGATCAGGGAAGGAAGTCCTTCTCTGAGATTCTTTATTCCATGTCACAACCTGAATACAGTAACTCTAGTGATATCATTGAGGGCCACTCAGGCAAAGTACCTGCTATAATTAAGGAAAAAATATCTATTATGGGACACAATGCACATTCTTTACTGAATCTGCACTTCTGCTGTAAAAAAGCAGTCACCAGCAGGTCTAGGGAAAAGCCTACATTAACTGGTATGCCTGATTCCTTCTAATAAAGAAGTTAGTCCCCAGGGAAGGTGTAGAGGGTTAAAAGTTATGCTTTCAATCACCAAGGCCTAATCCCAGATGTCTCTATTCAAACCTGCCTTTGTAATTGAAATTGTGGCTTTAAAATGGTAGTGGGGATTTACTCAAAAGTGTTTTCCAAAAGCTAAAATGCCCTGGTGACCTAGTCAGCATAATATGGTCTAAAAATCTTAAGTATGGTGAGAAGAACAGAAGGACTGAAGTCAGAAGTGAGTCCTTGATAAGAAGAAAGAGATGGTAGATATATTGCAGCTGCCGGAGAAACTGGGTTCTTCAACAGCTTCTGTTGAATGTGCAAAACATGTGAGATTTGAGCTTGGTGTTGACATCTAATCATGCACTTGGTATAATCTTTGATTTTTTGCTATAGTTTAATGTTAATATGTGTTATAGAAATAAAATCACAGCTTCAATTAAATAAAATCTACCCTTGGATGATTATTGCTTTCTAATCAGATTTCACACAAAAGTCAATGCTACCTATTTTTCCTTTCAGCTGCATTACTTTGATGTTTGCTTGATCTGACCATTTACTAATTTATGATAATTTATGTTAACTAATAAAATGTGCTGAATAAGTAAGACTCATCAGTTCCATTTCTGAATTTCATCCTGTACAGTCAAATAAATCTTTAAACTGTATGTATGGTCCCAGTATAACTGACTCAAGGCAGTAAATGCAAGAGCTATTTCCTTTCAGCATGCCCTAGCATTGAAGCCAACTCACTCGAATATATCTTAGGAAGAGGAATGTGTCACTGTTATTCAAATAAATTCCTGTTGTTATTAGTGATCCATTTCATCAATATCACTTCCATTGAATTTTGCTCATCAGGCACATGTTTGCATGTACAATTTCAGCTTCTTTTCCACATTTAAACCACCTTTGCCAAACATAAAATAGGAAAGGAAATCTGACTTTGTTCTTTATTATTTGCCTTGTGCCAGGCTCTACTTACTTTATATGGACCAGCATATTTAGCATTCCCATCAGAAGTCTGTACTTCTCACATATAGAATTGTTCTACTCTGCTGCATATCACTCCTTCAGTCCTTAGGGTCACACTCTGAAAGAGAAAAGAGACTGAGATTATACTCTTTTGGAAATAACCAGTTCAAACACTCTCTCCTCAAACAATTCAACTCTCCCAACCACATATGTAATCCTAGCAAATCCACCAAGGTATTTCTTTGACATTTCTTAGGCAACCAATGAATGATCTTTCCAGTCTCTCTCGCACAGCAGTCCTCCATAAGAGGCAATTTTGTCTCCCAGAGAAATGGCAACATCCGAAAACATTTTTGGTTGTCACTCCTAGAGATGGTAACATTGTTATCTAGTGAGGAGAGGTCAGGGATGCTTCACATCCTACATGGGACAGCTGTCACATCAAAGAATGATCTAGTCTCAAAAGTCAATAAGAAAACTCACAGTTAGTCCCTGACTGTCTTCATTCTCTTCCTCTTCCATTTCAGACTCAGCAATCCATCACAAAATCATTCTTTTGCAAATACCCTCAATTATTTGGCTCATCTCACCTTCTATCGTTGCTGCATATAAACCCCAACCTTGTGTTGGCTGATGACTACCTAAAAAGACCACTAGAAATACCTATTGGTTGAGCAACAGTAAATTTATTACTGAAATAAAGAAGAATATCTTTTTGACAAAGTATTAGCAGTACCTCAGAAGAGAGAAGACAGGGAAAGATATTTATGGGGTTGCTGGCTTGTACTAGCTGATTTCAAAAACAAGTGTTAAAAGATAGGGAAGTAATTGGGACTGACAATTTATGACACAGTGGTTTTGGATTGTTAGACCCAGTGATAGGAGGATCTCCAAGAGAGTATTGATAAGCAAGCTTGTAGTCTTGCTGAGTAAACAATTTTCATTGTTTCACTGTCTTATCTTCCAAAGTAAGTTTCTTGAAACATACATCTAAGTTAATGTTTGGTTTGGATGGGTTTTTTTGTTTTTTGTTTTTTTTTTCAACTGGTCTGAGTCTTCACATAGACAAAGGAAAATATTGTTGATATGAGAATTAGCATAGAAACAGAAAAGTATGTTGGCTTTAATTTTTACTTGATCAAATTTAACTGCTGAACTTTATGCTTCAACCAAGCAACTTTGGCTTGGGGGAAGAAAATCACACACCGGGGCAGCTCGGTTTCACTATATATTTATAATTATCAATTCCAATAACCACAAAACACTTTCCAGCAATCTTACAATATTTTTTTAGCGAGCCTATTCTGTTCATTCATTCTCCAGTCACTAAAAACCTCTTTCAGCTGATGCACTTAATTCTAATGTCATAGGAACTCAGCCAATTTTCCCATCCTCATGTTTCATGTCGTTACTCCACACCAAGTCATACTCGACAACTTGCAGTTCATGAAACATTGTTTCATCTTTCTTGCTTTAAGATCTTCAAACATATTGTTATCTCTGTCTGTAAACATAACATCTCCCCATTTTTAATCTGATAAAAACACGTTCATCCTTCAAGTCTTAGCTTAATTGTCATGTACACGAATAAAATCTTTCTTCATATCCCAGGCTACTTTAATTTCACTTTAATTCTAGAGTTCCACTTTAATTCTATTGTCTCACAATATCTTATATAATTTTATAATTATCATAAGGCATAATTGGAATTTTGTGCATGTGATTATACATTTAACAAGAGGGACTATACCTACTTTAATACATTAAATTCTAACATCTACTCTAGTGTCAAATTTAGTAAACTTTCAGTAAATGTTTGATAAATGACTGGTTGAAAGGACTGAATAATAAACTTTCTCACAGAGCAAAATAAGTAATACTGGAACTGAGAATAAACTCACAATTTATCTCATGCAAATCATGCTTGTCTCTTTTATATTACATCAACATTACCAAAAAATGAGGGTTTTACTTCCTCTGTCTCCCACGTTTAATTTTTTCTCATTATATTTCTGCCTATATATCAACATTCATCTAAATTTTTTTCTGGCTTCTCTGATCCATTTGAGTCTTGAAATACAGGAACTTTGCTTCTTCAGTCCTGTATAGCTGTGAATACAGTTTAAACACAGACATCAAAGTTTTTATCTGCTAGCTCCCAAGTCTTTATCTTTGAATTAGATGAACCTTTACAGGTCATAACTGCTCTTTGAGCTAATGGAGCACTGTGCTATTAGTTGTGGTCATCTTGGGATGTGCCACTCAGATACTCCTCCAAGGAACAACTTGTCATTCAGCTGACTCCCAACATTAGCTCCTGCAGAAACTGCCTCAGCTTTGGAACCAAGTTGGCATTCTTCAGAGGCTGCCTTCAACCAATAACTGGGCACTGTGCATCCACAGTTGGCTTTCTTCAGTACCATCCTTGTTTCAGAACTGTACAGTTGGTTGGCCAGATCTGTAGTTGAAGTTGAGACCTTCCCTTCCCAATCTCACTTCTTTGTTTTCTTTCCTGTCACAAGTTGCAGATTTTCTTTCTCTTCTCACTAAGTTTCTTACACTCTATTCCATTGTCTGCTTGCAGGAAGACTCAACTGACAGACTAGTACAAGACTATATCAATATCATTGGACAAGTCACTGGACTTGTCCTTGTTTTGCCTATCGAGCACCTACAATGTTTATTAAGTCAAATATTTGTAAGGGCTTTACCATGTGCCAGATATATTATATATGCTAGCTTGGTGAATCTGTACCATAACTTACGTGGTAGGTATTATTCTCTTGGTAGAGATATGGAATCTAAAACTTAAATAAGCTTTGTGTGCTGCTCAATTTTTCCCAGGAAGGTAGCAGCAAACCTATGAATGAAACACAAATCTGTCTGACTCAAAATCCTAGACTCTACCGGCTACCACATGATCCCTCATAATAAGGTAAAATGTTGGTTGTTATGAATGATAAAAGAATTATTAGACACTCCTTGCCCTCAAGCATTTGTACGACTTCTTCTAGTTCCAAAAATGAATGATTCTGTATAATATGAAGTAAGTGGTCTATTATTGTGCAAAATATACAGGAAATTACAGAAGTCCCCATGTTAAACAGGATGCCCACTGGAATATCATTCTTAGAGTTGGTTATACTATACCTCAAATTTTAAATTGAATGTCAAATTTAATTTGCCCAAGGTAGCCTACGCTCAAAGTCTATCACAGATCACAAAGCTAGACCTGATAACTGCCTGATGAATCAACGTGATAGGAGGGTAGGCAAGTGGATGATAGTAATTGTTTCGGGCACCCATGCTTCCTATTTCCCTCATCCCTCCAAGCAGTTCAGTATCCCACTTGAAAGGATTTTGTATTTGTAAGTTAAGCATCAAAGAAAATGTTATCATTCCAGATAATGGAAAAGGTTCAGACCACAGAGTTCTGCTATCATGGAAACCAATGACCATTTATCTGTCTTTTCAAGTATTAATTTCTAAGGTTCAGCTATAATGTTCCCTTTAAGAGGAAGGCTCATTTCGCTATCTAACCTTCATTGATTTATCTTTTTCTCTGATTCTGGAACTACTTAGAATTTGATAATACATTCTTTTATTCTTTTATTCACCACACTTGGATTGACTATCTACTTTTGACTTTGATATTCACCATGGGCGACACACAGACAAAGCCTCTGCCTTTGGAACTTGAAATCTAGTTGAGGAATATAATTTCAAGTAGCCTAGGGAAGCAGGAACTACTGTATAAGAATTGGGATTTAGATTCAATTTTGCCAGTCACTAGATGAATGAGATAAATGAGGTTAGACTGCCTTTCTGTCTAACCATTCTTGACCTATAAGATATAGAGGACAGTACAACAGAGCAATATCAAGGCCAAGTGAAATAACAGATATTTAATTCTTGTAAAAGAAAAACTTCTGTACAATTATTAGATGTTGATAATAGCATTAGTCATAACTTATTACAAAGCAAAAGAGAATATGTGGCACAGGAGAGATCAAAAGATACAGCATGCTGAGTACAGTTCATGGTTTATGGAAATACTTCCACAATATAAATATTTTAGCTAAACTGTTAAGGATGAATTAAATTTGGTTTTGGAGAAGGGAAAGGGGGTACAATAAAGCCTGAGAAAGCATTATAATCAAGTGTAAGGCTCCATGAAATGCGTAGTGAGTTTAAGAAGGAGCTAGTCTGATGTGTCTAAATTATTTTCTGTAGAGATGGCTATACTAAGAAGAAAGATTTGAGTAGGCTAGGGCTTTCTCGTGGAGATACTCAATTATCATGCTAAAAAGTATGAATTTTCTTTGTAGGGATATTTGAGTAAGGAATAAATGTTTATTTTGTCCTGTGTTCAAGTTAGTCTGCTCTGCATTCTTCTCCCATTCTGCCGTTTTATTCTGGTGAGAATTGAAATCATCAGAACCCAGTTGCTAGCCCTAGTAATGCAAACTAAAACAGGTGCTCTGACCTATACATTTGTATTTTTGAGCAGAGCTTTATAGGGACTGATTATAACTGAAGGTGAATAATTCAAATAGAGAGCTCTAGAGAAACCCTGATTCTCAGATTTCCATCATCCTCGCCCTACTCTTGTTCTCTCTGAGGTCTGACCTCCCAGATTTTCTTCTGATACCTCATTACTGCTAACATTAGCCAAAATCGCTTTCTATTGGAAACCTCGGCTAGAACGTGAGAACCACGAGGAAGAAATTAACAGGATCTGACTTGTAATTACTGAATGTAGAGTAATGATTTATCAGAGAAAAGCCCAAATGTAGAAATTA
The DNA here is from genome assembly GCA_004363575.1 of Solenodon paradoxus. Taxonomy (NCBI): domain Eukaryota; kingdom Metazoa; phylum Chordata; class Mammalia; order Eulipotyphla; family Solenodontidae; genus Solenodon; species Solenodon paradoxus. The sequence continues at coordinate 341,804 of RJWH01000300.1, forward strand.
TTAATAATGAGGGTCTGCAGCTCTCACACATTCATTCTAGTTTCTCCTGATGCACATCTCTACCTATGACACTCTCCTTAAAATTCTTCAGAAAACATACCTTCTAGAGGAATATAAAAATTATTTGACCAAGTACGCAAGTTCCTCAGATTGAGCCCTCATGTTAATTTCCAACATACTTAATTACTCCTTTTCAGGGATCCTAAGCTCCAGCCTCTCTGGAAACTGTTCACTCTGCTTGCATCTCTTGGTTTTTTGCCTCCAGGCCTTTTCGGACATGCAGAGACCTGGCCCAGAGATAAAATGAGAATGTAGCTCTGGAAATAAAAGGGTCAAGTGAGAAAGCCTGTTTTGTTCCCCCAGCAATTGCACATAAACATTTCACCCTAATAGCCTGCCCATTTGTGTCTTTCTGAATGGCATCTGCATATTTATTGGCAAATCAGGCACCTTGGAGGAACAGTGACATTATCACATTAATGTCTTAGAAGGTAAAACAGTTGACTTTGTTCTGTTTTGAAGGTGTTGCCCTTTTTATCTTAATGGCAGGGTTTCTCTACCGTGCCAGGCTGGATTACCTCTGTAAATCTTATTAACAATGCAGGGACTTCGCTGTTAATGTGCTGTGAAGCTCTGGAATGGCTCCCTCCATGACCTCCCAGGCAGCTTTGAGCATAAGCCAGAGGGATAAGCCACCTGGTTAGTTTTGTAGCAAGGCTCTGGGAAAACATGGGCAAGAGGTGATTACTGGCTAGAATCGGTTGATGGCATTTATTGAGAACTCACTGTGTGGGAGCCTTTGGCTGGCAGCAGTTGAAGGGAAAATTAGTCCCATGACCTTGGGGAGTTTCTGAACGAATTAAAGGTGTAGAATCTGCACACAGGAAAGTGAATTAACAAGTAAGAGAAACCAACTTTCTGAGAGGCAAAGGAAGGGCACTAGACGAATGTTCTCACCATCCACACTTTTCTATTCTAGGTTCCCATCACTCGGGGAAAATCATCTTCTAAGATGCACTGGTAGCGCCACCCATATTTCGTATCTTAGTGCTTGTCACCCTGAACTCTAATTAATGCTTCCTTAACTGTCTCCTGCACTGGAATTTAAGCTCCTATCTGATGTGTAACTATAACCCACCCCCTGTGTACTACCTGGCACAAGTGAAAAATCACTCATGAAATACTGATAAGAAAATATCAGTGTTGTTGGTGATAAGATGTTGTTCTTGGTAATATTTGGTCTCTACTATTTTATTTTTGAAGGGTAAAAGAAGACATCTTTCTTTCCTTGCCCTTCCAGCCCATTAGTAAATTTTCATATAAATCGATGTATGTATTAACATTAAACTGTCTACACATTATTTGGCCCATATTCAAAGATCCTTATGAAAGTTGTTAAAATGTTTAATTTTGAGCGGCTAGGTGTTACCAAAAGATACAGATTTTATAATATAGCATCTTCATACCTAGATTTTTAACAAAACTACAAGGAATGTCCTTGAAAAGAAATGTGAAAGCATATAGTATTTCTTTATGGTCTTATTAATGACTCGGATTCCCCAGTGGTGTGTATGTGTGGTTTTGATCTCAACACCAGAGAATACAGGTGGACAAGATCTTACTTTGTGGTCAGACATTTCTCAGAAGACCAGCAGTCTTGGAATAACAAAAGAATTACAAAGTCTATTAAATTTTCAGCTATTTAAGTGTATAAAGATCAACTTATATTTATTAGTGAAATAGTCCAATTTGTATTTATTGGGCACCCACAGTATACAAAGCATCAAAATATGCGATGTAGTTCCTGCTCTCTAGAAACTTAGAGTGAAGAAGAGATTCATAAATAAGTGATTTTATTACTAATGACAACATAACAAGTTCAACATTGGAGTATATCTAGGGGCTGTAGAGACACAAAAAGGAGTACCCCAGTGTATGCCCTTACTTGTGAGTATGTGTGCTCATGTGTGGGCAGGAGTGATGTGTCAAAGATTTTATAAACTAAACATGAAGGAGAATACGATTTAGGAAAGCAGTTGGAGGTTTTTTCTAGTATGTGCCAAGACATGTACCAAGGTTCTGACCTATGTGTAACAAATCAAAAACCTTCTATAACTGTGAGAGGGTTGATTGCAACAGGGACAAAGGGAAGATGAAAGCAGCAAAGCAGACAGTTGCAATATCACAGAGAAGCTGCATGCTAGGTCAGCAAGCTTGTACTATTTCCAGTTGGTCAAAGGTGTCCTACCTGTGTTTCTGCTTTAAGGTAAGGGTATGATCCATGGGGTTAATTACTGGTGTGTAATAGCAAAGTGGATGTAGAGAGAATTTGTATAGCTTCAAAAAAAAGTGACCTTTCTATGCCTTCTCGCTAGCTAATTACATAGCCTTCAATGATGCTAACAGCTATATTGAGTAGTCATGTGCTAGGAAAGTTTTGAGCAGCTTTTATGTATTAAATTAAGAATTTTACTGGTCTCTTCAGGCTACCAAAACAAAATACCATAAATTGGGTGGCTTGAACAATAGAAATTTATTTCTCTGGAGTCGGGGAAGTAAGTCTAAGATCAAGCTGTGGGCAAAATGGCTTTCCTTAGGATGTCTCTTCTTTTGGCTTTTTGGTAGCCACCATTTTGCTGTACAGTCAAATGACTTAGGTTGTGTGTGTTCACTGAGAAAGAGCAAGCTAAGCTCTTTCTTCCTTGCTTTCCATGTAAGACTACCAATCCTATCAGATTAGGTTCTCATTCTGTGACTTCATTTAACTTGTATTACCTCCTAAACACCTTATCTCAAATCACAATCAACATTGGGGACTGGGCTTAAACATATGATCTGGGGGAATACAGTTCAGTCCATAGCAGAAATTCTCAAAAAAAAACCAATAAGGTTGGGACAAAAAATGAATAATAATACTGCTGCTGCTATTCCTATTTATAGGTGACATCATCTAGACATAGAAATTAGTATCACAGTTGAGTGTCCTCAACAGCAGACACTGAGAGAGTTTGGGGACAAACTATAAAGGAAGAAGAAAGAAGAAACAGATGCAAAGACAAAATGCAATGGGCAATTAAAGAGATAATTTTTATTCGGGCTATTTTAATAGGGAGAACATTGATAAGATGTGTCTCAAATAAGAAGAAAACTTGGTTTTAGACAACAGAAGTATCACTGAGAAAGAGTAGAGGTGAGTCTTATTTCAGTATATAGGAAAACAGGGAATTTCTTTGAGTCATTTCTCAGCATACAAAAGGGTAGGAAGATACTAGAAAGCAAAACAATGGGGAATTTCTTAACATTGCGATTTTTTCTGTGAGTATGAAACTGGAAAAGTTCACTATGTCTTCCCTTCCTTTTTGCAAGATGAATAAATATCATTCATACTAGAACAGCTCAGAGGCAGTAATAAACCACTTGAAAGAAATGAAGCAGGTTGAAGAAATAGGTTGGTGGGAACGTAAATTGGTACAACTTCTTTGGAAAACAGTATGGAGAAATACTCAAACAAATAAAGACAGATCTACCATTCGATCCGGCAATTCCACTACTGGGCATAGACCCAGAGGATACAAAATCTCTAACCAGAAAAAAAATGTTAGCTACAAATTTAAGCTGATGTGCAGGAGAAGGGAAATCCACAGAAAATCCACAGAAAACAATAAATCAATGTGGGTGATTTAAAGTACTGGCAGCCATTAGCACAGAGCCATAAAACCATAAAATGGTACCAACCTGGTTTAAAATGCCAGAGCCAGGAAATCTGTACAATTAAGTTTAAATTATGGCTACACCATCAACTCCAAGTATACATGCTAATGTCCAGGGCTATGGACTGGTGGAAAGAATAAAGGAAATAATTCATAAAGTTTGAAGTCCTCCAATCACTTTAAAAGAAGACACTAGAAGGCCATTCAAGGACCTTATTCCACCTCAGCATTCACCTGGGCGGGGATAAGGGCAGAGAGTGACCAGTAGAAATCTTAAAAACCTCAGGTCCCAAACCTCTCCATGCTACTTCCTTTTAAGAATGGCTTACTCCCACACCTATCCAGGAATGTGCTTGTCCCCCTTCATTCCTCTTAAATATCTTGTGTCACTTCTGCGCTTTCCCTCTCCTTTCTTCTCATGTGCCATGCTCTGGAGCACATTTTCTCTCCAGAGACACAGAGAATACATGGCGAGGAAACAGGCACAAACCCCACAGTTACAACAATATCTGCACCCTGATGTTCATAGCAGCCAAGTTCACACAGTCAAGACATGGAAACAACCTACATGCCCATCAACAGATGACCAGAGAAAGAAGCTGTGGTCTATAGACTCAATGGAATTCTAGGCAGATAGATACTAAACCAAAATGAAACTGTGCCCTTTGCAACAATGTGGATGGAACTGGAGGGGTTCTTGTGAAGTGAAATAAGTCAGAAAGAAAAAGAGAAATGTAGGATGGTTTCACTCATATCTGGAATATCATGAAATGAAACAAACAAAAAGATAAACCCCAGCAAAAACTCTCAGGACACAAGATGATGACTGCCACGGGGGTGGGAGCAGGAAAGAAAGGAAAGAGGGGAAAGGTGGGGGGAAAGGACATAGGAACTCTGGTGGAGGGTGTGATGTGAAATATAGACTGAGAGACAATGTCAATATTCAAAATGAGTGTAGCATTGTGAACAATATTATAGTAGATTGATGATAGATAAACTGAAGGACTCCTGGAGGTATTCCCGCAAGAACAGTTGAATTCGCCACCGTCAGTTGTCTTAAGAGTCCTCAGAATCAAACATCTTAAAAAACAGCTGCCTAAAATGATCAAGATATTAATGTAAAAGGTTGTATGGCTGGCTGGGAGGACAAGTGTTCCATGTTGATAGCAGGTTGTGGGACTTGGGCTCACAGGTTTCTTTACATTCTGGGGGATGGAACCAGCTTCAAGGGACATAGAGTCCTGAGGGATTTCTGAGAAGTTAGGTTAGAGCTTGTGGTGGTACTGAGCTAGGTAAGAGGGTGAATACTTGGCAAAGTAAGTTTGGAGGATTGTAATGAGATACAACAAAAATGAAAAGAATTGAAAATTTGCAAAGAAGAGACCATGTGAGAAAGAAAACAGGATTTACCAGGCGTGTATCAAAATTTAAGAAAGGGAGGTTGTTTAGGGAAAGAAAGTCAATTAAAGAGAGAAAGTCAGTCACTTAAACCTCTATCAATTAGAGTTTGCCTGTTATCACATTTTGCCATTTATAGTAACAATTTGCACAGCTAGAATCCAAAAGAGTACCTTCTGGTATGGGGCCAGATGCTGAGAGGCCGCATGTTACCTCGCAGAAGAGGCTTCTGTGGCTGTTTCAAAGGGTGTGAGAAAGGAGTGGGGGACAACTACAGGTTCAGAGATTCTGAGGCATCTAGGGTGTCACAGCTTTGCAAGACACCCCTCCACTACTCCATTCTCATGTAAAGATTGCAGGTTTTCCCCACAAGGGACCTGACTTTGACATGCACATGCCTTGGCTGACTGTTTAGCCACTTCTGAGGGTTGGCTATTCTGACCATAAAATCCCAAGTTTAAGTCCCGAGTTTAGGCCTCCGCTTTCTCTGCCCTCTGGCTTGAGGAAACGAGCACTTCTCTGTAGAGAGCCACAGAGATGCTGTGGCCTTGAATTCTGTTACTTGTCCTCAGTTGTTTATTGCCTTTCAGTGAGCAGTGTTAACTCTTCAAGAGGGTGTGTGGCCCAGCAGAACTAGCATCACCTGGGAGGTCGTTAAATATACCATTTCTTCAACTCCACATACCGAATCAGAAAGTCTGATGTCGGGATCAAGCAGTGTTTGTTTTAACAATTTCTCACAGTGATTCTAATGCACAAGAGAGTTTGATACACTGCAGTGATATACCCATGGTCTCGGCAACAACTCTCTAACCCTGGCATCCTCATATCTACTATTTTCTCTGTGTAATTCACCTGTCTATTATATTACAGCTGCTAGTGCATCTCCATGTACTCCATTCCCTCCCAATTCACCACTGCTGAAAAAAACTGAATGGACTACTGCCTGGAGCCAGAGTCCTTTAGTCCTCCAACTACCACCCGTCATGGTATCCTCACTACTGGCCAGATGCTGAACAAAACAGCTCCAAAACCCCATTATCATCTACTTGCTTTCTCATACAAGTTCCCTTACTACCACAAGCCAGAGTCTCTGGAAGCAGAGCTTAAGACAGAATTTGGGGTGACAGACACTTCTTAAAGGCAGTACTAGTGAAGAGAATAGGGAGGAAGCAGGACTGAATATTGTTGACTTACATTGCAGGTAGAGAGAAAAGTCGATTTACCTATGATGCAGGCTTGACAAAGACTTAGAAACTCAGCAAGCAGTTTTACAGCTAATTCTGCCCATCACAGAGTCCTAGGTAGCCAAACAGGGCCAGCCTGCCTTGCTCAGTCACCAGATTGACCCAAGAAAGGCATGAGGGAGGGTAAAATGATCTCTACAGTCTGAAGCTGATCTGGAAGGAACTAAAATCTAGAGTCTCTTAGACCACATTCTCTGCTTCTGGGTATAAAGCCCTTCTTCAAAGAGGGTCTGGCTGGAGCATTTTCCTATTTACTGTAGTTAGTAACTTGCCTAAATTCACATAGAAAGAAGGTAATAAAGCCAGACAGTGAAATCAAGTAGCCTGGTCCACGCTTTTTACCATCTCACTATAGCACCTGTAGGTATCACTGCTGCAGATCCACTGAACAACGCTGGCAAGGTGACACGAATCAATTTGATTTTTAGGAAGCTTTTCAATGAAGGATTGACAGGTATCAGTATCAAGATTCAATTCATCAGATCGTATTAGACTCAATTTCTCCCTTTCAGTAAAAATTGGCCTTTTCTTTATTAAAATAAACCCAGGACATCCAGTTTCTCTATGAAAGGAATACCTTTTAGGGAGAGAGGCCCTACTCTGTTACCCTGCATTTCACATTTCCTTGCAGGTTTCACATTTCCTTTCAGGTTTCAGCTTGACTATTACTGTTACCAGAACATTTTTCTTTTTGAGTTATACTTAGGAGTTCTGGGTTTCATCTGAATGTAGAAGTACATACTTTCTTAAGACAGTTTCATGAATACGACTATTTGAAGAGAGCTGAGAAGAAAGATAATTGTTCATTTCTTTGAAATAAGAGAGCCTCAAAAACTTCCCTTACAAGAGGCTCTCTTAAGGGAGTTGATACAATAGGTAGAAAAGAATAAATATATTTCAATAAAAACAATAATTCAATCACTAGATTTATGGTTCCATTCTAATTCTTGACCAAAGCAAATGCACAATACATACTTCGTGATGAATGAATGATTATCATCCCAGTGAATCTTGTACTTTGAATTATCTTCTCAGTCCTGGAAATGGTTACACCAGAGAACCTGAATATTCTTACCAATAAATCGCAATGACAAGAAATAAAAGCCAAGATATTCTGAGGCCCCCAGTCCCCTTAAACTTTCTTTCGGGGTTCTATATTCACTTTATCTGTGTCCAATTTTCTTCGGTGTCCAATTTATGCCACTTTTAAAAGAAAACCAGAAGGGAAGAAGTGAACTGTGGGATTCTCCTTCATCAGCTCTGCCTTGGGTATTGCCTTGAGCATTTATGAGCTAAGTCCCAGCAGGAAGCAGAACACATTCAAATCAGGAGAACGTAATAAAGAGACCATGTTAACAGGTGTAGGGAAACCCCAAGGGATCATGTATGGGGTTTAGTAATCCCTTAGCTCCCTGTACTCTTAGTCTTGAAGGGATAAGGAAATGCTGTGGTTTCCAGAACCCACAGAGAGGACTTGCACAGAGGTTTGCTTTCTAGCACCTTAGCTCTTTTGTTAAGAGACACAACCAACTAATGGACAACTCAGCTGGGAAAAAGCTGGGGTAATGAAATCCCCAGCCTCCTTCCTATCTGTTGTTTAACTCTTTCCATCGATAGTTTAAAAACAGCCAGGGTTTCTGAGTGCCAAACCTACCTGGAAACAAGAAAGCAGGGAAGTTGCAGATGACAAGTAAGTGCATCTTGATGAGTCCCCTGGGCAAGGACAGGGAGAAACAGGATGGAGAACAGATCTGTAGAGACAAATGGGTGATGTTTAACATACTTTTTGGTTTTTCCCATCAGTCAACGGGGTTGGACTATGTCTATGGATTGATATTTATAGGAGAGTGATAATAAGTACATCTAAAGTATTTATGTCTGAGGGAACATTTTCCAACCAGAATCTAAGAAAAGAATCAAAATAATCAAAATTTAACAAAATTTCTGGCAACTCTACAGTCATCAAACCATCCTTTGCCTTTTGTTTTTAAAATTTAAAATAAAAATAACTTTTTTCATGTAATAAATGAGTCGCTAAATTCTTAGTACTAAGAGATTGGGAATGACACAGAAATCAAGAAGATTCCTCAAGGAGAAAAGTGTCATTGATTATTTGAAGTTATTAAGTCAAATTTATATATTCAGAGTCTTTTTGTTTTTTGGGTTTTTTTTAAGGGACAGAACAGGCAGGAGTGAAGGTGAGGAGGCAGGCAGTCAGGAAGAGAAAAGAAGCAACAGCGCTTTTTATTTGTTCACACTGGTTGTTTCTCCCTGGACTCAGGACTTGAAGCCAGGGGTATGTGGCCTGCGATCCTTCGGAAGTGACTGACCTAACCACTACTCTACCAGGTAGCATCCGTTCAGAGATATTTATACAAAGGGCAAAACAGTACATATTTTTGACTTGGTAAGTGATGTGGTCTCTATCACATTCACCCAACTCTGCCATTAGAGTTTGAAAACAACCACAAATAAATTGGCACGGCTATGTTTCAATGAGATTTTATTTACAAAAACAGATGACTGGCTCTTCCAAGCATGTATTGAGCCATGGTTTTGAACAGACTGATGTGGGTTCCAGTCCCAGCTCCAACACTCAGCAGAGTAGCTCTGTACAAATTGTTCATTCTCTGGCCAAACTCCCTACCTCATAGAGTCCTTGAAAAATATAAGTAAGGTGGACCTCGTACAGATGAGCCACTCAATAAATGGTACTTGCCTTTCTTTCTACATATTACCAGGGAAATGGGGAAATTGAACAAGTGAATTTGGTTGAAACATGTTGAGCTACTTTCTAACTGGGTCAAAAGGTCTCTAGGGAAAATTTGGAGACTATATTGTGTAAATAAATTCCATGGAGAAAGATATCACATAAAACTGCCAGAGTTTTAATTTTTAAAATGAGCAACTTAATATCTTGAGTGGAGTTTAGTGGATTTAAAAGAACTGGCTGCATTATTATTGCCAGCAGGGGACTATCTAATTGGGAGTCCATCATCTACAATGGAAAACACAGCTGGAACCCAATCAGCTCCCGGTGATCAAGAAAAGAAGCATGGGGAGGAATAAGATAATGTGTATCTCCAGAGAGATGCAAAAATTAAAAAGGCATAACTCCAAATGAACTCCTGGCTTTGAGTCTCAGAACTAGAACTTATAAATCAGAACTTCTCAAAGGTATGCTGTGATTTACACAAAGCTCATCACCTCCCTCTCCTCCCCACCATTTGTCAGAAGGTTTCATCATACCCAAATAAATTCTCATAAACAAAAAGGCACGCACCTTTGATCTCATGCTGGTCAGTATCTTTCTCCCCAAATTAGGCATTACATCCTCTGGATATTTCCTTATCACCCAAGGCTGGATAGATAAATCCTTCCTCCTCCATGTTCTTCACTCCCTGGCTAATGGTAGTGAGCGTGCTGCTAATGGCAGCACGCGTTTTGTATTTCTGTCTCTTCTAGTTGTTTATAAGCTGCTAGAAAGAAAGATTATTTGGGTTGTCATTAGAGACATGGTCACAGGGGCAGTTTTAACACAAGACTCCAAAAGTCTAGTCCATGTTTGCTGAATGATATGTGTCATGAATACAGAATGGAGTAGGATTCCCTTTTGTCTTTGAAAATATCTCTATCGACTTTCCTCTATTGATTGTTCCTTGTCAGTCTTCCAAAATTTTCTTTCTCATTTCCATTTTCTTGATCTGTGAGAGAAGTCATTTTTGTGTTGAGCTCTAAGTTGTATGATATGTGTGAAGAGCTGATCATAGAGTGTGGCAGTGTGTGCTCATTCAATGTATGTAAAGTTCTTTCCCCTAATCATGTCAGAGTGCCACTGCCTCAATCATTTCTTAAACATCAGCCGGAAGTTTTGTCTTTGCCATTTTCTTCTTAATAAATATAAAACAGTGTGAAACAAGCTAAATGCTAGTGAACTATCTTTTTATTTTAATTTGAATAAAAGTTGCATGTCTCCTAGACCAGGTCAAAAACAAACTTTGTACCACTGAAACTATACTTGAAAGCCAGTCTTTGAAATGCATTGCTTTTTAAATCAGCAGACCCAAACCTTGATTGCTCTTAACTAATACCAGAGTGGTAGGTACACCAAGTACAGAACCCACACATTAGCAGCAGCGATTCTGACAGCTTATGCACATGTAGATTTATGACAGACAATGGCGCCGAGGGAACAATTTCTGGTAGCAGATTCTCGGCATTCAAATCCTGATCTACCATCATTAGTCTGTAACGTGGGAAAATACTATTCTTCAGATCATAGCATATATAGGGATTAAATTAGTTAATATTTGGAAAGCACCTATAAAAATGTTAAACACACAGTGCCACCATTTTTGTGTTAGTCTTTGCCACTATTATTATCTTCATTGTGAAGAAACATTGGATCTCTCTGAATGTGATCTAGGACACTAGCACATTGGTAGAACACTTTTCCATTTCAGAACGCTTTGTTACTCGTTCAGTATTTATCCACCACCTTACAGCAAAGGCAGAAAAAGATATAAATATGTTATAGTCTGATTGCAGTGAGATCATTCACAACATTTCTGGGATTGACTAGATAAATTTATCTTCTTGCCTTCTCTCAGCCCTATCTGCCCAAGCAGTACACAACCCACTCAACTCAAAACTTAGCTTGAAAGTTCAGGCTGTGTATATCACTGGGAAAAACTAATTTCAATATAGATCAAAATATAGTGGTATACCCAGGAGGGATCTGTTAGGAAGAAGTTTCCAATCTCCAAGTACCTAAATTTGCATTTGATCCCAAATCTGAGTCAAACACCATAGTTTATTTACTCCTTTGTTAATTTTATTATTATGCTACTTCTCTGGAGATATTTAAATGCTGAATAAGTAAAAAAAGAGTATTACAGGCATTCATACAGATGTACTGGTGTATAAAGTTCATAGGGACTTTGGAATACTCTCTTGATGCATAACTTCATCTTCTATGACTCTTTTCCTTTTGTATTAACATCACCCATTTTGCATGTGAGATACACTCTCACTGGAATGGGTGATTAGCCCTGAAAGGAGGACGAGTTGATTATCAGAGACTTTGCCACCATACTCTCATTCATTTATATTAATACAATTCACAGCATTTTCCACATTTTTGAAGGTATCTTTTTCTTTCTATCAAATCCCTCATGGGTTAAACACTAGTGTGACATTCAGGCCAGTTGTTAACTGGCAATCACTTGTATAGTGAAGTTACCTCTTGGAAAACAGAACAGCATCCGCAGGCAGACTGATAACATCAAGGCAGGGCTGTTAAGCTCCATTATGTGGTAATGGGCTGTTGCTAATTGACAAACAGAGATATGTCCTATATTTGGAATGCAGAGAGCCTGTTCTAACCTCCTGTGAGAGTCAGAAGTAACCAATGCTTTTTGATGCTATCTTCTAATCCCTTTCTCTGGCTTAACCCACCAGAGATGAAAGAACTGTAGAACAAATCTTGTTTCAAAAAATCTCTTCTACACTGTCATTACATTTTATCATTTATGCATTTCAATTTTCCTGTTTAATTGTACCTTACTTTTCTTATTCAGTCAATAAGTTATCCTTGGCACACCTTGGTGAAGTAGTGGTTTAGTTCCGTGCCTTCAAAAGACTGCAGGCCACATATCCCAAGGACCTAGGACTCAAGACCTGGAGCCAAGGTGAAAATCAAGATGAATAACTAAATGAAATAAACAAAGTGCTTCTTCCTTCTCTCTCCTCCTGCGTGCCTGTCTCTGCTCACCTTCATTCCTGCCTGAAACTTACCCCCCCCCCAAAAAAAATTACCCCATACAATATCATCTTCTGTTGTGGTGTCAGCAACTCTGAAATTCTCATCTTTATCATGCTTTTTCTTCTGTTATCCCAGCTGTGCCTGCCGACTGACCACTCCACCTATAGATCCCACTAGTGCCTCAGCCTTGAAACAGAATTCTTTTTTCTGACATGTCCAAATCTGCTTTTATTCTCAAGTTTGATGTCCAAATACATTTCAGAGCCATCTTTGGTTCTTTCCTTCACTCTAAAATCCCTCTTAAACTAGAAACGGTAAGTCTATCTTCAAATCTGCCTGCTTCTCTCTATCCCCCTGATACATACTTTCAGGTCTCCCATCTTTTTTTTCTTGGACTGACCCAGAGCTGTCTATTTATCTCCCCATAAACTGTCGCTTCCTTTTCCAAATCATTCCTCTTGTTTTCTTTCTAATACACAGATCTGATCATGTCATTTATTCTCTTCCTTAATAGCCTGTCTTCTCTTCCCTGTCCAGTGAATGTCTTCTAACATATCAAGGCCAAAGTTAGTGGTCACAATTCCTCTACATTCTTTCCTATCCTCTAGACAAATACAGTCTCTCTTGTTTGACTTCTAACAGCACTTTTAAAAATGTTGGTTACAGCACTGTCACTACCTTCATGTGACCAGGGTAAGTGACCAGAGTAAGTCTGATCCATACAGATTTGGAGGAATGCACCAACATAGCAGCATTCAGAAATGTTCTTTACAAGTTGTGGCATATGTGCTCACTGAAATTCTATGCAGCAGGGAAAAAAGATGAAATCGTCCCCTTTGCATTAACCTGGATAGAACTGGAGGGAATCATGATAAGCAAAATAAATCAGAAAGAAAAAGAGAAGTAGGAGAGAGTTTTAATCATATGTGGAATATAATGAAGCAAAACAAATGAACAGAGAAATCCCAACAAAATTCATAGGACATAAGCCAGTAGCTATAAGGGAAGAAGCGGGAGGGAAGGAAGGAGGGAACAAGGTCATGGTGACAGGCACTAGAATTCTGGTGTTTAGTGTGCTGTGAAAGACACACAGACGGAAGTGAAAAGTCAATACCCTAAAACAGCTATAGCAATGTAAACCAAAGAAATAATAAAATCATTATTTTATTTTTTAAAAGAAATTTTCAAGATACCAGACTAAGAACACAAATTTATGATCCTTGCTTGGTCCTGTAATTCCCACTGTTACTCTCCAATGCTAGGCAAGTTCACGAGAACACAATTCATCTTTGTAAGACGTTAAGATCTATTTTTCACTCCAAGCCAAATTCATCAAGTACTAGGAACAAAGTACAGGCAAGTAACGAGAATAAGTTTTTTAAATAAAGAGAATGTTTAAAATATATGTGAAAAGTTAATGCATAATGATACGTGGTTACTCATGAAGTCAGCACCCCAGGGAAGAACAGAACATTATTAGTAACTTAGAGTCCCTGTCCTGATAACATCTCCTCCCTAAATGTAAGCACTAAATTAATTTGATGGTTATAATAGCCCACTTTGTAAATGTACCACTACTTTTTTTAGTCAATTACTATTGAAAAACCGTTGGTTTGCATCATTTTTAACATTTGTCTTTTGAACAATGCTGTTATGAATATTTTGGTAACATCACCTGATGTTACATACATGTATACACATGCATGTGTACATTTATTGTTTTACACTTGGGAGTATATAGTAATATGTCCAACTTTCCTGGGCCATGTCAAGCTATTTTCAAAATACTTGTACCAATTTATATTGCTCCCCCTGAAGTATATGACAGTCTCCATCGCTTCGCATCTTTGTCATCAACTGGATGATCAAAGTTTTAAATTGTAATCATGTATATACATATATAGATACATCATCATGGTTTTAAGATGAATATATTTGATTAAAAATGAGTGAAACATGTTTTCTAGTTTATTAGTCATTTTGATTTCCTTTTTTGTGAATTTCATTTTTAAACTTTAACCAATATTTCTGAGGCTGTGCATTTTTTCTTATTGATTTATAACATTTAATTACATAATTAATTCTAAAAACATTTGTTGGGCACTTCTCCCCTTTCTTGGGACTCACAGTGCGTCAATGAAACACACACACACGCACACACACACTGAAGTCAAGTAAATATGCTCTGTTCTTAAACATTCTAGTGTTGGTGGTAGTAAGAGAGGGAAAACAGGAAATTCAAACAAATATATAATCAATTCATTATATTTAAATTAAGTTCTATTAAAAAATTTAAAAAAAAAACATTAAATAGGATAGAATAGGATTGTGGGTATCACAGGGCTGGAGAAGATAGAATCTACGATTATTGTGCGAACAAGTCTTACGAGGATAGAAATGAAGGGTATAGTGTTGTGGAACTGGGATCTCTATTCTATGATGGGCAGAAATGCCTTCCTGATTTTATGGGACATGTAATGTGAGCTGAACATCTTGTTTGGTGAAGATATTGAAATTGGCAGATTTTATTTGTTACAACATCACCTAATTCACTTGCCTAAAACAGATACACTATGACAAGCAAAAAAAAAAGCTGGGTAAGCTTGAGAAGTGGAATTTCTTAAAGTAGAAAACTCAGAAACTCTAAAGGAAGACAAAGCATTTTAATACAGAGAAATTAAAAACTCCATAGGCAAGCCCCAGTGGCTTTGAGGTTAAAATCCATGGCCTCTGTCCAGTACAGTCCGCATACATCCCAAGGAGCTACTTCCATCACCCAGGGCCAAGGGGAACAACCAAGATGAACAATTAAGTAAAAATAAATAAATTTTCTTCTTCCTCTCTCTTCCTTCATGCCCACTCACCTTCATTTCTGCCTGTGCCTATCCTTTGAAAATATAAAACAACTTTCCCATAGACAAAGGAGCATGAAGAAATATAAAAGCTACACGATGTAGTAATGATACAATTGCTGATTTATGGACAAAAGAAGATATCCATAATGTATAAGGAATGCCTATAAGTCAGTAACAAAATAAAATAAATTTGGATATGTATTTTGATCATACAATAAAATAACAGCTATATTCAGACTGTTGAAATATGTAAATATTTTCTGTTTAAACATGCAATGCTCTTTCTTCCCTTTGGATAAGCCAGCCAGAGTTTTTTTTTTAAACTCAGCTAAATTCACACCATCCTGTGAAATGCCACTTCTGGTAGAGAGGAGACATTTGGAACCTCAGGGACAGTTAAGCAGATGAGGTGTGAGAACAGAAGCTGCTATTTTAATGACTTCCTGACTGATTCTGAGCTCAATGGAGTTACTATGCCAGTGTTCACTTGTCTCCCTTGGATTTGATAGTAGACAATTTTGAGAATGTGTATTGGTAATAATCTTCCTTAGCAGCCTGTAAACAACTTGGTATAATCTCAGTAACAACAGTTCTAGAGACACAGCTCAACCTGAACCCATGTTCACCCGTTCTATGTTGTATGGTCACACAAGTCACCCCATCTCTCTGAGCCTCAAGGTCTTCACCTGCAAAATTGTGGGTAAGAGTACATTCCATATAGACTTGTTGTAAAGATTAAATAAGATAGTTTATGTAAAAGGAAAAAAAAACTGGGGGAATGTTTTACATTCACCTGTTTATAATGATAGAGCAAGAAATACGAGAATGCAGGTGAACCTGAGAGATGGAGTGGTAGATGTCATGAGAATGCTTAAGGGAGATATCCATGCAAATTGCTTAGAAGAATAGTACCTGGCTCATAATATTTGATTAATAATGGTAGCTCTCTTCATGTTTAATTTTGAACTTTGGGGAAAAAAATGTGCCTATGTAGAGTCTAGACATGCCTTAATTCCTGTGTAGATTGAGAAAACATTGACTTATTTTTAATTTCTATATTATTCACTAATGATAAAGCATTAGAATGGGGATTCGGAAATCACTGTCAAAAAGAGGGCAAGACACAGATGCTCTTTCCCCGCTTTTATTTCATCCCCACATGCGTTCTCTTTAAAACCTCTGCTCCGCAAAATCAGACTTCATTATTCCCTACTTCCCATGTGGCAAACTTAGTGACGAGTAGAATGACCTCCAGACCTTCATGTTATTCCATTCCTTTTTTTTTTTTTTTCCAATTAAGCAATGAGTTCTTTCAGATGGATTATAAATTAGGCCTCTGGATTCAAAGGAAGCACTCTAGTTCTCTAAAGTCCAAGCAATCCACCTTCTCAGGTAACAGGCAATTCATCATTTCATCATATTTCTGTAGAGTTTTTACAGAGTTGCAAATAAATTTAGCATCTCCTCAGCAGTTCACTTTGTATTAAAAAAAAAAAAAAAAAACATAGTCACTGAATAAAAAGTCCTCAAGGATTCCACTTTATTTTATGCCTAGAGGCAAATATTACTTGATGATGCTGGCAGTTATGAATGATTCAGCCAAATATTACTTGATGATGCTGGCAGTTATGAATGATTCAGCTTCCAATTAACTTTTCTGCAAAATGGCGCCTAGCCCATTCTCTACAGGGTGCCCAAAAACCATTAACAGGTGAACGCCTTAGCTGCCCATCTGGTTAGATACATAAATGCTGGTCATCCATGAGTATACAGAGAGCTGAAAAGATGACTGAATTTTCACTTTTCCTCTAGCTTTCATATATTCTTCTGTATGTTGTTCCTTTCGATGTTCTGATGTCTCTTGTGATTAATCTGTGATGACAGCCACAGGTCATAACGCATTTTCTTTCAGAATAACAGCCTCCTTTATGTTCTGCCAGAATCCTTTTCTCCTTCCTTCTTAAGTTAACTCAGGATCTAAGCAACCGAAAGACTGAATACACCTCCCCACAGATAACTGATAATGATATTCATCCAGGGCTCTTCGTATAAATTTGGATGTAGTTGTCCAATACATAAAATGTGTTCAAATCTCTGAACACTCAGTAAATTTCCCAGATTCCTTTTAAAAATTGACTAAAATAAATATTAATTAATGGTTTTAATCTTGATCAAAGAAGAAAATGACAATGCACTTGGTCCTTGTGACTATCTTTAGGTTCCTTATCATCACATATTGATGTTTAGATAAACGTTTTTAAAAATCCTTCTTGAACTTCCTTTTCATAACCAATAAAACCAAATAACCAGTTATGTGAATCAATCATCTGACAAGGCATCTCTGAAACTACCATGGGATTTGAAGTTGTGAAGCATAGTGAGGTACAATAGTATTTATTATGTTAAGAAAAATACCATTGGGAGTTGAATACAAAGTTGAGACTTAAAAGCTTATGAGGGCCTCAATGAGGGGACATCCCTGACTCAGGCAGCAAAGGTACAGAACATATAAAAACCTTATGTGCATGAGCTCAAGACACATGTCTGGGGTGGGATAAGAATGAAAAACAAAAGCAAAGCCTCAGCATGCCCTGGTGGAGTAGCAGTTACGTTCACTGCCTCCAGCCAAGTGCAGCTCACATGCATCCCAAGGAGTTGGGTTCATTTCTGGGAGCTGGTAGGAAAACAACCAAGATATACAATTAAAATAAATGTAAATACTTCTTCCTCCTCTCTCTTCCTGCCTGCCTGCCTACTCACTTTCATTCCTACCTGACCTATCCTTTAAAAAAACAAAATCTCAATGACCGAAAGTGTGTCTTTATTGTCTTTGCATTATCCTATGCTCAATATATTAGCTGAAATGAGGTGCACCTCAAAAATGTTCACCCAATGAAAACAATATTTAAACTATAAAACAGAAGAATCCTTAAATTTCAGATCTTACCAAATTCTAAAAGATTCACTCTTGTACAAAGTGAATATTCACAACCTGTTAAAATTCAATCAGGCTACAAAATCAATGTATAAAATCAACTGCATTTTTGTGTACAAAGAATATTCCAGAAGAAAAGGAAAACAAGAAAACCACACCAGTTAAAATAGAAGTAAAAAGAATCAAATATACTGGAATCTACTTAACAAAGGAGGTAAAAGACCTATACAATGAAAACTGCAAGTCCTTTATTAAAAGAAATTGAGGAGGATACAAAGAGATGAAAAGACATCCCGTGCTCATGGTTGGAAGAATCAACACTATTAAAAGGGTCATCTTACCTAAAGCAGTATACAGATTTAATGCAATCCCCATTAAAATCCCACAGACTTATGTTAATAGAACAAAAAAATCTTATGGAACAACAGAAACCCCCAAATAGTCAAAGCAATTACGAGAAAAAGGAATAAATCCAGAGGAATCACACTCCCAGACACTGAGCTATACTACAAAGCAATAATGATCAAAACAGCATGGTAGTGAAATAATAACACAGGCACATATCAGTGGAATACAACTGAATCACCAGAAACTGATTCATATAAGTACTATCAGTTAATCTACTACAAAGGAGCCAAAAGTATATGATGGAGAAAGGACAGTCTCTTCAATAAATGGTGTTGGGATCACTGGATAGTCACATGCAAAACAATGAAACTACACCACTCTCTAACACCATTCACAAAAATTAACTCAAAATGGACTAGAGACTTAGACATAAGAACAGAAAGCATAAAAATCTTGAAGACAGCATAGGAAAGACATTCCATGATATCAACCCCAGAAAGCTCTTCAGGAACTCAATTCCAGCACCAAGAGAAACAAAACAAAAACTGAACAACTGGGACTATATCGACCTACAAATCTTCTTCACAGCAAAAGAAAACATCACCAAACAAAAAGACTATGTACTAACTGAGAGAAGATATTTGCATTCCATATTTCTGACAAGGGCTTAATATCTAAAATATACAAAGAACCCATAAAACTCAATAACAGAAAAACAAACAATCCAGTCAAAAAATGTTTTTGAGTGTCTTTGCCTATCCAAGTTGCTCCAAGAACATGGGGACTCCTTTGAAGTATGCTTTTTACAAGCCTAAGCAGATCTGTAGACAGGAGCTGCCTCCTCTTCCTGGGAAATGGTTGACTACCTTTGATAGTGTCAATGGACCTAAGGCCTCCTTGTGATCATCAGCAGCAGATCTAGTACCTCTGACCCATGGTGGTTGCCAGGTCACATTGTTGGGATACAGAGCTCCCTATGATGCCAAGTAATTTGAGGAGAAAATGGCACAGAAGAGATTGTGGCCAGTTCCTAAGTGGGCATAATGTAGTCATTGCTTTGTGAGTTCTGTTGCTCAGCATAAATAATGGCCTTGTTGGATTGAATAGACTATGACAGAAAACTTGCTAATATCAGCATGCACCTCAGCCACAAAGTCTCAGCTTCACCTTGTTAAGATTTTTCAGGAGTGACATCAAAGCCCCAGGCTGGCTTTGCTGCTGGAGAGAAGTCTGACCAAAGGGGCAGCTCTCAGACTGCCAACACCATTGATCTGCAAGAGTTAGACAGGTCATCCCTGCCTGCCCACCTGACTTGAGGCAACTGAGACACTTTGGTGACAGTAGTATGGTGTGATCCTTAGTTCCTCTCCTCTTTTATTTTCCAAAGTTAGTTAAAGAGGTAGAGGGCAGATCACTTCTCTTGTAATTTGGGAAGAAAACGATAGAAAGATGACACACCTAAGTCCTGTAACATAATGCAAGAAGCCACCCCACCCCACCCCACTCTGCTCTTGTTCCCATGGGGTCTCTGAGCCTTCTCTGAGCCAAGAACTTCTGATGATTCTAGCCGCTATTAATCTCTGAGACTTTTGCTCGCTATATATTCTTCTTTCCAAATACCAACCCGGTCTCTGTGTGGGGGAGCCAAAAGGAATCGGTCACATCACTCCTCTTCTATTTCTTTTGAACCACTACTGACTCAGGAAACAAGACCTCCATGGTGAATAAAACACAAAATTTGAGCAGCTAGCAAAGGCCAGCCAGTGTGGGACCATCGGCCATCCGGAGGCCTCCAGAGACGCTTTCTATCCCAAAGGGTGTGGTGGGACTTCACAGGGTGAGGCCAAGATAGGCACTGCTCTCTTAGAAAGTGTGGACTGATTCTTCCTCTCACAGAGGCCTGAAACAGCCACCCCCCTGGAGCCGAGGAGGCCATCTGCACACCTGAGGTTTGTGTCAGAGGCTCTTGCCTTCAAGCTGATTCTAAAATATATGTGGAAAAACACTGAACTAGACTAGTCAATATGATATTGAAAATAATGAAAAAAGTTGGAGGACTTGCATCACCTGAACCCAAGAATTACTATAAAGCTACTTTAGTTAGAACAGTATGGTATTAACTCAATGGAGGAAAAAGAGCCATACAACAAATAATTCTCAGACAACCAGACATCCAGATAAGGGCAGGGCTGGGGAGAACAAACCTGCACATGGTCTTCACACCATATATGCAAACAAAAATAATTTCAGATGGATTATAGCCCTGAATCTAAAACCTAGTAGGAGAAACTCTCTAGGTTCGATAGAAATTTTTTAGATCTAAGACCAAAAACAAACCTATAAAAGAAAAAGTGATACATTCGTCCTCATCAAAATGAAAATATGTGCTTTTTGAAAAGTATTGCTTAGAGAATAAAGAGAAAAGCTGCAACCGGGGAGGAAATATTTGCAGAACATATATCTGACAAAGAGTTTGTTTCCAGAAAATATAAATGACTTTCAAAATGCAATAATAAAACAAGCAGGTTTAAAAATAGCCCCAAAATTTGAATAGGCACTTCAATAAAGATGATCTATGGATATGAAATATGCCAATGGAAAGATGATCAATATCATTTGTCTTTAAGAAAACACAATCAAACCATGATGATAAGAAGTGGCAATGCCAAGAGTGTGGAGATTGGGAACTTACAGATTGAAGGTGGGAATGTCAAATGTTGCAACCACATTCGAAAATAATTTGGCATTTCCTTATACACTTAAAAATACATTCATCATATGACACAGTCATAAGAATGGCACACTCATCCCAAAGAGAAATGTTCAAACATATGTTTAACAACAACAAACAAAACATTTATGCTAATATTGATAGCATCTTCACTTATAATTACCCCAAACTGGAAATAATGTCCTTCAGCAATTGAATAGACAAGTATTGACATATCCTTACAGTAGACTGTTGCTCAGTAATAAAAGTGGACAAAACCCTGATGCATGTAGTAACATGAAAATCTGCTGTCCTCAATGAAAGACCACTTAATTATACACAGTTCAGTTACATGACAACCTCCAAAATAATAGGAACACAATACAGCTCAGTGATTACAAGGTGGCAGAGATGTGCTGACTACAGAGAAAATCTGAGAAATTTTTGTATATTTGGTTTTGGTGGTCACTACACAACTGTATATGTGAAAGCTCAACAAAACATTCATAAGGATGAATTATACGATATGGGCATTGTGCCTGAAACATATCTACTTATTTTTTTAACAACTAGTTTTTCTAAAAATACATCAATCTTCTTAAACACTGATTACACTGAGGGCACTATTATGATTATATGGGGCAATAGATTCATGAGCATCTTTTTTTTTTTTTTTTTTTGGCAACAATAAGATAAACAAGCTCATCAGGCAGGGAGAAGGAGGAACATTTTTATTTTATGTATCATGTCTAAGCATTAGCTTCCAAAACAGCCCAGATGTCTGTAAGACATTAAATTATGAAGGAGTCAACTCAGTGAGGAAATGTTTGTGCCTCTCCAGATACTCTTCTTGCTTTATGAAGACTTGAGGACTCTCATGGAATCATTTTGTCTCCTACTGAAGCGTGTCCGTTGTCAACAAGACAGAGCCTGACTGCTTTTAAAAGTTGAAACACATTTTCCCCCGTTTCCCTGGAATCAGGCATAAGACTAAGTACTTCAACTATCAAACATGTTTTTCAAAGTGTAACTTTCAGCAAAACTTAGTATAGTTGTCTGAAAAATTAAATTTTTAAATATATCGACCTTAAAACACCAACATTATTTCTCTTTAGGATTTTACCTTGATTATACCAGCAATCTAGCTGTGGATTTGTCTTTCCAAACACCACATCCTTTTCTTGTCTTAATGAAACTTATAAAGACAAGGCTCTTACACATTATTTCAAAGAAAATATTTAAATTCAGTGTGCAGAATGAAGTCAGGTAATGTTTTCCTGATGTTGCTCCTGAAAAATGCCATCTAGAAGCTTATAAGGATAGCTTTTCTGTCTAATGTTGAGTCATTGCCCTATTTTAAGAGGGATTTTAGAATTCATATTTGATGTTGCTGTCACAAAGAATGTACGGAATAAGATTTGAGGGAAAAACAATCTCACTGTCACAAGAAAATAGGATCTGAGTGCCATCGATTTTCATCAGCATACATTTGCAGTTTTGTTTTGCCCTGTACTTTTGCCTCTGAAAGTCAAGCAGTGCTGGTTTCAAGAGGAGTCATTAGCACCATAGCCAGACATTCCTGGTTCTTGGTTTTTCCACACAGACAGGATTAGACTTCTGACTCCCCTTTGCTTGTGTGGGCCTGGGTGAATAGTTTGGCCAAGTTGTTAAGAGGGAAACACAAGCAAGGCACTGTTAGGCTGAACATTTAGTGACAAAGTGAGACATTCCACTGACTCACTCCCAGCTTTATTCATTTTCCAGGGCCACCAAAGGGTATTACCAAAAACTCAATGGTGGATACTTATTCTCTCACTGTTTAGAGGCAAAAGTACTAACTCAAGGTGTTGACAGGGCGGTTTCTTCTAGGACTCTGAGGTAGGAACCATCCCAGACCTCTCTCTCTTTGCTTCTGGAGGTTCTTAGCAACCCTTGCCTTACAGAAACATCACTCACCTCTGCCTCTGTTTTTCATTACCTTCTCTCCTGTCTGCATTCTCTCCTCATTTTTTTCTTTTTTTAAAGGAAAGGTACAGGCTAGACTGAAGGCAAGGAGAGCCAAGGAGGAAGGAAGAGAGAGGAGGAAGAAGTGCTTTATTTAATTTTAGTTGTTCATCTTGGTTGTCTCCCCCACCCCCTGACTACAGGATGTGAACCCAGCTACTTGGGATGTATGTGGACTGCACTCTGTCAGAGATGGTGGATAAAACTGCTGCTCCATCAGGATGCACCTGTTTCTTTTCTTATAAGGACACCAGTCATTGGATTTAGGGTCCACCTGAATCCATAATGCCTTTATTTCAATATCCTAAACTAATTAGCTCTGCAAAGACCCTATTTCTAAACAGGGTCACATTCTGAGTGCTAGGAAGATAAGAATTTTTGAAGGCTGCTATTCAACCTGCTTGATCAGTCATGGTCCAGAGTGAAGACAGCATGGACCAAAGCCTCAGCCACTGACAGTAGACTGACAGTACACATGAGAAAGACACAGGGTCCCTGCAAGTCCCTGAGGTGGTAGGGATGCTTGTACCACTGTGTTCTCAGACAGACTCGGGTCCGATGTTGACAGTGACTCTTTTCATGCTCAACACTATCCTTCCTGCTGTGTAAAGGGCTTCTGCAAGCAGGTCCGGGGTCCCATTACCATCACATGATGAGGGTAAACTACATGTTTTTTGGAATGAAATGCACATAAAGTCACCCTTGCTTTGATATTTTAGTCACATCATTTAACTTATTTTGACATTTAAGCTTAAGCTTTACTTTAAAATAGGTTATTCTAAGGATATTTGAGTAAAAGAAAATTGAGTAGTGTGAGTTTGAAGAACATAATGTTTTTGCATTAGGAAAATTGAAAAGTACTTTCTGTGAATGAATTTATTTTTCAAAGGTCAATCTATCATTTTAATAAAATGTCTATCAAAGTCTAAGCTATTATTAATATAAGAAAATGGCATGCACATTTATTAGACAAAAAATAAAATAACCAAGATGGTTTCTTGGTATAATTTTAACATAAAATATGTTTTATATATATATATATATGTGTGTGTATATGTGTGTATATATTTATACACATATATGTGTATAAAATTTTCAAACCCATACCTTATATTGAACTGAAGTTTTCTAATTACTGCTTTAGAATTTTGGTCTTGTTTTCTTCATCGAATTTTATTTATATGTATATACATGCACATATATGTGTATATATACACATATGTGTATATATACAATTTTTAGTGTCTTGAAATAATTTCAACATCATAGAAAATATATATTTTTAGTAAGGTAAAAATATTCTATATATCATCTGGATATAGTCTATCATAGATAGGATCATTTCATACATTTTATAATTAATATTGCATTATTGATTTTAAATTTATTTACCTTTTAAGTCGATTTTGGTACTATAGCATTTCCCTTGAAAATACCATTTTTCTGTAAGACTTGAACCTGGCCAGTCATAAGTGTAAATATAATATTTATATATTTAACATTTATATAACATTAAAGTTATGATAAATATAACTAAAATACTGTACTCATGCTTATATTCATTTTCATATGTATGTAAATATACAGAAATCGATTCACTATGTCTCTTTTATTTTTGATCATTATACGTGTCTTTTAATCATTTGCCTTTGAAATATAGGAGAAATTCTCTGGCTATCTAATTCAGTGGTGTGGTATCTGATCGAATAGATTACCCTCTATTTCCATTTCTCCTTTTAGTTGAATGATGATGGAGCTAATCGGTATGCAATGTTTCTGATTTCAGTAAAATCAGTGTCTAGTACTTGAATCCATTACTAGAGGAGGAAGGCAGACTTTCAGCTATACTCCCAGCCTCTGTTGCTCTACTTTGCTTTGATGGTCTTCAACTGGTTTTCCTTTTACACATACTCACCAGGTCAGTTTTCTGTTTGCATCCAGGGACTTGGAGGTTGTGAAACTTTCCTTTCAGTTCTGTTTTTATTCCACTAAAAATTTGCCAAGTTTTTGGTATTTTCTGCTTCCAGGTGCTGACAAAATTTCTCATGGGAAGGGGTTGTGGGTGAAGCGGACAATAGTTAAACATATAGCTTGAATCCATTACCCAGAATTAGAGTATCAAATAACAGAACTCCCCCTTCACATTTTTAATATTTCTCAGGGTCCTAGCCAAGTGCCCTATGCAGTCAAGTCTTGATTGATTTTTAAAGTGCTTTTTAAAAATGTTTTCATAGTAACTTTGTTTTACAAATTAAAATAAACTCATATGTGTAGGTTCCCATAGGTACAGTTAATTTCTCCATTCCTCAGATATATGTCAACACACCCTGCCTTCCATCAAAACACCGAGTGTTCTTCACCACTGTCTTGTGGGCTCCGCCTCCATTCACTGCCCCCTCATCCCCGTCCCGCCCCTCATGTCTATTGCAAGTGTTCAAGAGTTAGTTTTGTTTCATCGGTTCCTTTGTTTTATCTATTCATATTTCACCTATGAGTGAGATCTTCTGGTATCTACCTTTTTCTTTTGACTTGTTTCACTTAGCGTGATCCTCTTTAGATCCATCCATGTTGATTCAAATGACAGGATTTCATCTCTTGTAAGGGCTATGAGGTATTTCATTTTATATGTGTGTACATATATATTTTATATATATGTATACCACCAGATGATTGGATAAAGATGTAGTATGTATATATAGCACTTAGATAGCTTCCAGTTCTTAGCTATTGTGAATAGGGCTGCAATAAACATGGGGGTATATAACGATTTATTAATTTATGTTTTTGTATCTATTGGATAAATACCCAGAAAAAGGATGGCAGGATCATGTGGGATTTCCATATTCAATTTTTTAAGGAGTTGCCAACTGTTTTCCTTAGGGGTTACACCAATTTATACTTCCAACAACAGTGTGAAAGTATTTGCTTTTCTCCATATCCTTGCCAATATTTGTTGTTTACAGACTTTCGGATAATAGTCTCTTGGTGTTAGGTGATATCTCACTGTTTTTTTGATTTGTGTTTCCCTGATAGCCAGTGAGTAGGAACATAATTTCATGTGCCCCTTTCGGGGCCTCCTTTTCCATTCATGTCTAGTTCTGTGCTGAGGAGCGGACACATGTTGACGCCCACAGCCATGATGCTATCATAAATCTCTCCAATTTTTCCTTCATCTGAGAATGTCTTTATTTCCCTTTCATTCACAAAGTATATTTTCATCAAAAATACAAATCTGAGTGGATAAGTCCCTCCTGCTCCCTAACCTACACTTTCAATGTGGGGCACTTCCTTCCCCATTTCTAAATTGAAAACTGACATCATTCACATTAGTGCTTCCCTATACCTGACAGCGTTGCTTTCTCTAGATTTTCTCTTTAGTTTATATCAGTTTGATTATCTGAGCTTAAACTGATTTACTTTCACTGTCCCACCCTTCTACCTTCCCACCCCTATTCAGTTTCACTGAGGTTCTTAAAGTTGCAGATCTTTTGGCAAATTTGGGGAACTTTTCAGTCCTATTATTTCAAATCTATTTTGTTCCGCACCACACTTTCTCTTCTTCTGGAACTGCAATCAGCCAAATTTTAGAATTTTTTTCAATTTTCCCTTTAGTATCTGAGGAGCTTCCATATTTTTTAGATGATACATGGTCACATCAGATAATTCCTGTTAATATACCTTCAAGTTCAGTGACTTCTCTCGTCTTCATGCTGCTCTGAGTGTATCTTGTGTGTTTATTTTCTAGTCATTTTTTTCATTTATGAAATTTCCATTTAGCTCTTCTTTTCTTCTACTTATTTACTGAAACTTCCTTTCTTTCCATCCATTTGAAGTGATTTTGGTCTTTCTTGGTGGAGCCTTCCTATCAGAAATGTATAAAGTCTTTGTCAGATATTTCCAACCTTGTTAATATCTCGGTTTTGGTGTCAATTAATTGATTGTCTTTCCCCCAAGAAAGTTGAGATTTTCATGGTTCTTCATATACCACATAATTGGGATCATATCCTGGACACATTGATTATTATGAGATTCTGGATC
The DNA here is from genome assembly GCA_004363575.1 of Solenodon paradoxus. NCBI lineage: Eukaryota > Metazoa > Chordata > Mammalia > Eulipotyphla > Solenodontidae > Solenodon > Solenodon paradoxus. The sequence goes on from RJWH01000300.1 coordinate 368,813, forward strand.
TTGTACAAATCTTATGAGAAATATTGATATTTTGGTTTCAGCAAGCTATTGTGATTCATTCAAATGTGGGTTTCAAATGCTGACCCACTCTCTATGAGTTGTGGTTATATTATCAATTCAGTTTTACTACCTTTTCAAAGCTTTCATACCATTATTTGGATCCACTCCATGAATATCTACCAGTGATGCATTCTGAGATTTGTAAAGGGGTGTTATATTTCCATTCTCAATGTCTTTGGTATGCTTGTTATTAGACTCTTGCATGTGAAACTTCAGATGAGTCCAAGGCTTTATACATAAATGTAGGGGATCACTTTCTCAAGTTTCTTCTTCTCCATCTTTCTCCTGAAAGCTTCCCATTCACCTGGAGAATTCTTTTTATTCCTGCAGCCAGGGGTTATTTACCCTCCTCCATCATGTACGTCTGCTGCTGCAGCCATACCTGTGAGCAAGCAGCAGGCACTTGGCATAAAATTGCCCAACTCATCTCCAGGAGTATAGTATTTTAAGTTCTGATATTCTTCCCCAATTTATCTGCTACTATTTACTTTTCAAAGTCAATAAACTGCTGCCCCACGTCTTCTATCCCGGTGTTATATTTGTATTCATTGGTAGAGACAGAATGGACTGTGCCTGCTCCATTTTCTCAGAGCTATTACTTGAACTTTATTTCTGAATAAAATAAATGCATAATTTCAGGAAGAACATATTTATATATGCAAGATATGTAACAGAAATGACAGTATAAATTATACTGAACACACTGGGAAACATTTCAGGTAACTAACATGTATCTTACACTACTCACTCTGAATTCTTTGCCACTCTGTCTTCTAAGTATGCCCACCAGCTATGATTACTCAGAGAGAGATTTGCTCTTTGCAATTTGCATTATAACAGCAAGAGATTTCTTTTCCATTTTTCAAACGTAAAATTATGTTACAATATTAAATGTTTTCTTTCAAGCCACACATGCTCCTTCATTTTCTAATAGTTTGTTATGACTTTTTGAATTCAGCTCCCAATTCATAAGTGTTGCCCTGACATAGACTGACTATGTGCCTGTTACATAGAGCCGCAGAGTATTTATTAGTTGAAGATTTGATATTTGTGGACCAGTTATTAAACAAGTACAGGTAATCTGAACATTCAAATATGCTCTTCATAGATATAAATATGCTCTATAGTGTTGGTAACTTTCACTAGAACAATTAAGAAATTTTTATAAGTAAAATTTCAACTAATATTGAAGACTGAGATATAATATACAAAGTTGTTTTTATGAAGTACAGAATTATCCCCAATGGTTACTCTTTCATATTTCACATGGCAATACTCTTTAAATTCCCAGTGGAAAACAAGATTGTTTATAAGAGTTTATCTATGCCAAGAATCCACTCTCCTACTTCTATCTCTCCCTGGTGAAATACTTCGCCACCTTTAAGTTCAAGTGAAATGTTTCCTTCATATTGAAGCTTTTATTGATACCTCTAATCAAAACCCAAACCAGGTTACTCCCTTTTGGTCCCTATAGCATTTTGTTCATGCTGAGAACATTTTTCATAGTATCCTATAACTTATTTGGATAGTTTTGTCTCCCATATAAGTTGCTAATTTAACTTAGTACTCCTTTTTTTCCTTTTTTTTCATCGTCAATGCCTACCTCAGTTCCCAGTAAACTGAGATATATGTCTATTATTCTTTCTGGTCCCGAGGTATGTTTTTCTTTTTCATATCTATCATGCCATGGATTCATAAGGCATAGGTTTTAGCAGCTTAGACTCCTTTTCAAGGATTTCACCAAGTGTGCTTCTCTGGGTAGAGCAGCTGACACATCAGTTGAACCCAAGCATCTTTCTTCTTTGGCGTTCTTCTTTATCTAATCATTTTCCCTCATGTATTTCAGCAAGCTATTTCAGCTCTTCGTGTACTTAATTGGCTCAATATGAACATTAATTCTCTTGGCAAGAATCTTGCCCTTTGTGGACAACAGTGCCAACCAACTGCATGCTGGGTAAGATTAGACTTCCAGTTTTGCCATGCTAACATTTGTGGGGCATTCCTTTTGGAACAGCCTCTCCCCTTAATGTCTCCAATATACCCTTTCTTGTATGCTGCATATATGTAGGACAGAGGATCAACTCCATGCTTTCTACAAAAGAACCTGGAGAGCATGGATAGCAGGTGTTTCCCCTCTTTCCTTTAGCCATATTGGAAAATTACTGGAACATGGCGTTCCATGTGTCTTTTTAAATAAAGCTCCAAAGATAATGTTAATTCATGACCATTTCAGAATTTTACATGAGATGAAGAATTTTTAAATGAAAACTATCTTTTTTGAAAATTAGCAAATTTGACTAGCACAAAGAGATGTCAAATCCATCGAAGAGAGTTCTCAAGAGTTAGGACAAGTTATCATCATTGTTAATTCTTATCTCTTTTGTTCATTAATTACCAAATGGATTTTACCACCATCAAGACACACCAAGACATAGCGGCAATCTCACTGAGCTGTCTAGAGAACATTAAAAAAAAAAAAAACAAAGGTGAGAGCCAGTCAGACTGACACAAATATAAAGAGAATTATTGGTCTCAGGAAGCCTGCCAGTTTCATGGGAGCAATCAAGGTAATACCTCAACTACAACTTGAAAAGCGCATTTTTAGTCAGGCTTATAAGGTTCAAAAAAAATAAAAGAACTTTCTCATTGCACAATTATTTTCGGTTCTTTCAGTCCTCTCAGTCCGACTATTTTCCATTTCCATAACAAGCATCCCATGTTGGATAGAAGGAACATTTTCCAGAGATAGAATGAGCATTTCAAATAACGAATACCCTCAAAAAGAGATACTTCTAATCTGGAGAGATCAAGGTAAGAGAGCTAAAATGTATTCCTTGATAGGTTGGAACGAATTTGCTTAGAAAAAGAGAACAATTATCTTCCTATTTCTTAATAGAAAGGGAGGGAATTCATACTAATTATTTACTAAGCGCCAGTCAATGAGCTTTCAGAACTGATGTCTCTTGTAATCAACTGTACTCTTTTCATTTTCAGGTCAAAGGTCTTTCAGTACATCCCCTTTTGGTTTTAGGGCAGCAGACATTTTAAATGGGCATCCAAACTCTACCCAAGATGCCTGTTTGTGAGGATTAAAAGAATAGTCAGCTCCCATGCTAGCCCCTCAGAAATCTGTCAGGCTGATCAAAACCCAAATGTGGGGAGGACACAGTTTCTGTCACCCACCCTGGTGCCAGCAGGCTGCAACAGAAACATAGACCACCATCCCCACAACCATCTTCTATCTCTACTGGGATAGGGAAGTATAGTTTCTACATAAAATATCAGAATTCTCCACAAATTACCAGTCTCTTCATTAAACACTGTAGAAGAGAGGAAGCTGCATCCCAGTTTCTAGCCGCTGAGGACCAACAGTGGCCACCCAGCCACCTGAAAGTCTAGGCTGACTGGAAGCTACTGACTAGATAAAAAGGACCCCTTTCTGAGAACAAAACCCTATGTGCGTTTTACAATTATGTGAATCCTATGTGTTATCCATGTGAGGAATTCACAAATGAATAACTGAATTCCATTGTAATTCCTGTTCTAATTCACACCTTCCCCTCCCCCTTACCAATAAAAGTGTATCCCAAAAGCATTTTGGGGCTCAGATTCTATATCTGGCCCTGTAATAAAGTTGTGTTCACTACTATTAAAAGAGCACCGTTTGGATTTTGTCAGTTGAGAGAGACCATTACAGCATGACCCTGGATGCTTCAGTATTTCACTAGATTCTAGAATTCTGAGATAGTTGATTCTGACAGTTTTTCTTGCCAGTTGAATAGTTGTGACAGTGGAGAAACCAGTTCTGGAAGCCTCCTACTCCACTGTCTTCCGAAATCACCATGTCTTAAAGTGTGTCTATGCTTTACCTATTTAAAAAATAGAAGAAAGAAAGGGAGAGAGAGAGAGAATAAGGGAGGTAGGGAGGGAAGGGGAGGAGAAAGAAAGAAAGGCAGGAGGAAGGGAGGAAAAAAGGACTAGAAGAACTTTTTCATTGCTCATTATTGCTTTCACAGTGAAAGAATTAAGAGTAACCTAATTAAGTTCTTAATTTGGCACCCCAGTCATTACAGGCTAAACACAAAATTCTCAGAATCTAGCCTCATAAGAATGAGAAAGTGCTGACAACTGAGCTACAGAACAATAGGCGACTGTTCTGGTTTCTTGGATTCCTTTTTGGAGTTTCTGCCATGTAGATATTTGTGTTCCCATGTCGATGTCATGTGGAACAAGGTCATCAAATTACTGGAACCGTTGTAGTGTTATAATTAAATACTTGTTCCTCTACTTTTAGGCTTCCTTTGCTCTCCCATTGTAATTGGTCACAATGATATAATTTACAGCACTGATTTTCTATCAAACTCATTATGTATTCTGGTCCTTTCACTTTAATGACATTTTTTCTCAGGCTGTATGACTATCCAGTCCTAATTGACTGAAGTTGGTGGGAGCGTTACAATTGCATTCTACTTTCCATACTCTCTGTCACTGTGGTTGATTTTTTTTTTAAGTCAAAAGAAAAATATCAAAATCCCCAAGCCCTAAATGATTAATGCAGAGATCTAATTACCTGATACCTTCAAATATAGATTGTATTGGGTGAGGGAGAAGGAACAATCCAGATCAGTTCTACAGAAAGCAAATCCAAATTGCATTTATTAAGTAATACACTAAGTCCCAGCAGGAGATTTCCTCCTGCTGAGCTTCAGAAACATTCTCAGAGACATAGTCAGGCATACTGCAGAATGCAAGGGTCTTCAAAGGAATCTCTGACCTACTTTGTTTCTAGCCTGTCCTGTTCTGGTTCTTGATGCTTGGCGTTCTGAGGCAGATGTAATCTGTTACTGCAGCATTTTGGTGGCCAGGCTGTTCACAAAAGTTATAGGCAGATTCATAATACAGAAGCTTCTGATCTCCTGCCAACGATTAGGAAGATTATTACAAGAATGTCACCAGGAGTTGGAGGAGATTTCTGTTTTATTATGTTAGTGCTGGCCTGCACTAGATAAACAAATTTATTTAACTTTGGAGAGCAATGTAACATTTCAAAATATCTATCAGGGACATCATCTTAAATAGTAGATAGTGATTTCTAAATATACACTGGAGAGAGCTCAGAGGAAGCTACTTATTAATAAGAACCGTAGGGAACATTTTCTGCCATCACCTAATGAGGCTGAGCGCAGGAGGCAGGCCTCAAATCAGGACCTGCATTGTTTTTCACATGAAATATGCATTGTTTCACATGTCGAATTCAGTTCCTCTAGATTAAGAAGCTAAAGGTTGAGTAGAGAAGTCTAAGACTCAATTGCATGATAAATTACAAATTAAAAAGACTAGCCTGATCTTGAAAAAGACTGTAGAGAGGGCACAAAACCTTTTACAGTGTTTTCTGCATTCTGCTTTAACAAGCTTTTTCTTTGCACCTCGCTCAAATTTTCTGCTTTGTCTGATTTAATACGACTATTTGGCTTCATTCATTTATTCATGTACTCATTCTGTGAACCTGTCATTCAAATGTTCTCTTGAGTTTCCATCCATGAGTCAGTAGGTATAACTTTTAATTAAAGGTCCAACAGGATTCATAACATAACCTGAACTAATAATTCAAACAGTTGCTTGAGGCAACAAATCCATGCTCTTCTTTGAATAAAAATTCTTACTCTCTTAGGAGTTTTCCCCTTCTTTTGCCTCTCTTCCAACAATGTCAGCTATTTACATGTATGGAGGTGGAGCTCTGGCTGACTCATTATTTGCATCATTAGGGGAAGGAACTTCCTGTCAATACAGGAATATTTTGGGCTGGTGTTTGAGTGTCATATCCTCTTGTCCCTAAGAAACTGACCCTTTCTTATCTGGTTGCTGCTTGCCCCAATGCCTTTAATAAAACCTGTAGTGGGTGTGACTTTTTACCTGGTCTCTGATGCAACAGTCATTTTTGCAGTGACTCCCTCGCTCCCCTGTCCTGACCCCATCTTCTTCTGGGACTATGGATCTCTACGAGGTCCTGCTTTGACTTCCAATTATTTCTGACCTGAGAAGTCCACTCTTCAGCCCTGTTACATAGTTTTATTTGCTATGAATACTACTCTCCTAGCAAGCTGCCTTGCTATTTGGGAATCCAACATAAGATATAAGGAAGCACCAGACAGCTAGGAACACATGTGTTTAAGAATTTTTCTTCCTGTAAACATACCATATTATGCCTTCATGATGGGCTTCCATATAAAAATGCACCCATGTTTTTTAGACCAAACTATCAGAAAAAAAAAGTCTTTTAATTTTTCAATCAAATTTTTGTTTATATTTAGGAACTTGTTTTGCATCATAAAGGAATTTTAGCATTTATTTTAACATTTTATGGTAAAAAGAAATTTCATGGAATAAATAATTATGAAACACAAGATCAGCTATGTTATTATAAAAAATTTGCATAAATTAGGGATAGAAGGTGCATACCTCAACATAATAAAGATCATATATGATAAACCCGCAGTCAATATCATAGTCAAGGGCAAAAACATGTAAGCACAAACTCTAAGATCAGGAAAAAGGCAAGGCAGTCCAGCCTCACCATTTTAAAATAGAAATTAAAAAAGTCAAGTATCTTGGAATGTACTTAACAAAGGAGGTGAAAGACCTATACAATGAAAACTACAAGTTCTTAAAATAGAGGAGGACGCGAAGAGATGGAAAGACATTCCCTGAATGGCTGGGAAGAATCAATGTTGTTAAAAGGGTCATCTTACCTAAAGCAATATACAGATTCAATGCAATCCCCATTAAAATCCCAGAGACTTGTTTCAAGGAAATAGGACAGAAAAAAAAACAACATTTGCATGGAACAACAAAAGACCTCAAATAGCCAAAGTAATTATGAGAAAAAGAATGAATCTGGAGGGACATTGAGGTATAAGACAAAGTGATAGTGATTAAAACAATTTGGCAGTAGAATAATAATAGAGGCACAGGTCAGTGAAACAGAACTAAATCACCAGAAACTGATTCATGCACATACAGTCAGTTCATCTACAACAAAGGAGGCAAAAGCATATGATGGAGAAAGGACAGTCTCTTCAATAAATGGTGTTGGGATAACTGGACAACCACATGTAAAAAACTGAAGCTAAACCACTCTCTAACACCATTTACGAAAAATTAATTCAAGATGGACTAGAGACTTAGACATAAGACCAGAAACCATAAATTCATGAAAGAAAACATAAGACATTCCATGACATCAGTCTTGGAGAGGTCTTTGGAGACACAACTCCAGCATCAAGGGAAACAAAAAGAAAGGGAAAACCTGGGACTACACCAACTTACAAAATTTCTTCACAGCAAAAGAAAATTTCAATAAAACAGAAAGACAACATACTAAATGGGAGAAGATGCACGCATTGCATATTTCTGAGAGGCGCTTAATACCCAAAATATACAAAGAATTCATAAAATTCAATAACAGAAAACAGAATCCAGTCCAAAAAATGGGGCGAGGAATTGGACAGACAGTTTTTCCAAAGAGGTATACGGATGGCCAATAGGCACATGAAATTATATTTCTGCTCACCGGCTATCAGGGAAATGCAAATTAAAACAATGAGATAGCACCTAACACCTGAAAGACTGGCTATTATGCAAAAGTCTGGAAACAACAATTGCTGGTGAGTATGTGGAGAAAAGCAAACACACTGTTGTTGGGAGTGCAAGTTGATGTAACTCCAATAGAAAACACTATGCAGATTCCTCAAAAAGTTGAGTATGAAAATCCCATATGATCCTGCCATGCCTCTTCTGGGTGTTTACCCAAAAGGTACAAAAACATTAATTCACAGAATGTTATGCACCCCCATGCTTATTACAGCAATTAGCAAAACAAAGATACAGCAATAAAATACTAAAACAATTAAGAAAATGAAGTTACTATTCCTTATATTATTAATTATTCTAAAAAAGAATAACTAAATCATCTAGAAACATAGGCAAAACATTTGAGATCGGCATTATTAAAATAGGAAATATAAATTATATAGTATTCAGTCTAACCTGCAATTTTTTCAAGAGAATTAAATGGCAATTAATTTTAACTTATCCCTATCAATCTGAAATAGATTTTTGAAAATAATGGCAGGACTATCATTTGGGATATTTCTAAGGGATATTCTTAACATCATTTTAAACAAAAACACTACATAAGACTGAATAATGTAGGAATATACAGGATTGGCTCTGGAGCAAGACTAAGTTTGAATCACAAACATGTCAGCTTCCAGGTTGTTTAAATATAGGCAAATGATGTCATCACTCAAAGCAAAATCTGCTGTGATCCAGGAGCTCTCCAAATTTAGGCTCCCCATCAGAGGGTAACTCAGATGTCTCATGATTTCACCATCTCCATGTTTTTTCCTCCAGTGACATGAAAAAGAAAACCAAAACTGGAGGGTCAGAAAGATTTTTGAGGACCAGAAATGTCATAAACCATTTACTCAGAGTCCACTGGCCATAATTCATCATGTGATTCAATGTACACTCAAGGAAGCTAGAAAATATTGTCATCTTTGGGCCCAGGATGGAAAGGAAAAACAGATATGAATGAGCACCAGGAATCTCTCCCTCACCTGTAGGGATCATGCAATATATTTAACAATTAATATTGAATTTCTTAAGAACCAGGTATTTCAGTTCTCAGACTTGTCCTAGAGAACTATTTGTAAAAGTATTGACAGGTGTATGTTCAAAGATTTTATTTACAGTGTTTTTATACTTTTGAAAGCTTCAAGCTAAAAAACCTTTACTATAATCTTGATAAAGAGCTATAGTTAGTGTAGGGAATTGTTTGCATGTATTTCTGATTGTGTATATGAGTATACAGGAAAAAAAGAATATAGGATTGACAGCATAAAATAGTCACATTTATATTGTCATGTTAAAATTGGGGGATATGATTTTCAATGGGAAAATGAAAATATATTGTTAAAAATGCCTTATCTAATTTCAAAAACAGAAATAGACTTTGATTTCTGCTTTTATTTTTCCATAAAGGAAAAAAATGCATAAATTCACCAGAGTAATGTGCATATCAGAATAAAAATATAAATCTAGAACTGGAAATAGGAAACATTCTATGAACTGTATACTGAAAGCTACAAATATGCTTAGAAATAAGTGTGAAAAGAAATAACAGGAACTATATATAAAAATAAAGTCTTATTATAGAATATATAACTATATCTGAGCAAACTGAAGCACATACCTTGCTCTCTAAATTTGTTATCATAAACCACTATATGCCCTAAATTAAAAGAAATGTAATGCAATTCTAATTGAACGCTTATGGGTATTGAAGTCAAGTTCTATAAATAGACCCTAAAAGTTCATATGGAAGGAAAAAAAATCTGAGTGAATATGAAACAGACAATGAAAACACTAAAGATTTGCCTTAATAGATAACAGGACATGTCAAAACTTTGAAAGCTATGAAGAAAAAAAGATGTTAAATATTCTAATCACAAGAAAAAAAATGTAGCTATGTTAGATGATGGGAATAAATTAGACTTAATGTGATCATCATTTCACAATATATGCAAATACTGACTTACGTTGTCTACCCAATACTTACAAGCTGTTTTATGCCAATGATATCTCAATAAAAATGGAAAAAGATGATTCCTTGTCAAAGAAGTAAAAAATACTCTATATTGAATGAATATGCTGTTGGCATAAAAATCAATACATGGGTGGAATAGAATGTAGAGGAGAGATATGGGCACTAGTATATAGAAGATGTTCCAACATACTACTACTAGCATATCCTGGTAGCCCAGCAGATAAGACCACCAGACATACTCCACATGCATCCCAAATTCCCAGGTTTGAGACCTGAGGCTGAAGGCAACAATCAAGATGAACAGCTAAATAAAATACATAAATGTTTCTTCCTCCCCTCTCTTCCTGCCTGCCTTCCTACCTACTCACCTTCATTTCTGCCTTCAAAAAAAGTAAATAATTTATTTCCTCTTTCACATAAAAATTCTTTCCCAAATGTCCATGCTGAGCAGATTTTATGTTGCCTCCATGTACATATGTTTTGACATACACAAACTTCTGATATTCGTATTTGTCCTTAAGAAAATTAAAAACTCTTAAATATTGACCAGAAAAAGGTAAATAACCCAGTAAAAATTATGAAGGATGCGAGAAAACAAATGTCTCAAAAACAAATACCTAAGGTGAAAAATACATGTTCATATTTATTGCTATTTGGGGAAATACAAATTAAATAACTCTGAGCTATCACTTCACCAGTGTTAAATATTATACTTCTAAAAAAGTAACATATTTTAGAGGGAAAACTGGAATTGTTTATCGTCTTTTTTGGAAAGCAATCAGGTAACATCTATAAAAATTAAAAACCAATATGCCATTTCCATGATATCCACAAAAGGAAAAACACCAGTATCCAAATATATCTGCATACATATTTTAACAGAATATTGGTCACAGTGGAAAAGGTTGAAAAAATGTAATATATCCATACCCATAGATACTATACAACAATGAAAAGAAACAAGTCAGAATTACACCTTGGTTGCTGAAAGGAATTTCCATGAGTCATTCTTGAGTGATATAAAGCAGAATGCATTAGGTGTGCATACAATCTAATACTGGAAAAAAATAATAGCCCTCATATGTGTTTATGTGTAATTGTGTCTGTATGCTATTACAGTAATACAGAGAAACCTTTGAAAGGAAAATTAAGTTATTATGAGTTTCTAAGGGTGGAGTTGAGAGAGAAATGATGGGAGGAAGGTAAGAGAAGACAGTAGGGAGACCAAAAAGAAAAAAAAAGACACACTTTACTTGCTGTCATTTTTCATGTGGTTGTATATGACTCTGATTAGAAGATCCAGAAAGAATTTTCTCAGTTCATGCAAAAGAGCTTTCATAAACTACCTGAGAGGAATCTGCATTATGCTGTGATATATTTACTTGAGAATTATAAATTTCAAATATAAGGTGCCAGATTCTAGACAGTTCATTAATATCTCAAATTTTTACTTTTTCCAATTTATAATAGGATAATAATATATAGCAAGTGACAGAGTTGTGATGATACTAAGGTAAAGAATACAAAATGCTTAGGAGAATAAAGGCAAATACTAGTGACTCAAAAATGTTCATTCTCTCCTTTCCATTTCAATAAAATTATATCTCCTAATAGTGCAATCATATAAAACCAATTCCTAAGACCGAGAAATGCTCATCATCTGAGTTTAACTTCAAAAACTAAGATTTCAAGTAACAAGTAAGAATTCAAAGTTTTCATTAGATACCATAGAGTGCATGACACTGCTCAGGGAGAATTAAGTTAGGTCTGTGAATATCCACTGACAATAACAGGAATAGTCTTTTTAAGGTCCTGACAAACTAGTTATCCTACCAGTGTCCGTCTTATTCCCAGGCATTGAACTTGAAGGGAGGGGGCTGTGAAGGATTAAGAAATAGAAAGAAAAAGATCAAAATAGAAAGACAGTGGGGTCAGGGGATGATCAAATTGGGGAACTGCTCACCCCAAATTGTCACACTCCTCACATATTTATTGTCATTACTCAAGGAAGTCATCCACAGAAAAAATACAAGAAGTAAATTGGCCATTCTAACAATCATTGTTTACAAAGTGATTTTATGTTTAAAAGGTTTTAGCTAACTATCAGGCCCTTGACTTCTTCCTGAGCCTGGGAGGGAACAAAAACCTCCCCATCAAGGTTTTCTTTGCAGGGGTGGGTACCTAGCATTCCAGGCACCTGAGTTATTGTTGTCCTCACCCCCTACCATGGAGGCATTATCTAAACTAAGCTTCCTCTTTATTGATCCCCACATACTATATATTGCTTAATTACTCAGTTTAATATAGATGGTTAGTTTTTGTCTTTCTTCATGATTGTCACCAGACTTACAGAGAGTAAATGAAGAAAGCTGACTAGGGAAACAGGACAAGAGAAGAAGCAAAGAAGTTAAGCAGAAATGAACTTCACCCAGGAAGCACACACTATCTCCTTCCCTTCTCACATGCTGCTGTGCACTGAATTTTCCTGAATAGAGCAGTAGTTTTGGAGCTGGCATGCATACTGATACAGGAGTTGGAAGGAAGAAGAGAAGCAACAGGCTCCAGGTGGACCTATACTCATCTCTATGACATAATGAGAGATGTAGGATTATCCCTGAGCTCTTCCTTAGTTAGGGCTTGTAGGAAAATTGTGGTAGAAGACCTTTTCCCTGACCCCAATGCAAAAGTTAGTCTGCCAGAAATTTTCTATGGTACTTAGGAGACTGTGGTTATATCCTGTTATCATACTACAGAGGCTATAACTACGTCCTGTTCTACGGAGACCGCAGCTATGTCCTGTTGTCATGACCAAGGACAAGCAAGCATAGCCTCCCTACTCTGCAGCTGTGCATAATTAATAAGAGTCGCCAGTAGAAACCACACGCAGCCAAGGAGATGAATCATTACTTCAGAGTATAAAAGGAGCTCCCACAAATCCCTCGTTGCTCAGCTTTGGGTAATAATACTCCTCGGCCAGCACCGGTGCTTGCAGTAAAGCGCCTTTTTCTCTACCTTTGAGTTCCTGACTGTCAGTCTTCTGGATATCTGAAGGCTCTGCTGTAACAAAACTAAGATTTGCATTGCTTTCCCATGCTCTTTACTGACAAAATCAACAAATGGAGGGATAGAAAAAGAGATTTCAAATTTCATCTTTTTAAATTTGCTCACAGTATAAAAGGTGAGAAAATAACCCACAATGATAACACAAGAAGCACTAAAAAGACAGTAGGTATGTTGATAGAATATGTAAGCTGACATGGGAATACGAAGCCTGAAAATTTAAGTCAGTCTGATGGTGTCTACAAATTTAACAGTATTTTTTTTATTCTAGAAAATTTCTATGTTCTAGAAAGTTTTGCTGCTACATTATCCACAACTGATGGAAACCTCCATTTAAAATGCAAAGCGCACTTACACAAAATTAAGGGAAGTTCATACAGAATAGAAGGAGCACGAGCAGAGCCACAGGCTGCCTTGGGGCTGTCTGTTGATTCTTGAAATGTTCAGTTTTTAATGGTCTTATGTTGGATTAGAAAATAAGGCTCTTATTAAGATTAAAAAGTTAGATATAGGATCCATGAACCTGCTGCTGTTTCTACAAAGGAAAAACTTAATTTGGATATTTCCTAAATGAAAGGATAGGCCAGAAAAATAATCTAACTACAAGCAAAGGGAGATAATAAGAATCTGGGGCTTTTTGTTTTTTGAGAATTCACAATTACAAGCCTGTTCTCATGTAGATTTGGGGTTTGCATTTATGCTAGTTACGTGTTCAAGGAAACTCCAAGGTAAAAAACTCATTTAAAGTGCTGTCATATTCATAACAACTCAGAACTGCTGTTGAAATAAATGCAAATTGATTTAATAGGGCTCAATTCTCCCATTTTATTTTAGTTACCTCTGGATTCTCTTCAAGAATGATCTATTTTCCATATTTGTTTTTAGTCTCAATCTTATTCTCTTGCTTCTCTTTTCCTTCTGTTTTTCCCATTAATTGAAGAATTTAAAGATATTCCATTTTATCTTCTCTGATGGCTGATTGCCTATGCTTCTTTGCTTAATTATATTTAGTACTTGATCTAGGGTTTCAAACATGCATCCTTAACTTTTCATAGTATACTTTTAAATGAATAATGTACTGCTTCCACATCCCCGTTTTTATGCTCTCTTTTTCATGTATCTTACTTACACACATTATAAATCACATGTGCTGTTATTGTTTATGTTTAAAGAGTCAAGGATCTTTAAAATAAATTTGAAAACAGAAACATCTAATATTTACAGACATAGGCCATCTGGGGCATATTTTCATTTCTTTTTTTAGAGATCTGACTGTTCACCTGGTATCACATAAGTCTTAAGAGATTCTTTTAGAATTTCTTGCAGTGTTATTTATGGTCAAAAGATCAGCAATTGATGACCACTGAAAAGATAGTTTGTTCTCCACAGTTCCCAAGGGGAAAGAGTACACCAAGCCAGGCAGGGCCACTTGAGAAAGAAAACAACAGGGTTTGTCAGAAGGCAGGAGTGATGGGAGAGTGTGGACGGAAGTTTATATAGTCATTTTGCTGGGAGAAATAGAGGCTGGTAAGACACACAACAGAACCAGTTTGATCCCTTGAATAATTTTGGTGGGCTGTGAGAATGGCCTCTATGTATCTGGCCCTGGGTGAAGTAATTCTTTTCCAGCAGTTTTTCTTTGTCTGATCTCCTGTGGCCTCAAGGCATCTTGTCCTTTCCTTGTTCAGTTTAGTAATCAAAGACTGGTGCCGTTTGTCTGCTTAACTACATACCCTAGGGTACTCTTACCTCCAAATTACAACTAGCTCAGAGTCCCTGGACCCTGATATTTGTATTCTCCACTCAGTAATACTGCAATGCTCCACATATATTTCCCTTCGTTTGCTTCAATCTAGAACATGCCTCCACTGGGTGTGTTGTGCTGATTTATTTGTTTCCTGTCTGTCAGGAATCGCAATCCTGTGCTGCCTACTGTCCAGCTATCTTTGATTACAGTGTGAAGGCATTTCCATTCCCCATTACTTTGTCATGGTCAGCAACCAAAGCTGCTCCCATTTTCTTTGATTTCCTAGGTTATGATTCTATTTATTCTGGAGCACAAAACTCTAGAAGATATAAAACTACTCCTTATGCCCAACTCAGACATCAAATGTTTTCCATTTCCAGTTAACTTTCCCCCATGAATTTTTTTACTATACCATCCATGTTCAAAAACTTTGAGTGGTAGCAAAGATTTACTAAGTCAGTGATAAATATATTCATACCAGACAAAGTGAAGGTGATGTGAACCACTCACTGATTTTTCCCAAGCTTATAATTTGAAGAAGATTCTTAGCAATTTTCAGTTGTTCATAGAACTGCATTATTCAATTGTCAAGGGGCTTTATATGAAGCAGTTCAATACGGAAATAACTCAAATGGAGGGCTGTGCCCCACTAAGTGGATAATCCTAGGAAATTCAACACTATGAAGACTTTGTTTCTTCAACTCCAGAATCAAAATAAAGTTGTTTCCCAACTTACAGACTGTGACTGCTTCATTGGTCTGTGAAATATGAAAGAAGTCATAGTTTAGTAGGTATAACCTAATGATGAAAGAAGTCATAGTTTAGTAGGTATAACCTAATGATCAAATTTCACATAATACACTCAACTTTAAAAAAGGAGAGAAATCTAATTTATAATTTTCCTCTATAAATGATAAATTTATAAATTTCTCAAATTTAGTTTCTAAAATTAAGGGCAGAATAGCAACACATTTTTGTGAAAGCATGATGAAAGTCAAACACAATGAAATGCATTCATTTAAGTATTTCCAAGTTATTCTATGACTTATCAAAAGCACCAATTAAGCCTTCATTTTCTTCTCTGTACACGTTATGAAATAATAGTCAAGAACCCCAATTAGTTTAGCTATTGTGGTAATCAGTTCACTATACATGTACATCACACCAGCATGCTCTATACTTCATACTTACACAGTGATATACGTCAATTATTTATTAATACAACTAGAGAAAAAGGAAGTCCATAATTTTTGTATGAAATTTTCTAGAATGCTCCAAACAAATTAAACCCTGATTTAGAGAGAATGAATCTCAATAGATAATCCAACACAAATTGGGTCATAAAAAGAAAATAGCTGTAGAAAACTTGAGGTTGCTTGTTAAACCAGAGAAAACCAGTTATTGAAATCTAATGTATAAATGCGTGCCTTTGGGGCTTGTTTCTGATTCTAATTGGAGAATTACTTTAAAATTGTTTCTATTCTCAACAGACCATACACTAGGAAACAAAATGAAACCTTTCTCTAATGCAAAAGTCATAAGAGGAACTCTCTAAGGCTGTTTTAAAATCATACAAATACATGTAATTATGTGAATGAAGCATTCAGGTAGTATACTAGCATACACATCTCCATTTCCCTCTCAGGTAATTACCACAGAAAATGAATAAATAGAGCAACTATTTTCAAACCAAAGGTATAACAAAGCACTTTCATCCTTAATGTTTGTTTCTTAGCAAACAGATGTACTATGCCAGCTAATCCATTTAATCTGAGCATGCAATCGGTATTCAGGAGTGTTCATATCTAGTCTGAGTTGCTTGTGTTTTGGTGTGATCTGAGGGTTATCAAAGACAACTTTCACTGGAAAAGTTAGACAAGGAAGAGTTTTATTGAAGACTATTGCAATGGGGGTCAAGTCTATTGTAACAGGGGAGAGAAACTGAGTTCAACTCCAATGAAAAAGCAAAAGAACATTTAACCAGTTGAGTGAGCTAATAGAATAAGTAAAAGGAGACCAGCATGAGAGTCATTGGTCTATGTTATTAAACTATCTATGTTCACTAACAGGCTCTTGTGACACCAGGTTCCTACCCTGGTGGGGTGGGGTGCAGTGGGGTGCAGGCATACTCTCTTTCTTGATGATTATTACATTTCAAAAGGAATGGATCCCAGCCAGATCCTGGAGAAACAGTCTTAGTTTGTAAAACTGGGAAGAAGCTGGGAGATGATTTATATCACAAAGGGAAAGAGAGAAAATTTAGAATTGTATGTTTTTTAAAGTCAATACACTAAAATAAGGCAAGGTCAGGGGCCTGAAATAAACCTTTCTAAAGTGTAATCAGAATAAGGAAAACTTCAGTTGCCTTGGTTAAGATAATATACCAGCATGTTGGTCATATTATCTAGAAAGTTGGAGATGAGGGAGAACTTAAATTATAAAGTGACAAAAGCCAAAAAAAAAAAAAGGAAAGAAAAAGAATTTAAACTTGATTAATGCTAACAAAAATGTGTTCTGTGGGAGGCAAATCTAACAAAACCTATGAGATGTATCATAATAGATTTGTCCAAGCTCAACTAATGTGGTATTTACTCTGCCAATTTACAATGCTTGCAAGCAAATTACAGATGCTAAGAAGTCCTGAAATTTAAATGAAAAAAAAAAAAATACTCTGTTTAGATTTTTCTTAAACCAATATTTTTAAATTAAATGTGGAAGCCCTGAAGAACATGTGTTGCCAGAAACGTTTAAGGGGTCAGATAATTCTCAACTTCCACGTTAGTTCTAAAATCCTATTTAAATTCTACATTTAATAAGATGTTTATTCTCTTTGAATATAAGAATTCATTTCTGGGTTTTGTGCATTTCTCAGTTTGATGGTAAGTTTGCTATATTTCCCCCAAAAAACTGATTCCTTTAACACTTGTTCTTCTAGAGCTGTGTTCACCTTCATTTTGTATTTTTAAATACATTTGTCAAAGCTGTTTCTACTGTTATATAAATACTCCAGGACTCAAGCACCTGTTACATAGTAAATCACCATTGATATTTAAAATTTTTCTGACAGCCATAAGTATTGAAAGTTTTCTAAAAATGGTAGCCACTTGATTTATCATTAAGTATGCTAGAACATGGAAGTTTCCAGGGAAATTCAGAAAGAAAAATAATTCAAGCTAAGAAAAAAAAAAAAAAAAAAAAAGGACGTGTGTGCTGGCGGCTCAGGTATTAAGCACACAACTTCGGCACTGTCCACATACAGTCCAGATCTCATGGGGGTGGAGGAGACAACAAAATGAATAAATAAATGATTTTTTCCTCTCTCTTCCTCCCTGATAATCTGCCTTCATTCCTGCCGGTTTTCTTCCTCTTAAAAAAAACAAACAAAATCTTATACATTTATTAAGCAATAAATATTCATGTAAGTCTTTGATAGTATTTTTTTTTTTTATTTACAAAAGAAAGATTAAAAGAAAGGGTAAGAAGAAGGGGAGAAGTGAAAGAAAGCCTTGTATGTATGCATTTATCTCCAAAGAGTCCTCATTTCACTAGTTATGTAAATAAAATGTACATGCTCCTACTTTCTCTTCCTCTTTGAAGAATCCCGAGAGTTTTAGCCATAGAAAATCCTCAGACAGCAATTCTGCTGTCCTATTGACTATTGCAGGGGGGAAAGTTTATAAGTTAGAAAAATTTTCTTTACCTGGTAAAAATGAGTAGAAAAGTCAAATAGCTGACGTTAGTCGGTAAATTTCTCTTATTGCTGGAACAAACGCAGAGGAGATAGCCCTCTGAGCTGTAGAATGCTACTTTGGCTAATTAGTCAGACAGGAGCATTTCTTAAAAAACAAACTACTACTGGGTTTTCTAACAAGTCACACAATGGCATTGCCCACTGACAGAATGGAAACTATGAATGCAGTGCTGTTGAAAGAAGGTAACATGTTAGGGTCACCAATAGAAATGGAGTAAACACGGCCTAATGACCAGTTCAGGATATCAGACTGAATTATTTTACAACCTCTTTCAGTTACTAAAGTGGAATCTAAATGACAATCATGTTGAACAGAACTGTTGACATCTGATTATGTATATTTAAGTTAGTGTCTATAAGATGGATGGTAAGAAATATAATACGTGTCTACTTCTGTTTACCTCTGAACAGTGAAGGAGGTACAAGAGCACCAATTACATTTTTCCATTAAAGTTATTCCAATTTAATCATAAGTAAGTTTTATGCTCATTACAGATGTCAGGATAGACTTAATTCTTAAATGTGAAAAGTGAATTTTGAATCCCCAAACATGTATTTTAGAAATATAAATATATGCTAATTTTATAGTAGATACAATGCCTGGAAGGGAGGTGTGATATTTTCGACAAAACAGATGTGTAAATAATAATATACTAAATAAATGTGTTCATTTCTTTTAGGCTCACATATTTGTCCACTGTATATCTTTAGTCCTAGCACATACACAAATCAACGTGCACTATTGTGGAAAATGATGAATAATAACAGTGGAGAATCGACCCTTATCTTTTGGCACGTGGAATATATTTTCTGAAACAACTAAGAGAGATAAAAATTCTCTTCTGTAAATTCTTTTGTTTATAACCCATTATTCGTTCTAAATCTCATTTTATTTAATCTATTACTCTACTCTGAGAAAAGAGCTGAATAATGTTATGCTACATAAGATAGGATATGCATATTCATGAGCCCTCATGAATTATTTGGAAAACTGAAACGAGTAAACCTTTATCTTATGGGAAAGCAATTAAAAGTACTTGACTCACAAGAGGATAAATCAAAACTGAAAATGTAGTCCCCCTCAGCACACACAATTTGAAACATGGCAAGAAGTAACAGATTGCACTAGGTTAGACTCAGAGTAAAAGTAACATTTTAAATATTAAAGTCACTGCCTTAGACCATAAAACATGCTGGTGTATGAACATATAGCACATTTTTAAAAGCTAAGATGATGGGTGATTTAAGGCACTTTTGGACAGCATATTATCTTCTGGAATACCTGCTTTCCTGAAACTGAAAAGGTTTTATATTTGTATTAAAAGTGCCTGTGTAACATGAAGAGTCCTCAGGCTAGAAGGATTTCAACGTACTCAGACTGCACAACAGAAATTAACAAATGATGGAGAACATAGCATCTTTCCAGTGAATGTTCTATGCTAGTTTAATGATCAAGTGATATATAAAGTTGTCAAACGACAGTGAATTTCAAAAGAAAAAGAATATACAATAGAAGTGAATGAAGTGAAAAAACATTCAACATACAATATTCTGTGTGGAAAAAACTCAAGCTGTGCCCTAAGGTTAATAATTTATATGAAATAGTTTAGCAAATGGTATTCTAATGACTTCCCAACATGGAGACACATTTTTCTTTTCTTCTCTCTCTTTTTTTCCTACTCTCAAGTATGTACAGAGTTGGATTTTATTTAACCTGGATAAAATAGCTTTTATTAGAGAGTATACCATTGTTGGGAAGACTTCGATTTTCTTCTTTTTCTCTTAGCAATGACCCCTTAGTTGTATTCTACAGCATTAACAGCCACTGTTGAGTATATGATTTGAAATATCCTCAGGTCTTCTTTCTATATGATCGCTATCTACGACTTCAACTCAATGTTACGATACTTCCTGGATATAAATCTTTTGCCTATTTTTGTTACCCCCTTTCTTCTCTTGACCACCCTTTCCCCTTCAAATCTCTCATCATTTTATAAACGTAGTAAAAAACAAGCGAAACAAATCTGCCTTATTCAGACTTCATAAAATGAAAGCTTATTTATATTTACTGACTGTATCGAGCAAGTCTTCACTATATATCTGTATTTTTTGAGCACTATAGCTGAAGACTGGTTTACTTAAGATTTTTTCCATTTCATAAAAGGGGACAGAGATATGAGGAAACAGCTGAAATTAGCCCAACTCAAAGAGACTTTGAAATAAGAGGTGTGTTCAAAGTCATATAACTGAAGTCCCAATCAAGGTAGTGTCAGGACCCAAGAAGAGTAAGCCTTAGGTCAGGGATCAAAGTCTGGATGTCAGGACAGTGAATTGTCCCTGGCACCACCCAGCCACCCAGCCAAGAAAAGGAATACAATCATCCGGAGATAAGGAAAACCCATGGACAAGTCTGACCTGCAAGATGTGTCCCAGGTGTAGGATGAACCTCTGCACAAAAGAACAAAGGAACAGCACAGGTTGAAGAAATCCACCAATAACCTCAAAGGACAGTTTCATCTTGCCCAGTCAGGACCTGAAACCTGGCCTTGATGACCTTCTTTCTCTGGATCCCATTTCCATGTGTGTCTGGGTTCTTTTTGTTTATTTGTTTATTAAAAACCCAGACCAGCCAACAAGGCAAACAGGGTCTTGACCTCCCTTGGATGGCTCCATTCTCTCTCTCTGCTCCCCACTAATGGACCCCAACTTGCTTACTCACTGTGCCTGTCTGATATCTGGAGCAACCCTGAGCCCTCGGGGTCTGGACCTTCCTTGGTCACCTCCATTCCTTTACCCTCTAATTAAATCTCTGCCTGCTTACTCACCTGACTCTGCCATGGGTTCTTTGAGTGACCTGAAACCCCACAGGTAGAAATCTATTTGACTGTTACCAACTACTAAGTCTTAAGAGAACCTGAGTTACTAGATTCTCACAAATTCAGTTCTATGACCTTCTAAGTGAGATATTGAGGCTTCAAGGAGATACAGCAATGTATACTATGCACTATTATAAAATGCAAGGAAACACTAAGGAGACAAAACATATAATTGATAAATGACAGCTGAGAGATCAGAACCACTGTATCTCAACAGTAGGTGCTGAGTTGCAGATGCTGTAAATTCCTAGGAAGTCATAGCTAGATAATGGAAGAAAGTTAGATTAACAACAAGAAAATATCTGTGAAGAGGAATGGGGGTATCCAAAAGAGTCCTAGAGCCTATCTAACTCAGAAACATTTTGGGCACAAAATGTCTCTAACCACATGAGATTACGAAGATCTTAATCTTTTTTCAGTTGATCCAACCCTAAAATACATAGCTCTAAATCTGTAACAAGGAACATTTTGGCTCTGCTTCTGACCTCTGTTAACTTCCTTAAGAGTCAAGTTTCTCAATTTTAAATGTGCATAAGAAACACCTGGAGAATTTGTAAATAAAGCACAGGCATTCTAATTCATTAAGTCTGAGGTGGACTTCAGAATTCCTTCCCTCCCTCCCCTCCCTCCCTTCCTTCCTGCTTTCATTTCTTTGTTTCTCTCTCTCTCTCTTTTTTCGTCTTCTTCAAGGAAAGGTATAGGCAGGAATGAAGGCAGGCAGAGGGAGGCAGAAAGAAGGACTTTTATTTATTTATTTTTATTTAGTTGTTCATCTTGGTTGTTTCCTCCCAGCTCCAGGACACAAATCCAGGTCATTGGGATGTATGCAGATTGAACCAACTGAAGCCGCTGACCAAACCACTACTTCACCAGAGTGCACCCAGCATCAATATTTATAACAAGTTCCCAGTAATGAGAAAGTTGATATTCTGGAGACCACACTTTGAAAAGTACATTTCAGAGGCAGTGGTTCATAAGCCCTTCTACATGTTAGCATCATCCAGAGTATTTTTAATATCTTTATTTCATGGGTTTCAATTTTCCTATGTTCTGACTTAGTCTGGACCAGACAACGGCCGTTTTTCCCCTGAAGTTCCCTGTGTAATTCTAATGTGTAGTACTTTTTGAGAACCACTGCTCTATGGCAATGTGTCCATACAACTAAGACTGACAAGTAAATTCATGCCTTCCACTGCTCTATGTTAAAAGTATAATATTCACATACTAATCGGCAATCATTTTCCCCATAGTTTGCAACATTACCTTTCTTCCATTCAAGGAGATATAATGCTCTGGGTTGAATATCTCAGGGAAGAGCTGTGAAAATTGAAATCATTAGGATTTTAATTTTTCAAAGCCTAAGCTTTTAGGAGAACTTCTGAAGTATTCACCAAGAGGCAACAAGACTAGATACACAGAAAATAGTGGACGTGGTTAAATAAAATGAGAAGGCAAAATTTAGACAGGAAGGCAGGAGGGAAAGAGGACAGGGGCAAGGGGAGGAAGGAAGAAGTCTATGGCTGGGGGTAGCTGAGAAAAACTTCTCCCTCCTTTCTGGAAGTTCTGGTCAGAGGTTATTTCCTGACTCTAGAGATGTATGTCAGCTTTGTGCATCCAACTTGACCAAATCATAGGCAACACGGCAATTGATTCCTGTACCTCAAGCTTAGCACAAAGCAGCAGAAGCTCTTGACAACTAGAAGATGATGAATAAAAACGACAGGATGTCACAGCCATAACCTGGTATATTAATAACTAATGCACACACTTCTTCACCCATCTTTTTGTGACAAGTGGTTAAGAGACTAGAGTTCTGCACAATTATGAGGAAGAGGTGGGAGGGAGACACCACAGAAAACTAGCATCACTGGTTGGGAGGAAAAATAACTTTTATCCTACGTTTATAAAATATTTACAGGAGAAACTTGTATTATTGATGTTATAATTAATGTATTTTGCCTGCTGTAGCTATTCAAACATTATTTGGTTCTACTTATCTCCCGCTAAAAATCCCCACCCACTCTTTTAGAACAGTATGGGTAGGACACATTGTATAAGACTGCATACTGACACAAGCACGTGGAATTTTGTTGTGTGTGGGTTTTGTTTTCTTTTAATCATACTTAGCCTTACTTCATGCTTCCTGTTGTGTGTATAATTTTGCTAAACTTAAGACAGTATCTTAATTTTCTCCCGTCTTTGATATTTTTCATTCAAAGATTAATTTGATATAGTAATATTAAAATGTATAAACTGAATAATTTGAGCAAAAACCAATCACTTCAGGACTACTTAGTGATGGTGCATTTGCTGTAAGATGATGTGTGAGGAACTGTCTGGGGAGTTTCTAGTCACAGAAAGAGTGGCCTCACTGTCCCTAGTGAGTTTACTGGCTAGTGGCTTAGCACTGCTGTGACTCAAGGGGAAATTACAGATGAGGAAAAAGAACGGTTTCAGGAAGATCGATCTATGATGTTTACAATTATTTGGAGAGAAGTGAAATTGAAAGCCTAGCAGTATGATGATGACGTAGGATTTTCATAAGATGACTTTACATTATTTCCCTGTTTGACTGTTTTATTGTCACCTATTTCCTTACATTTTAACTAGTTGTGCTTCCTAAGCAATACAGCTTTGCTGTCATTCATATTGTCAGAGCCATCCTTATCAGTGCAGACAGTCCTCATTCACCCATTTTTACGTCTGTATAATACTCCATTGCAGAACTGCTGAATGCAGGCACCTTCTAGAATTTTTGAAATGTTGATAAGCTGTTCGCCAAAGCCATTATAACAATGTTTAACCCAATTAGTGATGTATAGAATTCCTTGTATGCCACATTATTATTCGTAATTGGTATAGCTGACTTTTATTTTGTCAATATAATGGGAATCACTTGTAAAGTTCTTTTCTTGAGATTTTCTCATTTTAGAGGGGAGTGGCAAATCACATTTTCTTCTTATCTTTTCCTCATTTTTCTATTGAATTTTTCTTACTCAATATTAACAATTATTTGCATATTTTCCACACTGATGTTGTGGTGATTACATGCATTACAAATGTCTTTTGCTCTAGTCTTTGACTTAAATACATTGTTGGTGGCATTTCTTGTCCAGTATTTTAAATTTTAATGTCTGCAAAGCTTTCAGTCTTTTTTAATTTGAATTATTCTGTCTGCTTTAGGAAATATTTTCTTAATCTCTCCTGATTACGAATTTGATTATATTCTTACAGAACATATAAATTTTTACCTTTTGTATTTTCAATGTATATGTTCTAGGGACTATCAATCTAACTTTGCAGTATTTTTCCATATGAGTAGCCAACTGTCCTATTTTTTGAGTAGTCCGTATTTTCCCACTATGTATAATACTAATGCCATACATGACATTCCATGCATGAACAGGGCTTTTTCTGTGCTTTCCACTTGGTTCTATTTGTCTCTATTTCTGTGTCACGTTGTAGCATCATCTTAATTAATGTAAATTTAAAATATTCTTAGTTTCAGTCACATCTGTTTATTATGCATTTTCCTTTTCAAATTCTCATGACAGTCAAGTTTCTGAAAAGCCTGGAATTTTGCTCAGAAAATTAGTGAAATTGTAGATTAATGTTGGGACAGTTTATATTACTGTGAAATCAGGGATTCCCACACATGAACATGGTATCTTTCAGTTTATCTAGTCCCTTCTCATCTCTTTCTGGAATCCCTTGCAACTTTCTCTATAAATCGATTATTTGGGAGACTTATTCCTAGAGCTTTTAAAGTTTTTATATTGTTATAAATGAGAACATTTTAATGATTATACTTTGCTAGAGTTAGGAACATTCTAAATTTTTAAATATAGACTGAAAAAACTTGATGTTCCTTGTAGTAATTTGCCTACAAATGCTCTTGAATTTTTATGTAGACAGCATCATCATCTGAAAATGAGAGTTGTATGATTTCCATCGTTTTTATTTTCTTTACTTTATAATTGAAATATCACATTTTTTAAAACCTATTATACCATACTGAATATGAGAAGTAATGGCAGATATATTTCTCTCAACCTGAAGTTAAAGGGGTATTTCAAAGTTTTGCCATTTAACTAGTATTTGCTATTGTTTCCCCATCACAGAAATCCTAAGGTTAAAAACTAAAAGGACAGTTTTTCTATTCCATATTTTTTAATAATTCATATTAAATCATTTTTCTATATCTATTTAGGTAAGCTATTTTCTTGTTTACTTTTAATTATTAATGTGATATTATTATAAAAATAGATTTTCTAAGATTCAATGCATATATTTCACAGATAAGTCTTGTTTGTCAGGATTTTCTGTTAATACATGCATAATTATTTTTCACTGTCATATTTAAGAATTTAAATCTATGCATTTCATAAATACAGTTGGTTTACTTTCCTTGCACTATTTCTGATCAATTATGCTATGAAGATTCTATTAGGATTATAAAATAAGTTGAGTAATATGCCTTCCTTTTTTGTTTTCTATAACAATTATATATAAAATAAGGATTTTTGCTTCTTAAGTGTTGGGTAAAACTTTACGAAAAAGCAATCATAATCAAAAGTCCCACTACTGGGTATTTGCCCTAGAAATACAATAACACTAATTTGCAGAGTTAGAGGCACTCTGTTCAATGCGTCATTATTTACAATAGTCAAGAGCTGAAAACCTAAGTGCCCATTGAGAGATGAGTGGATAAAGAAGATGTAGTTTATATATAGAATGGAATACTACTCAGCTATCAAAAAGATGAAATCCTACCATTTGAAGCAACATAGACTTAGAGGGAATTATGCTTAGTGAGACAGGCCAGGATAAAGACGAAAATATATATACATATATATATATACATACATACATGTATATATATATGTGTATGTGTGTGTGTGTGTGTGTGTGTGTGTGTGTGTGTGTGTGTATAAATGAATTAAACCAAACAAAAAATAGATGGATATTCAGTAAAAGCTGTAGGGGTTGCAGGAAGACAACAGAGTAGGATAGACAAATTGGGTAGAGGGGATGAATTGCATGGTGAAGGAAGAGCTGGAATGCTGGTGGTGAACTGAATGTACTATATACTGATGTTGGTCTACAGTGATACTAAACAGTGTTACGTTGCAGTGTCCCTTCAATAAAATTAATTTTAAAAAATGATACAGTATTAGAATTTAAAGACATGGATATCAATGGAACAGAATTGAGAGTCCAGAAATAAACTAACACATATATGGAAAACAAATTAATGAATTTCTGACAAAGGATCCAAAAACATACAATGTTCTTAGAAAGTCTAGTCAATAAATGGTAATGAGAAAAGGTGATTAAATTCTCCCTAAAATAGTACTAATCTCCATGCAAGATTAAGATTTTTCAACATCAAGAAAGGTCTTATACACACGCACACACACACACACACACACACACACAGTAGCAACTTCCAAAACATTTCTCAAGTTCTATTTGTGAAGAAATGAGAAAACTGAGGCTGTGATCTTCTCTTGTCCTAAATCACAGCTAGTCATGTACTTCAAATTGGAAATAATTCTAGTTTCTCTGAATCTCAGTTTTTGTTTGTTTTGTTTTTATTCTCTCCGTTCTTAAGAGATTTTATTCTAATGCAGCATATTGCCAAATAATATGGCCAAAATACTACAGTATACTGAAAATTCACTTATATGAATTAAACTACACCCAATCAGTTTAAAACAGGAAAGAGAGAAAACATGTAACAATTTTACTGGATGGGAAATCTTCCAATTAGCCCAATCAACAAGTGCACTCTCTGAAACAAATATGATAAGGAATGCTAACGTTGTAGGTTGGTTGGTTTTTGTTTTTGTTTTGTGAACACAATTTTCTCATAATTTTATAGTCTAAGTATCTTACCATTAAATTATATATATGCATATATATTCATTTTTCATATGACATGGCCCCCAGTCAAATATATCATCCAGTGACCAAAGAAACAATTTTCCCCTAATTCCAGAAAAAAATCTGGCTGTGCTACACATATTTTGAGAAAATATGAACAATATGAACACTAATGTGGCCCCTTAATCAAAGATATGTAAAAAGAAATTTTATTTCTGATTTTTTTACCTCACAAAATGATTTTAGAATTTTATACAATTACTTCAGAAGCAAATTTCTATGTAGATTTGACACCAGGTATGAATATAAAACTTAGCAATTTCTCTTTCTTGGGTGAAAGGCTAGGTAGAGGGATCGCCAATGATATCTAAAGCTACTAAGCAAAGAGATTATAAGCAAACAAACAAATAAAAAAAAAACACCTGTATAAATGGAAGGGGTTAATTTAAATGAGCTCTTAAATGCTGCTCATGTGTATAATGTCTGAGAGTCTATGAAAAATGTATTAGCAAGATATTGCCAATTATCCAATTGATCCAGTTATAATCAATGCAGGTAATTATGGAAACCATAATTACATAAATCATAAGGTAGCCATAACTTATTTAGGTCATGGAAATGATTAATCCAAGAATTATAACAGACTCTGACCCAGACAGTCTTGGTGGAAATGCTGAATTGTGTACTCACTTCATATTTTTGCTCATTGTCATGTTCCCTAGCTGGTAATTCTCAAATTTTAGCATAAACCATAAACATAGAGAAGAATGCTGAGCCCCAACCCCAGATAATCTTATTTAAATGGTGTGTATCCTGAGTGCCCTGGTTATTCCAGGAACTTATAACAAGTTCCCGGATGACATGGCAGCTGCTGGCCTGAGAACCACACTTCCAGTGAACCAGTGAATTAGAAAAAGGCTAAAATTTGTTTGTGTTTGTTTTTTGCATCCAGGCAAGCTCAACTCCCCTAAATGTCAGCATTTCTCATTTCTGTGCACAGGGAGGTGGGAGGAAATGGGAGGAATTTGGAACACCTATCTCTGACAGGCATTTTTAGAGTAAACTGGGACTGACATGACTCTGACTGACCTTATTGTCAACATTTTTCAGTGTCCACTACAAAATTACAATAAATTTCCTACCTATCAACTGCCCAAACTAATCTCTCCTGTAGCTTATAATTAACAGTTTGAGATATTATCAACCAGTGATTGCTGATACATTTTCTTTCCCAATGGTTAAAATACATAGAGTAAAAAGACTCTTGACAATTTAACATTTGGCTCATCAATTTTTGACATTTGTTTTGCATTTGGAAGCGACGAAATAACCTCTTTGCTGTGGCATGTCAGTTTTTCTGAGTTATCCTTGCCACAGCGCATTTTCAGGTTTTGATGAAAGATTTGCTCTTCGAATCAATTATCTTCCTTCTTGCTTATTTTTCTAAGGATGGAAATGTCTCCTTATATAAAAATATAAACCATCAGAATTTATCACAATCTGAAAAGGTCAGAAAGGAAACTGAAGGTGTTTAAGGACTCATCACACCATTAAGATATTCCCAGTGTAGTATTTTGCAGATTCCTTTAAGAAGAACTCATACAGTCAAATTATATCGGCCCATACGCTGTTCTTTGTACTCTTTCATACTCTTTATTATAGAAACACAGTTTACAAAAAAGAGCAAAGATTGTCTTTCATTGCTAAAGTAATAACAAGTCATAAATACACATATATACATATATATGCATGTGTCTATATATATGTTTATATATAGACATAAACATATATGTCATCTGGTTGATATGATTACTTGAAATCTCATTAAACATTAAACATAAAATATTTCAAATACGTTAATAAAAAGCTCTAGGCACTAACTTAGAAAGCGTTAGTATGAAGTTTTGAATGATGAACTGATTAAAACAAGACAACTTTAAGCAGATTTATCTGACATCTGCAGTGGTCATCTCAATATTGCAGAAAGGGATTCATCACTTCTTCTCGTGCCTCAGTTTTTTCCTGAGTATTATAATCTGTGGCTGATATAATCTGAGCCAGATGAGTGCTCAGTAAATATTGTGTGGTAGATCAGGCAAACGGTCCCATTAAAAAATCCCTGGACATTGGTGAATATGGATAAAAGTTGATTTTGCTAGGTTATGAACCTTTTATTTTAACATAAGCTATCACTCCTTGTGGAAGGCTTTCAGACTCTGCATGCTGAAAATCTGACTGTGAATTTTATTTATGCATTTTGAAATGTTTCCAGTGAAAAATATGTATTAATTCACTTGAGAAAGTTGATCACTCATTTGGAAAAATAACAACATAGGTGCATTTGCCCAAGGCTAAATAAATGTGCTTACTGCCTTGTCATTCAATGCAAAGTAGTTACCATAACAACCATGTGATAACAGGACACAAAGAATCCTGAGTATTCTAGTACAGGAGAGCAACTTCCCCAAAGAAAGCTCACTTTAATTTAATAGCTGCTTCTCACTATATTAACCTATCCAACTATTTGATGAAAACACTTGTCTCCTTTAATTATGTTGATGCAGGGTTTTGCAGTTTTCAGAACACAGATTTCCACCACATTCCTTTAAGTACTGTGTTCTAACTCTCTTTCTGAGCCTACCATTCTTGGTGAGGAAAGAAAAGTCACTTTGTGGTGATCACAATGTGTTCATTCCCTGGTGAGCACCAACCCAAAGACACAAATCAAAAACCCTTTTTTTTAATCAAGGAAAGTTTCATGATTTGTAATAAGGAGACAGGGAGATGGTTCTCAAAACATTGTCTCCAAAAGGTTCTGATTGGGGAGATTTTATTGGTGCTCAGTTAAGGTGATGGGGATTGTTCAGTGGGAGACTGGAGAAGGTTCCAAATTGACTGTACAGTCACCAGCCTTCCTTGTACCTGGTCACATGCTTGCTCATACAATGCCAGTTCATAAAAAAAAAAAGACAGCAAAATTCCTCCTCTAGGTGGTGATTTTAGTGTTAAAATAAGGCAAAGACACTTTTAGGTCAGTCATAGCTACACATGCTCAGGTTATAGAATAGGTCAGAACCACTCAGCCTGTTCAAAGATTTTCTTCCTCTACACCCTCTGAAGTATTTATCTATTCCCTTCGCTAAAACTATATTAACCAGGAATCAAAGGAGATGAGGTTTTGAATGGTCATTCAATGGCCAAGACTGCAAGGAACTGTCAAGTTTTGTGGGTAGCTTTATGGAATGATTGCCATCATACTACAAGGCTTTCCTGTTGCTCTCCTACTAACAACTTGGCAACCTGAATCTCAGTAAGGGACTTTACAGGAAATCTTATTTTTAGCCTCAGCCCCATCCACATCTAAGTTTTCAAGAGCATCTGGTAACTTCCACTGTTCAATTTTCCCTAGGATGTGAATTTCTCATCACAATCAATATTACATTGTAATTGTTTTTCCCCTATTAAATTATTTTTGTGCCTCTAATTACTTCTTAATCTTCATATGTTATCTTTCAGATATACAAATATTTTCTAATGTCACTTAAGTGGAATTGTTTCTGTGTATCCTTTTCCTGTTCCTGATTTCTGAGAGGTCAGGAAAATATCTTTCTTTACTTTGTGGTCCCAAATTACAAGTCCTGGAAATTTAAATAAAATCATTATGGGACTTTGGCCCTCTTAGGAAGATATTCAATTTAATAATAAGTTCTCCAGATGCATTTAAAATGTCATTTTGCTTATGAGGCAGGCTGGCTAGGTATGTTAGATAGCAATTAGGCAAGGGCAGAGCACAGGAAAGGGAAAGCAGGTGGGAAATGAAGGGGAGGATAAAGAAGGAGACTTTTACTCCAATCAGCTTAAAGACCATGGGACCCTCCAACCAATTTGAAAGGCAACCACTGAGGGACCATTTTAAGCCCTTGCCCCAGCCTAGAATGCCAAAGTTGGGGAAAAGGACAGGGAATAGCCCACAAAAACTCCAGCCCCAGGCTCCTCATGGCTGCTTTCCTCTCCATCTGCCCACCCTTACTCACTCATGTCTGAAGGGTGTGCTTTCTCTTTAACTTCAATAAACCTCACTTGCTTTCTGCTGACTGCTAACTTCTTTGTTCCCAGATCCTGGTGGGCCCAGCAATATCTTCTTTCAGAATCACAAAAATCCTGGAACAAGACCCCAAGACCCTCACGGTAACAGGAACAGCATATTACCAACAGCAGGAGATAGAATTCTTATCACAAACTTGTGAAAAGTAAGTTTCCCCCATAAACTAGTCTACACTGGATGGAACCACTATGGTATCCGAAGTGCCCACAGTCTGACCCCAAACCTCATCAGATGCCTATCTCCATCCTATTACAGTGTTAGAAGGCATACCTCTTTGGGAATCATGATGCTTCCAAGGAAACCTACATAAGGTTCTAAATGTACAGTCCCTTTTAAGAAAGAAAGACCTTCCTTCAACATGAAGTTCCACCCTTTTTCAGAAATTTCACGAAGTCATCAAATTCTTCCCAAAGGCATTATCTAACCACCTTTTCTAAATCACACTCTTCCTTTGACTTCTTCCTGAATTCTTCCTTGAGACATCAAGAACCTGAATTCCAGGTAAAGACTCATGCTCTGTCTCTCCACCACTGTCTTGAAGCTGACAAAGGTCAGTTTTGGAGTAAAATCCCCAAACATTGACCAAGCCACTGACCTGAGTATCACCTGATACCAAGGATCCATCTTGGTGGCGAGGCACAGAGAGATATCAGAACTCCTCGGACCTAATTCTGCAACATTTGCAAAAACATCTGGTTAAAATCAACTAATAGTGAGTCTATAAATTAATTTGTACTTATGCTTGCCCTCTCAGAAGGTTCTCATTTGGATGTATCTACTGTTACATACCACCTGCATATTAATTTTCAAATCTAACATCAGAACAAACTAGATCTATTGGCTCACTTAACAAAAAACTACAAAGCTTAAATCTGCTGTCGGTGAAAAATGAAGGAATAAAGGTAGAAACTACAAAAATAGGAGAGATGACAACTCAGTATAGTCTCAAAACTATATTTTTTCAGGCAATATGAAATTCCACTTTCTAGAACTTGGACAAAAAATCAATGGCTAGAAAAAGAAAAAAAACTAGTTCTTTAATCAAAATAAATAAATGTCAATTAAATTTTATAGTCAGTTAAATATTCTTTCTGTGACAAGTAGTTTTTGTTCTATTCTGATTAAAAGGCTCTAGAGATTGGTAGGTAAAGCTAACTGTGACTAGCAATGGCAAGAGAAAATTCTATTTTTATTTCATTAGTATTCTGAATAGTTTATGACTCATTTTAATCACAACGAGTGGAATGGATAAATAAAGGGTCAAGCCTAAGACAGGAAACACATCTCAAAATCAGTCCTACGTATTTTTGTTTTATTTGATGTCTGAAAATACAACTGAATGATCTCTAAGAACTAGGTTTTGGCTTTCTTTGCAAGATGACAATTAATATGTAGCCAACAAGGAGATCATAATTTTCACCTTAAGACTTGCGATAAAAATATCACAGAGGCACAGCCCGGAAATTTAAAAACTAAATGAGTGGATGAAGTGTGGCAGCCTTAAATAAACTCTCTGTTCATCAAAGCAGAAAAAGTATTATTCCATGTACCTTGGATGACTTCATAACCAAGACCAGAAAAGGATTGAAAGAAATGGTTGACATCCTGACTGCTTGAAGCGGACGCCTTGCTAAATGAGATTTCTGTAGAGAGCTGGATACCCTTATGCGCCTGCCAGCTCAAAAGTATATTGGAAAGAAAGTTCACTGTGATTCCTCTTGACTTTTATATCCAAAGAATCAATTTAGTAGAAAATGAGGAGTTTACATTCAGATGATCCACCTTTGTATTCAAAGGGACTTTAAAAAAAAGTTTAGAACTTCAGGATCCATTATCATATTTTGTGTGGTAAAAAGCAGTGAACCTCCAATTCATCCCTCACATTTGCCTCAGAATTCCCTTCTCTCCCATTAAATGTGAACTAAAGTCAATAAACATTTTAATTGAATGTAAGATCTGATGATCATTTAGAGGGGGGAAAAGTGATATATCCCATAAAAGGTTCCAAAGTCATGGGGAAACATAAATATCTGTAAGTTTTTAAATGTCTTCATTCAAAAAATCATTTTCACAAGGTAACCACTTATTTTTTGGTTTCTTGCATCATTCTTTTATTGCATGTTTCTCCTAATGTGTCTTCACTAATTGACAGAATTAGGGAACATGGAATAGTTTTAAATACTTATCTTCAGATCCTCAGATAAGTATTACTGAGTCAACTACAGTGTAATAATAAACTTCAGGATTAGTACATTTTGACAATTTTATGTCATTTATAAAGACATATATACATATATATATAAAGCATATGCCAAAGAAAACCCATGTGTGTACACATGTTTGTAATTAGCCACAATTCTATAAGACCTTTTTGCTTATCTCATATCTGAACCTCATTTAGAGTATCTGTGAATGTCTTTTATGCCATTTCTTTTACCGATCTCAACCTTTCTACCAGACTACACTACCCAGAAAGAATCCTTGTTTTCCTGAGTGGCTACTAATTTTCTGGCACCCAGCACCCAGTATTCATTCACTAGTATCTGTGGAGTGCACAAATGATTTCCATCTATGTTTTTTGACTTGCAAAGTAATTTTCTAAAATCAAACTTTTACAAATCTATTCCCAGAAGGAACACAAAGGTAATGTGTCTTTAGTTTAGATTCATTCAGAAGATTTACTTTGATGTTACTTTTTAATTATAATACTCATTAACATGACTGATTCTAGAATTAATTATACTGATGGAGATGGCGATTAGGACTGGCATACAATGACTCTTTCCAGTACAGAAAACATTCAGTCATATGCCAGCACAGTGGTAACTATAATCCAAATTTTGCAGTTGAACAAGCAAAGACGAGAGAAGTCGAGTGACTTGTCCAAAATTACAAAGTAAGTGCAGGTGTTGGGGGTGTTGGCTTCTGGATTTTTTTAATCCAGGGCTCATGAGAGATGCAAGTCAGTTCTCAGTTTGCAGTTACCTCAATTATAGAGATTTTCTCAGTTTAAAAACAGAACAAAATAATACACACTCAAATTATCATCACCTATTATTATGACCACATGACTAAAAGAAATTCACATCCCACTCCATCCCTGAGTTCACATTTTTGGTGTTTGTGAAGAGCAGAAAGCCTATGCTTTGTCAAATTGTTCTTTATCTGCTGGAGTAAAATCCTTTGAAAATATATCCTTTTCTCCCAGGAATATTTTCACTGTCTCCTATTGGTGTGTGTTTGTTTGCCCATCCTTAGTGGAGTGAGAAGGATGCTGCTGTTATGAGTTGTCACAGATGAATTTATTCTTGAGTGATCAGGAAAGACTGGTAGATCATGTACTAGGAAGAGTACAGGGGGACCATGTGGAAGGCTCCTCCTATCCTCTTTCTGTAGTACCCCTCAGGTTTTCAGTCCAATCCCTTTCTTGCCACAATGGAAACTTCTTCAGTTTTGTCTCCATATTCTCTTCTGCTTATATTTTATTGCTTGCAATGCACCTAGTACACAGAACCTTTTAAAACATCTAAATACATCAACCAATGTTCAAAATCCTTCAAGAAATCCCAATAAATGTTCCCCCTCCTCACTTGCACCCTCCCAAATGTATGTTTTGGAAAACAGCCCAACTTTACCATGAAAACAAAATCTCAAAAATGGATAAATATATAATGTAGCATTAGCCTAAATTTGTTCATTGCATACTTTAATATGACTTGCAAAACTTAACAAGGTCTATCAACTACTTTATTATTAGAGACTATTAAAATTGAGTGTCAGTCCTCCATAGGACTTGTCAAGCCCATGACTGACGAAAATTAAATGTGCATTCCTTTCATGGTTTATGATACTGCTATATTTTTATACCATCTGTTGCCTCTTTTTCTGGGAAAAAAAAAAACCTATGTGTCCTTACTCTTCCAGGAGGATATTCTTAAACTCCACTGTGTAGTCTCTGTCACTAAACTCTACTTCTATGTGATTATATTCCCAGAGTCAATCATTTCTATGGAGTAAGGGTCCCCCAGACTATAGGAAATCTATTTACTACCTCACTTGAGATAAAAATAAATCCCATAAGCTCTTTTTTCATTTGTTTTGTTTTGTTAGCTTCAAACTCAACATCATTTTAACGAGATAAGTCAATCTACCATGTGAAACTAGTCTCTATTTGGCTATCCACCGAAATAAAATAAAAATTTTATTACTTTGAAGGCATCTCTCTTGGAATGTTTCTTTGAACCATTCACTAAAACATAAATGATAGTTTCTCAAATTGTAGTTAGTAATCAAATATTTTTGATACTTTTATTTTCATAGTAATGGTCTTTTGAAATAAGCATGTACAATATCCTACAAGTAGGATATTAAAGTCATATTAAAATTATTAAGAATAGGTGGGAATTGATTTATTAAACAAATTATTATCAAACAAATTTTATAGTAATTCACATGATATTAAGTGTGAAGTAACAATCTATGAGGAAATCTTGGATAGCTGCCAAAAGAAAAGTATACATAGAATTTTCAACCATGTACAGTTACCCCAGAAGGTCATAAGTAAACCAGAAAAACACTACAGGCTTCCCCCAATATCTGAAAACAGAGAATTCATATTTGGTATGATTTGGGAGGTTATTTTTGGGGTGTGGGAAGGCTCAAAATATGTTCCACATAAATTAATAGAAACAGCATTCCCAGACCCCAAAAATTACCTACCAAATCATAGGTCATACCAAACAGAAATATTCTACTATCTGCTAGTGGAGGAAAGATATTTATATACTACCTTACAGAAAAACAAAGTCTCTCATAGAAATTAATTGTTGAGAGACAATTCTGAGTCTCTGAGTTTCTGTGTGTATAATGAGCAGGGGCACTAACTGTCCTTATTCTGAACTGTCTTTCCAAGAATATTTGTATAGAAGACAGCCTTGGAGTTAGAGATAATGTCTGTCTGTCTGTCTGTCTGTCTGTCTGTCTGTCTCTCTCTCTCTCTCTCTCTCTCTCCCTTTCTCATGGGGTAAGTCCCTTTTTCTTTTGGGAACAAACATTAGAAAGATTTCTTACTTCCCATTATAAAAGATTCAAGTTACTTAAACTCAGGGTTCTTCAGCTGTTAAACAAAATTAACTGTGCAATTTTTAATTTAAAATGTCCCAAGTTCCTGTATATCATCCCCATGAGACCTGGGGCTCATGGGACATAATTACAAGCATGGAATTCATTCTCCCTTTTGTGCTATGAGCAATAAAGTTCCTTGTCTTTGACCAAGGAATCTGTTAGCATCCATAAAACTACAGGAAATTTGTTAATTTTCGAATAGGGTGAAAGTCTTAGATCCTGAAGAGATCTTGACCTTAACCGATAAATAATGAATTTGTATAGTCTTCATGAATACCACTAGCAAACAGAGGATGACGCTGTGTTTCTGCTTTATGTAGAAAGCTGCCCCTACCTATTGAAAAAGGACTTAGAAATCAGTCAATTGTCCTTTGAAGATTTAGAGAAGCTTGTTGGCTACTCAGGAAAGAAGAAAATCAGGGTGCCATTCCCCCCAGCACCCC
Organism: Solenodon paradoxus; assembly: GCA_004363575.1. NCBI lineage: Eukaryota > Metazoa > Chordata > Mammalia > Eulipotyphla > Solenodontidae > Solenodon > Solenodon paradoxus. The sequence goes on from RJWH01000300.1 coordinate 405,472, forward strand.
CAGGAGTCTGAATTTGTTACTTATTCTACTTATACTACTTAGTGTGAAATTCTAACAAAAGACTGATTCTCCTGAAAAAAATAATGGAAAGAGTGGCAGGATATAATAAATGGTAAGATGATAGATGAATAGTATCTAGAATTCAAGAAGTTAAAAACATAAGGGGAGTGAAGCATGTTGGTCTCAACTTCATTTGAAGTCCCTCAAATCAGTCCTACTGGTTATCTCTTTGTTTCTAAAACATGCCAACTTCGTTCCCACTCTCAGGGACACTGCAGTTTTGTCTCGGCCCTGAACGCGATCATCCTTGCCCTTTACATGGGAACTTAGTCTCATCCTTCAACTTCAGGGGTCTCTCCACTAGAAATTTTTCTCTGACCATTTTATCTAAACTCTTTCAGAGTTTCCTGTCTTTTCTGATGTGAAGGGAGGGAAGGAGCTGAGACTCACTGATGAGACGCTGGGTTCATCCAGAAAGAATTCATGAAGAGAGTTGTTTGGCCGGGAACACACAGCAAGTAAATTAAAAGCAGAAATATAGTTGAGGTGCCCTGCGGAGCTGGAAAGGTTACATCAAGAGAATGCACACGTGTGTGTGTTCGTGACCTGTGCTGCCTGCCTCTTTGCCTCTCTCTCAGGCAAAATGGATTCTTGTACATAGATAAAAGTTAGGGGTTTCCTCCTTTATGGGCGTGTCCAGGTTACCTGGAGTAAAAACCCTTGGGAGTATCTAGGAGTGTGTACTAGACACAGGTTTCTAAGGTGGGATCCCCTGTCTTTGGGGCCCTTACTCTTCAATGTTCCAAATTGTGCCAGTTAGTTTTCTACTCATACATTTGCATACCGCCCTATAGATTCCCAGCTATGCTGTCCCTGCATCATTTTCCAGCAAGCACCTTGTTCATTCCCAGTGTCTCTGGTTACATGACTGATTTATGCATGTAAGTAAGGCATGTTCTCCACTAAATCCTGTTTTAGCCACTTGAGACACTAAAACAAATTGCCACAGATTGGGTGGTTTATAAACAACAAATTTATTTCTCACAGACCTGGAGTCTGGAAATCTGAGATGAAGGTGACAACATGGTTAGGTTCTGATAAGACTCCTCTTTGGGATTGTAGATGCTTGCTGTATTTTCACATGGCAGAAATTGAGAGAGAGAAATTTTTTAAGGGCATTAATCCCATCTATAAGGGCTCCAATTTCATCACCTAGTCACCTCTGGAAGGCCCCATTTCCTAATACTATCACATTGGTAGTTATAGGAATTCAACCAATGAATTTGCAGGGGAAACACACATTCACTTCCTTACATTGTCCCACTGCTTGACACAATGCCTAATACAAGGCAAACCTTCCATAATTATCTGTTGATTGAATAAATACAGTACTGAATGTCAGTACTTAATTCATTTGAAGCATAAGATTAAAAATAATTATGTAATTAACCTTATAAAATTATTATGTATTTTTACATAAAAGTGTAGAATGAATTAAAAGAAAATCTTGTAATGGACTGGAACTAAATAAAAAATAATGACAGGGGTCATTCCAACAAAGCCCTGGGTAGCAGGGAGCTGTTGAGAGAGATAATATAAGTGGGATAACGTCAGCTGAAAAAGTTTCATTCTGAGGTGATAAATGGAAAAGCATATTAAAGTTAAAAAGGTAACTCCCAAAGAGAATTCAAAACAGACTATAATTTTTCCAAATTACTAAAATGAACAGAAGAATTTGGAATAGTTCAGGTGCCCCTGAAGCTCAGGTGGCTAAGGTGCAGGCTATGAAAGTCAGAGACCCAGGTTTGAGACCCAGATTTGAGAGGAGTGTATGGAGAATTTGAGATAACTAACCATATACTAAAAACTGGGACACTTTTTCTTTAAAGGACTACCAGAGCAAGAGCAATGCCGAGGGAAATTCTTTAAAATCTTTATCACATTACTCATTTCTATGGTCTTAAAATTTTTCCAAAGCATCAAGGAAGACACATCATGGTTAGGTTCTATCTAACTGATTATAATTTAGAATGAAGCAGTGTACTAAAATACTAATACACCATGACCAAAGGGGTTTGCTCTCATTTTACTAAGGAGACCATAGAATTTACTCTCCAAACTCGACCATTTTAGAAAGTGAAAGATGGTCTCTCATACCCAGTATTAAGTCTGTAAGGAATTGATTTTGACTCCAAATTCAAAATACATACAGCGTTCAACAACTCTCCCTGTGTATTCTGATTTCAACCGTGTCAAACATCTTAAATAAGCTTTAAATGATATATGATTAAATGTGGACTCAGCTATGTTAAACGAGTGTATTTCAACCCTTTACAAGGTCACAAATTTAAATATTTCTCTAACACGTAAACCTAGCTATCCATTTTATAAAAAGATAACTAACTTAACTATAATGCTAGTATTATTTTTACCCGACTGGAAAAATATATCAGTATCATCCCTAATGAAATAATTCTGCTAAAACTACTAAAGGAATCTTTATGTCTAGATGGAACATAGACTAGGTCCATGATACTAGACCACGCAGTGCAGAACAGTGGTTTTCAATGAGTGTTTTCTCCTAAGAGATCTCTTACACTCTGCACCCCCTAACAAAAGTTTATGTTCAAACACATTTGGGAATTTCTACATGTACATGCATGTCACTTGCTTGGAGACATGGAATATTTTAGTGTTCTGAAGTATTGTACAGTAATGACTTGGGCATTTTTTTATTATTAAGACATGTTATCTTATTTGAAAACTTTTTAATTGTATTTTACAGCTATCAACAGCCTAAGGAAGTGGTTTTCTATGTGACATACACTAAATAAATCTAGAGGAAGCTGAAAAATGGAAGAGTCTCTGTCTTCTAGGAATTGTTAATCAACTGGAGAGAAAAATATGTTCATATAAACTGGAATATGCAATTCAATTCACTTTACAAGAAAACGCACAAAAGAAGTCACAAGGAGTCATGATTAAGAGTGAAACTGATTGCCCTGTCCTTTTGTGATGAAGTGAGCCATGGAACCAGAACACCAAAACCTTGCCAGGGTTTAATTTAATTAGCATTATGAATTTGCAACAATGCATGTAAAGTCTTCCAGGTCAAAACTACAGAAGAATAAGCTTTGAAAATTCCAGGGCTGAAACAATGGTATTTGCCAGCCAAGGAAAGGTCACAATGTTTTTTTATTTATTAACTTAGCAGGTTTAGAGTGCCCCCTGCAAATCTAGTGCAATAAAAATTAAAGCCATTAAAACAGCCTTGCTTCTCTGTGTAACAAACCCTGGACATTACAGGGTATTCCAAAATAACACACAACAGGCTTTTTCTTATATATTTCTCATTAACTTTTTAAAGCCTTCTGACTTTGTGGAATCACTGCAGTAAGTTCTAAATGATGTATAAAATGGGAGAGAAAATAAAGCCTGTCCTTACTTCCTTCTAGGCAAGAGGCAATGCAAGCCTGGTTTTTGTTGTTGTGTTGTTTTGTGTTTTCAACTAAATTATTGCCAGGATTGTATCCCCGTATACATAAAGCTACCCAGCACAGCTACACAAGTATGCGCTGAGGGACACATGAAAATCCAGACTTCAGATTTCAT